>CM058239.1:21189446-21668485 GCA_030180135.1 Orychophragmus violaceus
ATGTGGAGTATATATTATAACCTGAAGGTCCTGAACAAATATTTAATTTATAGTCTCGTGAATGAGCATGATCTTTGGTTGTTCATCTTGAATATTATTTATTCTAATCGTGTCATCAGTTGGTTATGTTTTGATATTTTATATTCTTCTTCCAATCACAGTCTTGATGCTAGGACTCTATCTTAATCTTCAATTGTGTTACAAAATGGTATATCTGACTCTTCTTGATCTGAGTTCTCAAGTCCATGTGTGCCTGCTCTGTCTGAACAACAATGGAATGTTTTTTCAAAACCTCACTCTTACTCTTCATCACCCTCTCATACTCCATAGTTACCGAATCCGCCAGAAAAACTAACCGAATGGCGATGAAGCTGATACACCGTGAATCAATGGCCCATCTCAACCCAAAGGCTCGAGTTCCAGCCACTTTAGAAGACCATATCCAACACCTGACAGATATTTCATCAGCTCGGTTTATGCATCTACGGAACTCTATCGATAAAGAACTAAGCAACGGTGACTTCCAAGTCGATGTTCACCAAGCAATCCAGACGTCAATGTTTTTCGTGAACTTCTCGGTAGGACAGCCTCCGGTACAGCAGTTCGCAATCATGGACACAGGAAGCTCACTTTTATGGATCAAATGTCTTCCATGCAAACATTCCTGTTCAGCAACTCGTCGTCCTATCTTCAATCCAGCATTGTCTTCAACATATGAAGAGTATTCCTGCAACGATGAGTTTTGCAGGTATGTACCAGCAGGACACTGTGGCTCCTCAAACGAATGCCTTTACGAACAAGTGTACATACACGGGGCCGGCTCTAAAGGTGTTCTTGCTAAAGAACGGTTAACGTTCACAACAACTAGCGGAAACAGAGTTTTGACCAGACCAATTACTTTTGGGTGTGGCCATGAGAATGGAGATCAATTGGGGAGTGAGTTATCAGGTATTTTGGGTTTAGGAGCTAAACCATCGTCCCTTGCCGTTCAGCTCGGGTCTAAATTCTCTTACTGCATTGGCGACTTAGCTAACAAAAACTACGGTTTCAATCAGCTGGTTCTGGGAGAGGACGCAGATATTCTCGGCGATCCAACACCTATTGAGACAGAGAGTGGTATATACTATATGAATCTTGAAGGGATTAGTGTTGGGGAGAAACAACTGAAGATCGAACCAATGGTGTTCAAAAGAAGAGGGGCAAGAACAGGAGTCATACTCGACTCGGGCACACTCTTTACTTGGCTAGCAGATCAACCCTACAGAGAACTCTATAATGAAGTTAAATCCATTCTGGATACACAGCTAGAGAGATTCTGGTTCAGGGACTTGTTATGCTACCATGGGAAAGTAAGTGAAGAGCTAATAGGATTCCCTGTGGTGACATTTCGTTTTGCCGGAGGAGCTGAGCTGGCTATGGAAGCCGCAAGCATGTTTTATCCGCTGTCGGAAACGGATGTGTATCTGAACGTGTTTTGTATGTCGGTGAGGCCAACCACAGAACATGGAAGGCAGTATAAGGATTTCACAGCTATTGGGTTAATGGCTCAGCAATACTATAATATTGCATACGACCTGAAAGAGAACAACATATATCTCCAGAGAATCGATTGTGTTCTACTAGATGACTATTCCCCATCATGATAAATATTCCCTAGATTATATACCAAGACATTCATCTTTGTTCTTGTGATAATTTAAAGAACAAAATTTGTGAAGATTTAGAAAAAGTACCTGCAAATTCCACCAGTGTTCATGTCAAATCCAGGTTTCGCCATTTGAATCGAGCTGCTTTTACGGAAATACGTAAACCAGCGAAGTAGCTATCACTATGACGATCCAGTGTATCTTAGTAAAGCTTGAATTGAAAATCAACATCCTCACAATGGTTTACACGACCTGTGACCACTATTACCAAATCCAATTCTCAATTTATGATCTCAAGTCTGAGAAATCTGGGAACATGTAGAGGGAAGAGGAAGGGGCGTACATTGCAAGCAAGACTACGGAGTATACGTAAGTATCACCGCGTTCTCTTCCTTAAGCTTCTTCGTTCCTTGATTCGCCAATTCTTAATCGCCTGCTTATTTCCCGGCGAAGCAGACGACGATGATCATCGTCTTGCCTCCGACGAATCAAAGAGGGAAACTAACATTTAGCGAATCTAGGCCCATGACGTATGGACCAGGTTTAGGCCCAACTACGCTACGACGTCATATGGCAGACGTACAAAATTATCCAGGATCTTTTGATATTTACAAATATCACCACTCATTCTCAACTGATCGGTTTATAACAATACAACCATATGTTTTGGTATTTACGAAAGTAGAATAAGGGTGTTCGTTTGCCTGCGGTTGGTGGCAGCGGCAGATTCTTGTTCGTTTGCCTGTCGCCGGCGGCTGGCGGCAGTGTCTGGCGGCATGTTTTTGTTCGTTTATTTGCCGCTGACGCCGGCGTCAACCGCCAACATCAACCGACAGCATCCAAACACAATGCAAATTTTGATACTGATTTTTTTAGCGTCAAACGCAAGAAACCTGCTGCCAGCGGCCAGACGCTGCCGCCAGCCACCGACGGCAGACAAACGAACATGCTTAATCTCTTTCTGTATTTTGAATAGATTCCTGTATTTATAAAGTAACCTTATCCAAAAACCATTCTTTTGGAAGTTTATCCAATAATTTTTTGGTTAAAAGAAAGAGAAAAGGCATAAAATAGCACAAAAAACATACCTTATCATAAATATAGCACCAAGAAAAATAATTCATATTTTTAGCATTATTTTAATTACAAAGACTTTTATAGCATTATATAATTTAGGGTTTAGGGTTAATTATTTAGGGTTTAGGGTTTATTATTTAGGGTTTATTATTCAAGGTTAGGGTTTAGTATTTAGGGTTTAGGGTTTAGTATTTAAGATTTAGGATTAGAGCTAATTTAATGACAAAACATGTTTTTGTGCTATTTTTATGATTTTTCTTTCTTGGTGCTATATTTTTGATAAGTCATGTTTTTTGTGCTATTAATGCGATTTGCCCTAAAAGAAAACTTACTCCTAGCATTTTTTTCTGTATTACAAAACTGATCCCATTTTCAAAGTTTGTAGAACAAACTTGGTATTTATAATCTGTCCCAGAGATCTTTGGTATTTATAAAAATACGAACAGCATCAGGTAGTATCAAAAGTTTCCCCAAATCTCAAAGTAATCCGCCTATCCATCACATTCTTGGGGTTCTATCACAATGCCATATAGTACAAGAAAGAGTCTTACTGATCGGCCCATAGCAACTGCGAATCTACCAACAAGTTTTCTCAAACAAAGGATAAAACTAGTGCTTAGTACAAAGAGATTGAGCTAAGAAGATCTGCCCACTGGTTCAAGAGCTTCAACAGTGACAATGCTGTTTCCTCTTATCACCTGCCACCAAACCGAAACAAAAACACAAGTAATATTAGATAATATATCGATCTAGAGCAACAGATGATTGGAAACAAAGAGATTTTGATACATAATATCTCGAGACTTACCACCATTCCAATGTCTGTTTTGTCATCACCGTTCACCTCTACAGTGTTATCCACAACAAGATTCATGAACTGGTCAAACCCACGAAGAGTTCCAACAACCATTCGGTTAGCATTAAGCTTGACTGCATTTCAAATATCAATTGATCAGTTTCAAAACCGGTGATAAACTGATGAAGAAGTTGAAACTACTATTTCTTTTAATGAAACCATAGTGAGATACAAAGCGAGGAATTAAACTCCAAGAACATAGGCGATACACAAACAGTAAGAGATTTGTACCAAACATTATGTAAACAAGACATAAACTGAAACAATTAGCAGCTCTAGGAAATAAATGAGAATGAAGATATCGAACTTACTTTGGAGTTTCTTGTCCATGTACCTGCATCCCACGAAACAACAAACAAAAAAATCAGAAACGCGAAGAATTTGGAAATATAATTTAAACGAAGACAACCAGAAAGAGAGAAAAAAAACCCAGAAGGAGGGCTTACTTCTTGAGATCCGGAGGCTGGCCTGACCGACTCATAGTTTCGGAATCGGAACTGAGCTTAGGGTTTAGGTTTTCGTCCTCGGCTAAGAGAAGAAGACCAACAAGCTTGGACTGCGCACAGAGACTTACAGAAACCCTAAAGTTTTGACTTTTGTCATCGTGATTTACTACTCCTCAAAGCCCAATAACTTCGAAAACCCAATGAAAATTAAGGCCCAGCAATATAATAAATTTCAGGGAAAACGGCCAATTAATACCCAGACATTTGTAGATGGTACCAATTAGAGCCTACACAATTTTGGTGTGCAAATTCGTACCTAAACACTTAATTATTTGAATTTTCATATACAGACTTTTTTTTTTTGGCCGAAACATGCATTGACTAAATTCCGTTAGTCAACTCCGTCAAGTTATTAACAGAAAATCCAAGCTGGCATTATAAATCTGAGTTGGCACTACTAAATCAAAACGGCGTCGTTTTGATAAGTTAAAATAAATTACATTGTCAAGGCTTGAACCCCAAACCTCTAGCTTTCTATCCCTTACGTCGAACCAACCAAGCTAACAAATCTTTGTTGGTAGGTTATCAAATATAGTATATATATGTTACGAATTTTATATCATCTTCCCCATTTAGGTAAGTCTACAGAGCATCTGCGATTGATAGCACATGCTACAGAGCATCTGCGATTCGAGTTTCGTAAAGATTTTTCCTTTTATTTCGTTTATAGAACCTAATTTCTCATTTTCAATTTTAGATTCCAATGGCTCCTTTTGTTGAAGTATGTAGGTAAGTCTGTACAAAAACAATCGTCTCCTTTCAGATTATTTCATTTCTTCTGGGTATATGTTGATTGTTTGAAGAGTTTGCATTTCTGGTTTGAGGTCGATTGAGATGGATTCTAAGAAGGGTAGATCCTCCGTGATTTCCAGATCGATGCGTTTCAATGAATTATTCCAACCTCTGCATCAAAACGAACCAAAACGGTTTATCCAAAAGTCCAATTCTGGTTTCACGGTGGTTCGAACAAATGAACTTCGTCGTGATTATCTTCAGAAACCAGAATTGTTAGCTTTCAAGGGTATAATCGATGCACGAGCTAAACAATCTCCAGTGTGTGTCTGTATATAGGTGAACTGCTAAGACACTTTTGGTTAGTGATTGTTGTTTGATTTCGTGAGCTCTCACTAACATTATTATGGGGAAGATGATATAAAATTCGTAAGATATATATACTATATTTGATAACTATAACAATCAAGATTGCTTAGCTAGTTTGGTAATACGAAAGGGATTGAAAGCTAGAGGTTGTGGGTTCGAGCCATGACGATGCTTTTTTTTAACTTATCAAAACGGCGCCGTTTTAATTTAGTAGTGCCAACTCGGATTTATAATGCCAGCTTGGATTTTCTAATAATAATTTAACGGAGTTGACTAACGAAATTTAGTCAATGCATGTTTCCGCCAAGAAAAAAAAGCCTGTGTATGAAAATTCAAATAATTAAGTGTTTAGATACGAATTTACTATATTTGATAACTATAACAATCAAGATTGCTTAGCTAGTTTGGTAATACGAAAGGGATTGAAAGCTAGAGGTTGTGGGTTCGAGCCATGACGATGTTTTTTTTTAACTTATCAAAACGGCGCCGTTTTAATTTAGTAGTGCCAACTCGGATTTATAATGCCAGCTTGGATTTTCTAATAATAATTTAACGGAGTTGACTAACGAAATTTAGTCAATGCATGTTTCCGCCAAGAAAAAAAAGCCTGTGTATGAAAATTCAAATAATTAAGTGTTTAGATACGAATTTACACACCAAAATTGTGTAGGTTCTAATCGGTACCATCTAAAAATGTTCGGGTATTAATTGGCCGTTTTCCCTTTAATTTCATCATGAATCAACAAAAGGGAATATTTTTCATACCAAAAAGTTTACAGATACATCAAGTAAAAAAACAACAACGAATCTTCTACTTTCCGGTACCAATTCATCGATAACAAAACGAATTGATAGCTACCAGAGTATGAACATACAATGGTTGATGCAGAACATGAGGAATGTGGTTGACTAGTTCTGGAAAGAAAAAGAGTAAGAGCCAGTGTTGGGATCTTTAACAGCCTTGAAGTTGTCTACACTCATCCCAAATTTACCCAATATCGTGTTTCCCATCTCCTTCAACTTCGCTGTTAAAATTACGAAACACACATTTCACATCGTCAAGGATTTAGGTCAATACTCAAGAGTCACAATGCAACAATAATCTTTGATTACAAAACATAAACAAGGTCTCTTTACCTATGGCTTCTTCTTTCATCTTTTCTCGCTTTTCAGCAGCCAAGGGCTCCAAGCGCCGAATCCCTTTTCTAGCCTGATCATTTGAAGGATCCAGTTCTAATATCTTCTTCAAGTCTAAAAATTGCAAAGACAGACATACCATTTTTTTTGTTCCAATCAAACTCATTCTTTGTACCAGAGATCTAACAAATGATACCTGGAGATTGAAAATCAGGACTCACCCGTGAGAGCTTCTTCAAAGTGTTCAAGCTTCTCATGAGCATCTGCACGACGAACCAAAGCTTTAGTATAGTTTGGATTCAGCTCTATTGCTTTTGTGGATTCCTTGATTGCTTCTGCATATTTACTCTGAGAAACATTACAGTATAGAGATCACATCAGTAATCTTGACGACTATTTATATCAATAACATATTAACATGATTACCAAAATATATAAAAAAGAATCCAATAAAATTTCAGAACTTTCAGATCATTTGCTAAAGAAGATACCAATTTGATATAACAGATAGCTCTGTTTGAATGGCAGATGGATCGAAGCTCCAAAGATTCAGGAAAATCCTGTGAAAACTGTAAAGCAAGCTCATATTTTGACAATGCATCTTCATAACGACCATTTCCAAACAGTTTGTTTCCTTCCACTTTAGCTTCGTTTGCTTCTTCCAAAGCTTTCTCCTTCTGAAAACAAACGATACACAAGTAGAAGCTAAATCAAGCTTAAACCATTTCTAGTCTAGTTTTTGATATGTTGAAGAGGGAAATCGAGGCTCTATTTACTAATAATCTCCAGAGATGTTGAAGAAAGCTCAATCAGAATTATAGAAAGATTATGAAGATTCACCTGATTTGATCCGACATCGCTAATGGCCTCCACCTGGCCTTCCTTCTTCTCAGGGTTATCCGACTGTTGTGATTCCTGGTTCTTTATGGCGTCTTGTTTTTCATCAATTTCCTCTTCTTCATTATCGCTCACTTCACGTTCACTGGCAGTTTCGAATCCATCGGAATCATCCCCGACGACGAGTTTGGTCTCCGTCGTCGCTGCCGTTGTTTCGGGCCGCGACGGCTTCGGTTCTTCTTTAACGGCGATTTCATCATCGCTATCACTTTCTATCAACACCATACTCAACTCGGGAACTTCTGATTGTTTGGAGATCTTCGCGAAAGATTCAACGATGGTGATCGATCGACGATCTAGCTTTAGAAATCAGAATCAAATAACTGCAGCAGACGGAAGGTTCAAGATATTTCTCTTCAACGTTGTCGTATTGTACTTATGGCTGTAAACAGTTGGGTTAGATATTAGCCCACTACCGGCCCACAAATGTATTTTCTTCTAATACTCATTTGAATAGTATGGAATTAATTTTTTTTTTCCTCTGATAGGATTATAATCGTAGACGAGTTTTAATACAAGATCCTAATCATAGAAAACTAAGGCCTAAACAACAGGTAACCAAAGCCTACACAACAGACTGCTAAAGCCTAATCAAAAGACAACTTATATCCTACAACTAAACAAGAACAATCGATGAAATCCAAATCTAGAAATAACAAAATTAACTTGCGAGTCCAAACCCTTGCGAAGAATCTTGAGCGAGAGATACCGAAGCAGCCCACGGCTCACCAAACGATAGCACCAACTTCCTGCGACACAACTGAGAGGCACACTCCCAGACCTAAAGAACCTAGACTTCATAACCCGACAAGACATAACCTAAGAAAGTTCCACAAGCTCTTCCGGAACCAAACCAAAATCTCACCAGAAAAGGGAAAACGAAGCCAAACCACCCGAAGAACCCCGATAACAAAAAGAAATCGGACAAGAACTCGACTGGAAAGCACTCACAGCAAACTCCGCAAAGAACCAAAACTACGCAAACTAAAAAGCTAGAACCAGGATTTAGGACATCGATTAACTAGTTAGAAGAGGTAAAACCATAACCAACTAAACCTAACCATTCCTAAACCAACCGTAGCATAAACCGTAGCAACACCATCACCATCTTCCAAAAGAAACGGATAATAAGCGAAGAAGATCTCACCATGGATGAGAGACGACGAGTCCCAATAAAGACCACCGAGACCTCATCCGCGGCGGAGATAGACCGGCAAAAAAAGAGAGACGCTCAGCGAAGACTGACGGGAACAGGACGCAAAGAGGCACGCCACCCAACCGACAGCTTGAACAGGACGCGACCGAGACTCCATCTCCGAGGACCACGGACGGTAACGACTGCACAGCTGAAGAAGATCTCGAAACAACCACCATGAGCGGCGAAGACAGTTAACGGCGCCGGAAATCTTACGGGGACGCCGGAAGGTAGAACGACAGAACACCTAAAAGAGACGAAGAAACTCCTTCCCGGCAACGACCATGAATGCCGGCCAGGGAGAGACGCGATTATCAGATCTAGACTTGCCTCGTAAACGTCGTCAGAGAGAGAAGTGAAACGCGTTTTGTGCAGGAATCAGTATGGAATTAATTATACCACTCAAAACCTTTAAAATGTTGTAGAATTATGAGCTTATATATATATATATAATATATAAACTATGTTTAATAATATTTGTGATTGTACATGGTGCAGCGAACATTATACTAGTAAACAATATAATAGATATTATAAATTTTTTATCAAATTAAAAATAATAATATTATAAAAATCTATATGAAACTATTTATAATTAAATATAAATATATTATTATATTTAATAAAATATTTCCAAATTTATTATAAATAAAATTAATAATAAAAAACAAAATATAGTTATATATTTTATGTATAAAATCAATACATAAATATCTTAATTAAAATATTTTATCAATTATATATATATATATATATATTCAAAATTTATATAAATAATATGAAAACAATATTTATTAATATTTAAAAATATTCAAAAACTTTTTCATATTTATCATCTTATTTTTAATATTTTTATTGAAGAATATGTATATCTCTAAAATAAAATTAAAAAATCTTTATAAAAATTTTCATATTCATCATTCATTTTATTTTTTCATTTTTTATTTAATGATATGTATATATATATATATCTGCAAAATAAAATTTAAAAAAATTTAACAAATATTTGAAAGTTATCATCTTAATTTTTATCCAAGGTTATGTATATTTGTATAATAAAATTATCACTATAAATTAAGGTAAATAGTTTAATACAACAAGTAGCCTAATTTTATTAATAATAAATTAGTAATAAACTATTTTGAAAATAAATATAAGGCTAAAAATACTTCTAATTAATATAAAGATTGATTTTGACACTAAAGAGAGGAGAAAGTAGTAACTGGTTCTTATAGTTCATTATAATTAGGTTACAAGTCTTTTTATAGTGTTACTATATCGGTTAAACTAAACCGATTTTTATAATAATAATAATATTATATTACAAGTGGATAATTACATTTATTTTTATCTAAAATTTTCCCATAATTATTTATTTAATATTATATACTATTTCTTTAAAAAAATTTATCAAGAAAAAATCTATTGAGATAAAAACTATGAAAAGGAAACAAAAGCACAGTGACATAAACTTTTCTCCTAAAAGATGGCGATGATTTTTTTTTCTTCACAAATCTCGTAAATAGCTCATTTCGATATTTTGAATATGTTTTCTGAATATTGTAGTGGAAGCGCTTTTGTGAATAAATATGCGGCATTGTCGCTTAAGCAAATATGTTAAATGTCCACTTCTTGATTTTTAATGAGCTCTAGAATATAGAAAAACTTCGCGGAATATATTTCGTCATATCACTTTTTATATAGTCTTCCTTAAGTTGAACAATGCATGCAAAATTGTCTTCAAACAACATATTATATTCTACAACGGAAAAAACCAAACATTTCATGAATTTTTCACGAATTGCCAAAAACACGAATTTTTTTACTGACACAAAAACACTAAACGTATTTGTCATCCAATTAAATATAATTTTTTTGTTGATTTGTCAAAATCACACGCTGTTACAAAAATGTAACAGAATACATGTTGTTTGCTTTGACCGTTAAGTAAAGTGATGCCGTTTTAAGCTGAGATGAAACAACGTTGTTTTACATGTTTTCAAAAACATATAAATCCCTAGATTTGAACTCGCGAACTCTAGAATGAAAATGAGATTTCTTGTTACTAGGCTAGTGGCACTTTCAATGAAATGTCTAACATACTTTCTTTTATAGTGTATTGATTAAATATCCAAAAAACTTTAAAAAATTTTAAAATATCTACAAAGTTACAAAAAAGTTAAGAAAAATTCTAAAAATTAAAAATAAAATTTTATTTCAGGTTAAAAATAATTTTTTTTTTCAAAATCTAAAATTCAATGAAAATGCTTAAAATTAAAATTTATTGTACAAGTTTTGAAATTTAGTATTTGCCACTGGGTATTTTATGTGGGTACACTTAATTTTAATTTTTACCATTTTCAAGTTTTAAGATATTTTGGATTTTTTATTTTATTTTTATTTTTTACCCCAAAATAAATTTTATTTGTATTTTTTAGAAAATTTCTTTTGAAATTTTGTGGAATTTTTAAAAAAATTTAAAAGGTTTTAAAGATTTTTTTTTTTGAATGTTTAGTTAATACTTTATAAGTAAAAGTATGTTAGACATTCCATTGTGGCAAAAGACGTTCGTCCCGGAATTCATGAGTTCAAAACTAGGGTTGGACGTGTTTTTATTTTCAAAAACATGTAAAGCAACGTTGTTTCTTTTTTTTTTAATCATCTAAATTATATTGATTGATAACCTTGAATCTAACAAGGGTGGAATACATAAACCGACAGACAAAAGTATAATCTCCGGTACCAAATCCCATGCAGGGGAAACTAAGCCGGCGGATTACAAGAATATCCCCGGAAGCAAGTCCTAAAAACAAGAAACAAAACCTACAAATAACCAGAAAAACAATCGATATAGTCCAAACCCAGGCAGAGAACAATCCGAAACTTGCATATCTTGACCAAAGCGGAGAAGCAGGAGCGAGATTTACCATTGTTGCCCACGGCTCACCAACGGTAACATCAGCTACACGAACAGATGCTGAAAGACCCTCTCTCAGACTCAAAGAACCAAGACTCCAAAACCCGACAAGAAGAAATCCCTACAAGGACCACTAATACTCTTTCGGATACGGCTGAGACGCAACTCTATACGCCCATGAACATCTAGATAGAAGCCTAAACACTCAAATCTCACCAGATTTGAATCAACCAAAGCCAAACCTACCCAATCTACCCCGAATTCAAACAAAACCCAGAAGCAAAGCAGATAAGAAAGCACTCACAACAAACTCACACAAAAAACCAAAAAAATGCAAGTTCTGATGTCAAAACACATTTAAGGACCAACGATGGCCTGGATTATAGAGGTAACTAGACAAATCCTTTTAAAACCGTAATATCTACATCTCAACCCGAATCCTGAACCGGAAGCAGCACAACCCCACATCTGAACCTTATACCGAAACCGCAAGCCAAACCAAAATCCATGAAACCACAACCTGACCAATCACCATCTACAAACCCATCGGAGCTTAGATCGAACGATAAGAAATACAGGCTCACCACACCGGCGAGCAAGAACTCCGGCGCTAGCAGAGGAATCGGCGGTGACAACACCACGGCAGCACAAGCATCGAACAGACGAAGGAAGATAAAACCGGCGACGCGCAGAGGCTGTGGCGGGGACCGGAAGAAGACACACGACGGAAGCGGCTAACCGTCGTAAAGGTCAGGCAGCTGAGACGGGACGAGCTACTAGTCGACGGCGTGATCCTCCCCGGCAACGGCAGAGGCTACCGGCGGGGGAGAAAGCGAGATCCACGAGCGAGGCGGCTCCTCGAAGTAGATATATATTGATTACAAAATCAAATAACAAGAAACAAAATTTAACGGTATGAAAGCAACGTCGTTTCATCTCAGTTTAAAACTGACCAAATCAAACGACTTGTAATTATTCATTACGTTTTCCATCGGCGTGCAGTTTTAACAAATTAATAAGAACTTTGGTATTTAATTGGAAAGACAAATAAAATTTTATTGGTTTTTCTATCGGTTGAAAAATTCAATTTTTTTTCTTTTTGCAATTCGTTAAAAGTTTGGTAATTTTCCCATTCTACAACTAAAGACCGACATCACAACAAATATTCCTATGAGTAACACATTTTTCTAAAGATCTCATTTAAAATACAGAATTGAGATTACAATTGTTTTCAAAAAGTAACGAATGCCGGTGAAGAATCTTTCCTCCAGTACCGGTGCTCTAGCATTCGTTCGTAGTTTGGATGCGGTTATCTCTTCTCTGAGCCCCATACTCCCGAAGCCTCCAGATCCGCCTCCTCTGAGTCTGTCGGAGATCCCGCATCCACCTGTCCCGCCAAAGCCTCCACCAGATCCACCGGATCTAAACCTTGGGTTGGGATCTCTCCTCATCTTGCAAGTCGCGCCTCCCTTGCCCTCATCGCTCAGCTCCTCTGAAAAGACCAGAGCAAATACGAGTCTCGACTCAAACTACTCCCGTAAGATGTTTGCTCTACCGCTCGGTGGCTCTTCTCATCCTGCATCTCTCGTCGATAATCGACTCTCACCGGACCTTCATGTGCAAAACGTGACTCCCTCTTACCATTCAAGTGGTACATGCTCTGTCGAGGTTCCAGTAGTTCTTTCTGTCAAGAGCTCTTCCCCCTCTGGTGGAGCAGATCTCGCCGGCGATTTGTTGGTCATCCAAAGACGAGAAGTCACTGTCCAGACCACACTGTGCTCGGCTGGATCTTCAGTTTGGGCCGAGCTCATATTTCCTTAGTGGGCCAAGTCCATGTATCTAGCCCGTCAAGTATTACAAATGCCAAGTGCAATTATCCGACCACCAAGGGTATGTATCATCCACCACAGGCTTTATCAATTTCCTCCTCAGCCTGGAAGAGATCATTTTCACCTTCCTCCCTTATCCGGGAGAGATCCTTTCAATCTTACTTCCGTTCTGGAAATAGATTGCTCTTATTCTCCTCCTTTCATTGGGAGAGAACCATCTCATCATGCTTTCTTAGCTTGAAAGATGAAATATCCTTGGTATTTTTACCTAGGAAACTTTTCAACCTACTCACCATATTGCCATCTTGTGTAGCGGTTCGTTTGGAGTCTGAAGATGCAATCGGATTCGTCTTGGTGAATTCTGTCGGTGAGGGTTGGTGTTCAAAGTCACAATGTAAAGTGACTAGTTTTCAATGTTCCGGTTCTACCGTAAAGCTTCTATGGACGCATTTAAGTTGTGCCTTAAATTCGTTGTCATCATATCAAGAAGATCTATATGCTCTAATTTATGCTAATTTTATGTTGTACTGTTTTTATGAAAGAGGATGCTTAATTCCCTCTATTTGCTGTATGAGTTAAGTTAATGAAGTAAGCTTTGTGACAAAAAAAACGAAACTATTCTTCTGATAACATATTCTGTCTTTTTTGTTTCTTCTTCTTTTTAGTTTATATAACACTACAATCTTCCTCTAATTAACAAGCAGAGCCAGCTTCTACCAGCTTGTTGAGTTTATTGTTTCTCAATCTCTCTTCATAAACTTCACTTCCTTGCATATCCTTCTCATACCTGAATCATATATTATACTAACAATAAGTAGACATTTGCTCCAAAAAAAAAAAAAAAATCAGTAGACATTACACGGCTAAATGTTTATTTCTAAGTCCTAGAATATAAGTTAGTATCATTTTTTTGATTAAAGCATATAATTATATCTTGCATTCATGCGTCTAATAGTTCGGAAAACTGGTGCATTTAAGAAGTTATGCAAAAAAAAAAAAAACTGGTGCATTTGCCTAAAATTCATAAGTATTAAATCAATTTTTTTTGTCTAGAAAAATATGTACCTTGGTGGCATAGGAATTAAAGGAGATAGAATTTCCACAAGCTTGAGAGCTTCTTCTTCAGTATTGGCAATTTGGTTGAAACAAAAGTATCTACCACAGGCCGAAATATCCTCGAAAAGTCGAATGTGAACATCTGCTACGAACTCTACGTCTACGTAGGCTAACACACCGTTCTCATACATCTGCGCAGCTCCTGAAATTGCATTTACACCACATTTGGATCATTAATCATACACATATAGCAGAATTAATGAATGAATGTATGTTCTTATATATTGAGTGACTGTGTCTATATAATATACCTTTCAGGTAAGACATGGTGGGTCTAGGGTTGTGTTGAGCCACTGAGGGTCCAACGATGACCCCTGGGTTAACCGAGACCATGTTGACCATACGGTCCATGGCTAGTGCCCAAGCCGCCTTCTCCGATTGTGTCTTGGCCAGAGCATGCCACAGCTGAATAGGCACACACAAAGTTTTTATTTTATTTAGGGAACTTCACTGTGTATTGTTGATCAAAACTAATTTGAATGTTAAATAAGTACTAGTAGTATTTTAAATTATGATCTAGGTTGAATTTAGAAGTTTGACTTCTTAATATTTCATAAGGCACTCTAACATTGAATTGAATATTGACCAAAATTATTCTAGACATCACATGAACAAAACATTTCATGAAAACCCCACATTTGAATTTATTGTTAAGCAACATTTTCAAAACTAAGTATTTATTATTTATTATTTTGTATCTAAAATTTTATCTGTGAGCTTGTTTTTCAAAAAAATTAATATATTTTGTAAGATAGTTAAATATTTAAAATACGAATGCTATATACTTATAATATAATCAGTTTGAATCAGAAGAGTTAAAAATCAAAAAGATAAATGTTAAAAGTTAAGTGACACGTGATAGATTTTCAAAACATGTGTTTAGAAAAACCTTATGCTTTGAAAATTGTAACTTTTATTACAAGATAATATTTTCAAAGCTTTGTGTTTAGAAAAATCTTACTATTAAAAAATATTATATAAATAAAACTAAAATGATATATGTAGGGTCGGTGTTAGGCTAAAACTCGTAAATCCTATGTTTTAGACGCCAGAATATAATATAAATCTAGAAGACATCAAATTTCAAAAATTTGATCATGGTCTAGTAGTTAAAACTATATTTAATTGTGTTAGGTTTTCGATTAAATATTTTATTAATAAATTTAAATTTTTTGGGTTTTAGACGTCCAATTATGCCGAGCGGGTCTGAATATATGTCAGCCTTCCAAAAATTGTGATTATATAAAATTACATAAAAACAGTTGAAATGTTTTGGCATTTTATTACTAGTTCATGAAAAAAATAGTATAGATATATATATATATATATATATATATATATATATATATATATATATATTTTTTTTTAAATATCAAAAAGTAAGGTGATGAAAAGAATGCCAGTATGTGATAAATGATAAATCTAAGTTTTTTTGTTTGTCATTGATCTAAGATTGATATTGCATCTAATAAAAGTTTGGCAGCAAAGAAAAAAAGAACTGAAACAAGTGATGATTCCTGGACAAACTATCATATTTTATAAATTGTGGGTCCAATATGTTTCAGTATGAATCTCTTGAATTTTTCAACAAAAAAATGATAATAATTTGAATGAACAAAAATGGAAAAAACGTTGACAAACAAAAGCTAAAATGAAAACAAACAAGGAGTTGAACTAAAACAAAATACCTTCTTTTTGAGACAAAAGTCTAGATCACTCCAACACTTCTCATCAACATATTTCTGAGTTCCAATGTTATCTCTCCAAAATGCAGCAGTTAATGAAGAAGAGAAGACAATCTTCTCTACACTGTCTGTTCTTGCACATGCCTCCACCACATTAATCGCTCCTCTCACCTCCAAATCCACTTCCTTCTCCTTAATAATCACATCAAATCTCAGTTTAAGCAAACCAGAAACAAATCAAGAGAAGATGAAAATAAAACTCTAAAAAACACTCACATCGTAACCTTCGGTACTGTCCAAACAACAGAACACAGCGTTACAACTGTTGAGAGAAACAAGGATGCTTTGATAATCTAACACATCCACATCGTACACCATTAATCTCTCTTCTGTAGCTTGCATGTTCCTGATTTTCTCTTCAATCATACTCTCCCCTGTTTATTGTACACTTTTGCCTCGAATTAATGAAGGAAACTAGAAAAAAGTCTAAACGAACTCTTTGCCTCGAAATCCTAAAATCGATTGAGAAATTTGATTGAACAAGTTGAAGAAACTTGAAAGATTTTACCGTTTTTACGGATGGCTGCACGAACAGAGTAGCCTCTGGTAAGCAATTTCCTGAGAATCCAGAAACCCACATAAGTTGAAGCATCGAGAACACAGCAACAAGACGTGGGTTTCTCTTGACTCATTCTTGAGGTTTTTATCTTATGTTTGTTCGTAAGGGAGAATGAGATGATTGAATCTGTCTTATAATAGATGAAGAGAGACGACGTGTGGGAAAGAGAATGGAAGTAGTAAATAGGAGAAAGGTGGGTGAACTTTTGCATGTTGCAATAAATGATTTTTTACTATATTTTTATCTTACTATGCACTATGATTTTTTACTATATTTTTATCAACTATTTTGATTATATTGACAAGACAATTGTCTTACTATGCACTATGATTTTTTTTGGTAATAATTTATAAAGTATAAACTCTTGAAAACGGAATAAATTGTTGAAAGGAACGCAATTCAAAAAAATTAAAAGGAAAACAAGAATATTAAAAAATATTCTCAACTATCCATTTTGGAATGTAAAAAATAGTATTATGCTTTGAATGGTAGTAGCTATGAAGACAATTAGTCCGCAAACCGTTAAAACCGTTTTATTTACCATTCATAATTTAGTCTACAATATTATAAAAAATAAAAGAATTTAGTTGCGATCCAAATATAAACTATTTTATAAATAAATAAATTTGGTCCGCAACAAAATACTACAGAAAATTAGAGTGGTTTAATCTACATTTAATTGAGCCCAATGTAACTTTGTTACTTTTCAAACCCTAGATAATAAATCTTAACTTATACATCATCTTTTTAATATCAGATTAGTTCCATCGTTAATTAACTTGACAAATCAATTTTTTTTCCAGTGGTTTTAGGTCATAACGGACCGGTCCATTAACCATATTCTTTATATTAAGAGGAATTCCTCACATATAGAAGATGGGTAGAATCGATCCATTGACCTTCACAAAAGTGAACATTAGCATCAAAGATGGAACACACTGTGAAGCAAACGTGGTCTAGTGGTCAAGTGGTTAAAGCTTTACACCAGCAGGTACTGGGTTCGAATCCCCGAAGACGCAGTTTTACAAGATTAATGGAGGCAAGCTTATAAGGAAGTTTTCAGGAGCAGATGGAGCCGTTGATCGTGACCGTTGATGGATTCTCGTAGAACGGAGATAGTATTATCTGTAAAATTGTCCTTGTAATAGTTCTCATAATCTGTATCAGCGTTAAAAAAAAAAGATAAAACACACTAGCCCATATGTGCTGCTCACTTGACAAATCAATTTAACAGAGTTAAATCATGTTTGAATTTTTGGTTAACAATTTGAATGAAAAATCTTATCGATTTTTCTAACCCTAAATTTTGAATTCCTGAATTCAACATCACTTGGATAAATTTTGGAAAACATCCCTCGCATATTTGTAAGAGCATCCACAGTGGTCAAACCCACTTTCTTAAAACCATTTTTTTAAATAGGCGAAAAAAAATTAAAAAGAAAAAAGGGACCAATCCGGTAGCGCCACGTCAGCGTTACAGGACAAAAAACGGGTTCTTAACTAAGGATTTTTAGAACCCGATTCTTAACTATTCACGTGGGACCCACAATATTTTATTAATTTTTTTTAAGAAGCTTTGCCTAAGAACCTCCAATGGAGGTGGTCTAATGGAGTTACAATGGAGTTACTAATATTAAATTTACAGAAAATTACATGCAAATTTGTGAAGGAAAACGTCAATGTAAGATGGATTTATGATGAATTTTCGGACAATAAACTCCATCACAAGTCTCACAAGTTTGCTATAGATTTATGAGAGCAAAACCAGTAGAAAGTTTGCAATGTATTTCGAGTTTGGTAGAACACATTTACATTGAAAATAACTATCTAGCTACGACAACCTTTTCTCATATGCCACACCTAAGTACTTTGTTTTCGGTTGGTTCGCCACACTTAATAAGCTAAATATTGAGAAGAAGAGTAAAATCTAGAGAGAAACTAAAGTGAAGTCTGAAACTTAGAAAGGAGAAATGAAGTTTAGAATAATTTAAGCACATGTCTAAATTAACTTTCTCACTCTTCCAATGGCTCTTTAGTACTTCAATAGCTCTTTTTTCAAATTCAAAAATTATTTTGTGATTGTTTATTCCCCCTATTGGGACTCTATAAAAGAGATGTAACATGAATGAAGAAGAATGCACTTGGAGAATTATTATCTTCTTATTCTTTTTATTCTCTCTAAACTAGTTCTATATTCTCTTAATCATTCCACAATTACTCTCAAATTCTATCATTGTTTTAGAGCAATGATCTTGATTTTACTATATACTCTTTTTGATTCTCTCTTGTTTCTCTTTCAAAAATTTCCAAAATTCTCAATTTCTCACCAATTCTTAAAAACACTCGTCAAGTGTTTGACGAAATTCCTAAACGATTTTTTCTCTCTTAAACAATGGGTTCTTGTGTTCTTACCACTGAGAGATCAAAACCTTAAGTTGTTCCAACCATTCTCAAAGGAAACAACTATCTTTTGTGGTCTAGAACCACTAAAACCGCTATAAGCGGAAGAAGACTTTGGAAGCATATCAATTCAAGTGAATGCACAAAGAAAACCCCTCAAGAGGAAAGGAAAAGACCAATATGCTCTAACCGGGGAAGAAAAAGAAGAATCCCTCAAAGAAGAAGAGGAGAAATGGAAAGAAGATCAACAAGCGGTTCTTAGTTCCGGACATCTTGGAAGCCTACTCATATTGTGAAACTTCAAAGGATCTATGGAAAACTCTCAAAGGTGTGTATGGGAACACATCCAATCTAAGCCGAATCTTTGAAATCGAGAAGGCTATCAATGAACTCCACCAAGATGATATGGTTTTCACCAAGCATCTTGTCAAGTTCTAAACTCTATGGTCCGAACTTGAAATGCTTAGGCTAATGAGTGTGGATCCAAATGTGCTCAATGAAAGGCGTGAGCAAGATCGATTCTTTGGCCTTCTCCTCACTTTGAATCCGAGTTACAGTGACCTAATTAAGCTCATCTTTAGAGATGACAAGCTACCAAACGTTGAAGAGGTGTTTGCTAGAATTTAAAAGGAGCAAGACTCCATTGGTGGTAAATCCGAGCTTGTACCGGATACAAACAAGATAAGAGGGGTCCAAAGGTGTGTGAGCATTGCAAGAGGGATGGTCACTCCAAGGAAAAGCGTTGGCTTCTTCATCCATATCTTAAGCCTGAATTTCCAATTTCAAAAAGATCAAGAGCAAATGCTTCACATGGTGATGATTCTAAGCAAGAAAATGCATCCAAATCTCGAGGAGAAGTAGCAATGGAAGCCTCCATTGATTATGTGAAGACAAGTGACTTGGAAGCTCTAATCAAGGCCTTCTAATCACACAACTCCAGTATCACTCTCTATTCTCACAAACCGAATAGTAAACTTGTTATAGATTCGAGTGCTTCTCATCATATGATTAGTAATCCTAAGTTTCTAAACAAGATTGAACCTGCGATAGGTAAAGTAGAGATTGCAAATGGTGATGGAATTCCCATAGAAGGAAAAAGGAAAGTTAAAGCAATTTAACAAGAAAAGTGATATATTTTATGTTCCTAGATTTAAATCCAAGATATCGGTTAAGAGAACCACTAAAGACCTTAATTGCTATGCTATTTTTGGTCCTAATGATGTTTATTTTTAGGATATTGAGAGTTGAAAGTTACTTGGGAAAGGTGGAATCTAACATGAGTTATATATTCTAGAAGAGACAACTTCAAATCCGGATGCTTTATCGTTTAACTCTTGTTATTTAGCTAATTTAGATGCAATGTGGCATGCTAGACTATGTCATCCTCATGGAAGGGCACTTGAGTTAATATTGCCTAATGTATCTTTTGATCACACTAGTTGTGAAACATGTATTCTTGACAAACATTGCAAAGTTGTTTTTCCCAAATCTTCTACTATCTATGAACATTGTTTTGATCTAGTACATTCGGATGTGTTGACTTCTCCTTACATGTCTAGAAATAGAAATAAATAATTTGTGATTTTTATAAATGAGAAATCAAAGTATAATTAGGTCACATTGTTACTATCACACAAAATAATTTTTTTTTTTTTTTTTTTGGCTGAAGACAATGTTATTCAAAAAATAAACAAGACAATGATTTATATGGTAGACCACAACCGCAAGATCCCAAAAAAAGGTCAGAAAAATAAAAAGATGAAAATAAAATAAAATGAAATGAAATGAAAAAGAAACAAACAAAAAAAAAGGAAAAAGAACATTTAGAGTTAATCAAATGACTTTCAGATTTTAAAAGAACATGAACTCAAAAGACTTAATTAAAATTAATGACAAAGACAAAAAAAACAACAACTCAGAAGACTCACGGACTCAACACCTTCAAGAAGACAATTTACTTTCAAGAAGACAAAGATACATGAACCAAGAACGGCAATGAGACAGGATGGTCATTTAAGCAAGATGGAGACAAGACTCACAAGAAAATTCTTCCAAGTGAAAAAATGATCAATTATGCCAAAACTATTCAACACATGCAACATCACATTCAAGACATGCATCACTCATTCAAGACTACTCAAGACACGTCGAAAGTTCTCATGCAAGACTAAAAGAGTCATCAACTCTTATGTGTAAATAGTTAATACAATAGAAAGCTAGCAGAGGGTAATCATAATTAGTGCATTTTCTTTCCTTATTTTCAAGTAAGTATTAAGAACTCGTGCTTTAATCATATAATTATTTCAATGTATTAGTTTACTCAATTTCAATTTTTGATTTACTATAAACACAACTAATAATTAGTTAAAGGATTTTTTAAAAAATCCTTTAATTTTCTTGGGAAATATCCTTTATATAGAATTTTGTTGAATCTAGCTTTAGAAGAATTTTGGTATCACTTGTAACAGATTACATATCTAGTGAGTCAGCTTCACTGGCTACCATTATGTATGCTATTTCCTGGACAAAAAATTGAACATAATAACGTAGGCCCAAAATGAATATTCAAATATCTTGATTGTACACTAAAAAGTGGCTCGAATATGTTTAGATAAAAACATACGTACCAAACAATGTCAGTACAAAATGTCTTGATAAATGCACAAGTCAAACTCACACATAGCTGGCTTCTATAAACACAAATAATATTACTAGAATGTTGAAAAGAGAGGTTTATGTTTGCATATCTAGAAGAACAAGGAGATAATAAATAGAAAAAAAAAAATCGGTTACCACCCAAATTGTAAGAAAGTACAGCTGACCTATCTTTGCTGATGATATGATTATCTTTACAAAAAGCAGGCACTATAAGAAAAAAGCTCAAAATGACAGAAAATCCGCTGGCTATGGGTTGTCGGTTTTTTAAATCCATCGGTTTTCCGTTAGTAATTACCGACGAAATTTTGACAGACTGAATTTGTCGGTAATTACCAACGAAAAACAGACGGACTCAGAACCGACGGTCGGTCCATTGGTTTCGGAAACCGTCGGTATTCCGTCGGTTTTTAAAACCGTCGGTTATCCGTCGGTTATCCGAAACCGCTAACCGACGGACCGTCGATTTTCCGTTGATTTCCATTTTTATTAAATTTTAAATTTAATTATTAAATATTTATTTTTTAAAATATATATATTAAAAGCAAATATTATTAAAATATAAAATATTCATAAAATATTAAAAACATGAAATATAGTTTTTATTCAAACCGTCACTAAACTCGAAAATATACATCCCCGAAGCCGAACTCGTCCCCGTCTCTGAACCCATCCCCGTCCCCGACCTCGGCACATAGTCAGCAAACCTCACATCAATAACGTCGAACCTTGTCATCATCTTCTCTTGGTTTGACAGCAAGACCGCGATCACATTGTCTTTAGCCTTCAATTGCGCCTCATATTCCACATGTTTCGGAATAAACATAAAAAACGTTATGGATTTTAGTTTTTGCTTCATACTGCATAAACCGAACCAACGTCCTTTGGTCTTCGGTGTTTCCTGTAAAACAATCGACAAAATAAACTTTAGAAATAAATTAAAATAAACTAAATATTTATAAAGTATTAAATGTATAACTTACCTCAATTGTCGTTGATCGCTTCATCCCTAGAGTTGATTCACTAAATGGAGTTGTGTATGTTTTGAGGAAGTTTGAGCAAGAATTGGGATTATCAATCAATATGTATAAATCAGCTCTCTGTTGGATCGTTTAGTATCTCCTGATTCAATTCTCAGATTGATTCATCCTACTAAACATGCAGATCTAGGTTCTCTTGATTAGAAACATAATAGATCTCACCTGTTACCTTGTTTTGCAGCGGAATGGGAGGTACGGGTCAGAGATCAGCAGAACCACCAAGAGATGGATCCTCCAAAGGCTCACACACGCACGCACAGGAAAATGGCTGCTAGACCGAGCAAGGAGGGAGGCGCAGAAGAGAGAGTGGGAGGCGCAGGAATTTGGATTTAATCAGGCCCTTTAGTCTCTCTAAGTACAGTAAATGCCTAGCACTTTTACCGTACTTCTGCTAAAACGTTCCTTCGTATTTTCCCGTTAGCTTAGGCGTGTGACCCATATGGGATCATATAATAAAGGCAATAAGTCCAAGACTTATAGATCATGAGCGGACTCTAGCAAGCCATCATGACCCCCAGTATTATATGACTTATGTCTGATCATTGACATACTCTTACTTTCTAGAGACAGTACCGAGATTACTGGACACAATTCCAACAATCTCCCACTTGTACTGGAATCTTTGTATTCATAATCCTTTTGTCTCAATATCTCGATTAGTCATAAGGCAAGATGAGTGTCATCCTTATAGAGGCTAATCATGTTCATCGGACTCTGATTTGATACTGACAATCCAAACGACTCGGGAAAGTCCGTTTGAGCATGGCCATGCATTTTCCAGTATTCAAATCTCCGATTGGCCTAGAGATATTCACTCCATTTATATTGGAGGGACAAATCCCGTCTTGTTCCATCACTGTAAACTACTCATTTCATAATACACCCAAACAAGGTCCTTATAACTATCGCTTAACGACAACATTAGACAATGATCAAAGCGCATTAGTTCATGTGCAGTCACATGCATGCGAACTCAGGTCTAAGGACTATACTCTATAGTCGTAGTAAGAATCTCTTATGACACAGATATAAATATCCTGAAGAGTTCTTATAATCGGGTCTTGTCCGGTCGTATGTACCCTACATACACCTATGTACTGACTTTGATGCCGCGCATCTATGACACACTGAGACTTTGTCATAAGTCACATACCAATCTAGTCTCACACGGTTGTTGGTGTTCCAATTTCAACAACCTTCGACTAGGGACATGATGATATAAGCCATTTATCAAATATAGGGTCTCATGATCAAGCTAAATGACTTTGATGACTCAAGATCAAGTCACTTACTTCGATGACCTATAAAATGGTTCATATCATTTTGGAACGATTATTTCATCACAGTTAAAATAATCTTGAAATAATAATTTCATTAAACATCAAAAAAAATGTTTTTACAAGAACATATCAATAACTAAATAAAGCCCTCAAACTCCCACTCAAATTTAGATTACATTTCAATGTCTCTAATGCCTACAGCTTCAGTCAGGAACTCGAGCTTAGGTCTTGGGAGTGGCTTTGTCAATGGATCAGCGACGTTATCATCTGTCTGAACTCGGCTGATCTTGACTTCCTTTCTATTAATGATGTCACGTATCAAGTGAAATCTTCTTAGAACATGCTTGGATTTCTGGTGTGATCTTGGTTCCTTTGCCTGAGCAATAGCACCATTGTTATCACAAAACAGTGCCAGAGGCTCAGCCGCATTTGGTATCACACCTAGTTCAATAATGAACTTTCGTATCCAAACAGCTTCCTTCGCAGCTTCTGAAGCGGCGATATATTCAGCTTCTGTAGTGGAATCAGCAACGGTGTCTTGCTTGGAGCTTCTCCAACTGATTGCACCGCCATTCAGACAAAAGATATAACCGGACTGTGACCGGAAATCATCTTGGTCTGTCTGGAAACTTGCGTCCGTGAATCCACTGACTTTAAGCACATCACTTCCACCGTACACCAAGAACTTATCCTTAGTATGTCTTAGATACTTCAGGATATTCTTGACGACAATCCAATGGTTTTCACCTGGATTCGACTGGTATCTACTCGTCATGCTCAATGCATAAGCAACATCAGGACGAGTACAGATCATGGCATACATGATAGATCCTATTGCAGATGCATAAGGAATATTCTTCATGCGCTCAAGCTCAGCAGCCGTCGTAGGGCTCTGCTTCTTGCTTAGCGTTGTGCCATGTACCATTGGCGTGAAGCCCTTCTTGGAATCTTTCATGCTGAATCTTTGTAGGACTTTGTCAATGTATGAATCTTGACACAAGCCTATCAGCCTTCTAGATCTATCCCGGTAGATCCTGATTCCAAGAACGTATGCGGTTCACCCATGTCTTTCATGGAAAAACAACTTCCAAGCCAGTCCTTTACCGACTTCAGCATTGGAACGTCGTTTCCGAGAAGCAGTATGTCATCGACATACAGAATAAGAAATACTATCTTGCTCCCACTAGTTTTCTTATACACGCATTGTTCTTCTTCGTTTCTGATGAAGTCAAATTGCTTGATCGCTTCATCAAAACGAAGATTCCAGCTCCTCGATGCTTGCTTCAATCCATAAATGGATTTATGAAGCTTGCATACTTTCCCAGCATTCTTTGGATCTATGTAACCGTCAGGTTGTGTCATATACACATCCTCTTCCAGAATACCATTCAGGAAGGCGGTTTTCACGTCCATCTGCCAAATTTCATAATCATGAAAAGCTGCAGTTGCTAGTAGAATTCGAATAGATTTCATCATTGCCACTGGGGAATAGGTTTCATCGTAATCCACACCGTGAACTTGTCTGAAACCTTTTGCCACCAACCTGGCTTTATAAATCTGGACATTTCCATCCACGTCAATCTTCTTTTTGAAGATCCATTTGCACTCGATGGCTTTTACACCAGCGGGTAAGTCAACCAACGAAAACACTTGGTTGACCGACATGGAGTCCATTTCGGAATCAGTGGCCTTACGCCACTTAGAGGAATCTGGGCCCATCATGGCTTGATTGAAGTTCGATGGTTCATCACCATCAATGATCAGAAGATCATGACAGTCAGTCACGAGGAATCCTTGATATCTCTCGGGTTCGTGACGGATCCTCCCGGATCTTCGAACTTCAGGTACTACAGGTTCAGGCTCTACAATTTCTTGTAGGTCCTCCTGCTGCTCTTCCTCATTAGGTTGAGCAGTATCCTGTTCATCTTGAATTTCTTCAAGCAGTACCTTACTCCCACTGTCTTTCTTAGAGAGTAACTCCCTCTCAAGAAAGTTACAATCCCGGGCAACAAAGATCTTGTTCTCGGAACGTAGATAGAAGTAATAAGCCTTGGTTTCCTTCGGATAACCAATGAAGTAGCATTTATCAGACTTTGGTGTAAGCTTGTCTGAGATTAATCTCTTGACATAGGCTTCACAACCCCAAATTCTAAGATAAGACAACACTGGAGCCACTCCAGTCCATAATTCATATGGTGTCTTTGCTACTGCTTTCGATGGCGCTCTATTTAGAGTGAACACTGCTGTTAGCAGAGCATATCCCCAAAGGGATATTGGAAGGTCTGTGTGAATCATCATAGATCGAACCATATCCAATAAGGTCCGATTTCTCCTCTCAGACACACCATTCCATTGAGGTGTTCCAGGAGGAGTGAGTTGGGACACGATCCCACACTCTCTTAGATGATCACTGAATTCTTGGCTTAAGTATTCTCCTCCTTGGTCGGACCGAAGATCCTTAATGCTTTTGCCAAGCTGGTTCTGTACTTCATTTTGGAATTCTCTGAACTTCTCAAAAGATTCAGACTTATGTTTCATTAAATAAACATATCCATACCTACTGAAATCATCAGTGAAGGTAATGAAGTACTGATAGTTTCCTCTTGCATTTGTGGACATTGGGCCACACACATCTGTGTGTATCAGGCCCAATAAGTCACTGGCCCTCTCGTTAGGTTTATTAAAGGGGGCCCGGGTCATTTTGCCCATCATACAGGATTCGCATTTCTCACATGACTCAAAGTCAAATGAGCCAAGAAGTCCATTCAAATGGAGCCTCTTGATGCGTTTCTCGCTGATGTGCCCTAAACGACAATGCCATAGAAACGTTCGGTTCTCCTCATTAGGTTTGAACCGTTTGGTATCAATGTTATAAATTGGCGCGGATTGATCAAGTATGTAAAGCCCATTCGTAAGAGGGGCACAACCATAGAACAAATTGTTGCGATTGAAGGAACATAATTTATTCTTAACTGAAAAATCATAACCTTCCAAATCCAACAAAGAAATTGAAATAATATTTCTGCTTATCGCAGGTACAAAATAACAATTATTGAGTTCTAAAACCAATCCCGAAGGTAAAGACAACAAGTATGTGCCTACAGCTAGTGCAGGAACTTTCGCTCCATTCCCAACTCGTAGCTCCACTTGTCCTTGCTTCAGCCTCCTACTGTTGCTGAGTGCCTGCATATTAGTACAAATATGAGCCCCACAACCAGTATCCATAACCCATGAGGTATTATCAGAAGTAGTTGTATTAACTTCTATAACAAAAATACCTGATGAAGAAGTCTCGAGAGTCTTCTTCTTCAATTCCTTTAGACCTTCCAGGAATTTCTTACATTACCTGCAGATGTCAGTAGGCCCAGCCTTGGATTTGGGCTTGGGCTTTGGCGTGTCCTTGTCCGAGACTTGGACAGCCTTAGCCTTTCCCTTGTCCTTGGCAGAGGATTTCTTAAAGCCCTTGCCCTTTTGCACCATAAGCACATTGGGGTCCTTGGCTGTTTTCCTCAAGTTGGGCTCTGCAGTCTTGAGCATTCCGTGAAGCTCAGGCAATGTCTTACTCAAGCCATGCATATTGAAGTTCAGGATGAACTGATCATAGCTTGCAGGTAAAGACTGCAGAACGATGTCGCAGGTAAGTTCCTGGCTGATAGGGCAGTCGAGTTTCTGAAGATGATCGAGATAACCCATCATCTTCAAGACATGAGGACTCACTGCCGCATTTGCAGCCAACTTACAGTCTAAGAGGTTCTTAACTGTCTGAAACCTCTCAGTCCTTGCTTGCTCCTGAAAAAGCGATTTCAGGCTTGCCATTATCTCGATGGGTGACAACACACTCTCGAACTGCATTTGCAGCTCAGCAGTCATTGTCGCCAACATCAGGCAATAGACATCATTTTCATCTGACGAATGCTTTTCCCAAGCATTATGCAGAGTCCTGGCGGCATTGTTAGGAGGCCTCTCGGGGAGGGGATCACGAAGGACATAATCCTTCTTCTCCTGCTTGAGGACCAGCCTCAAGTTCCTTGACCACGTCAGGAAGTTCGTTCCAGTCAGCTTCTCCTTCTCGAGAACAGACCGGATCGAGAATGTGTTTTGTGTGCTTGTAGTAGTCATAGCTGAAATATAAGATAAAAGGTTATTAGTTAATATGTTCAATATGATTAATCTTGTATTAAATTTAATATGATTAATCACGCATTATATTCAATAACATAAGTTACCCTCAATAGAATATAATGATTCCAAGATCCACATATAACTAAGATCAAAGTGGGCCACTGGCCGTCACCCAATCTTAGCTTATATCGGTAAGCCCTATCTCGGCTAATTATATCCGTGATATAACTCTTGGTTGTGAATCTGGGCCCGAGGCCCAATCCACTCTGATGTCTCAAGGCCCGGGACTCCCGATGGCCTAGTCAAGAAAACCAGACTATACAGTCATGTAATCACTAATGTCTGGGACTCCCAATGACATTTATGAATCACAAACTGTTTTACCCACGCAAAAGATAGACACCCTCACACTGTAAGGCCGTGTGTACGATTGAATGGGCTTCAACAGCTGACATAGACTGGACAAGACATCCAACGCTTGATATTGTTTGAGGTTCGTAGGTTTATTAAAATTTCATCCCAAAATAGAAGATTACTATTTTGGGAAACTTTCCTTTTTTTGGGAAACCTACTAATTTGGAAACTTTCTAAAATTGGAAACTTCCTAAAATTGGAAACTTTCTAAATATAGAAATTTCCTAAAATCCAAAACATGCAAATCTAGAAACTTCTAATTTAAGAAACTTTCTAATTTCAAAATTTTGGAAACTTATTAATTTAAAAATCGATTTTATAATTTTATAAAATAAATTTTAAATTAATTCTGAAGAAAAGACTCAAATAATTGGCCCAATTGTTTTAACTTCTTGGCCCGAGGCCCAAGAATTGGTCTATGTCCAAGACATAACCCAATTGCCCAATTAAATGACATAACCGGTCTGGTTCATTAAAATTGGTCTAACCAAAATTAATTACTACGACGACCACAATTGTCAACCGGTTATTTACTAAACCGGATTTTCTCAATTTATTTGGTCCAACCAAATCAAATTAGAAAATCACTGGTTTAGGCACAAAATCCAATTTTTTTTGACTTTGGATTTCTTATCCCGGTTTAACCAGAACTTAATAAATTTATTAAGTCTGTTTATTAAACCGTGACGATTAATTTTATTAAAATTAAACCGAGCCTTAAACCGAACCGAAACGATTGATCACGTGAACCGATCACGACCTAGCCGTAAGCTTCACGCGATCACGATAGCCGCAAGCCAGCACGCGTTCGATCCACGATCGGGACGGCTGCTGGACGGGACGATCGTTCGGGATGGCTCGGGACGCAGGACGGTGCTTCACGCGATCGCCGAGCGATCGGGACAGCCGGGCCGTGCGTCGGGACGAGACGCGATCCATGCGATCAGTCGGCCCATGATCAAGCGATTGTGGCCGAGAGATGCAGGACGAGCTCGGGTTGTGATCGAGACGGGACGCGAGCGGTTCGATCCATGCGATCGATCGATCCATGCGATCGGTTCACCTCGCGTCGCTCGATCCGGACATGGTGATCCTTTGGCGATCATCATTCCGACGCATACCAATTCATATAGATTGGATCATGCGATTTCTTGTTTGTTTAGGTTTTAATTCTTTGTTTCTTAAGTATTTTCTCTTATCAGTAGATTGATTCAAAAACACCTCTTTAAACAATCCTAAACATGATTCTAAACAAGAAAAACCACAGAACCAATGGCTCTGATACCACTGTTGGATCGTTTAGTGTCTCCTGATTCAATTCTCAGATTGATTCATCCTACTAAACATGCAGATCTAGATTCTCTTGATTAGAAACATAATAGATCTCACCTGTTACCTTGTTTTGCAGCGGAATGGGAGGTACGGGTCAGAGATCAGCAGAACCACCAAGAGATGGATCCTCCAAAGGCTCACACACGCACGCACAGGAAAATGGCTGCTAGACCGAGCAAGGAGGGAGGCGCAGAAGAGAGAGTGGGAGGCGCAGGAATTTGAGGAAAAAGGAGCTAGGGCAAGTTTTATTAATTAAAACCCTTGTCCAGTTCCTATGGGCTTTTGGGCCCAATTCTCAGTTCTGGATTTAATCAGGCCCTTTAGTCTCTCTAAGTACAGTAAATGCCTAGCACTTTTACCGTACTTCTGCTAAAACGTTCCTTCGTATTTTCCCGTTAGCTTAGGCGTGTGACCCATATGGGATCATATAATAAAGGCAATAAGTCCAAGACTTATAGATCATGAGCGGACTCTAGCAAGCCATCATGACCCCCGGTATTATATGACTTATGTCTGATCATTGACATACTCTTACTTTCTAGAGACAGTACCGAGATTACTGGACACAATTCCAACACTCTCTTCATGGCTGGAAAGACACTACACAACTAGCAAGAAAAAGCAACAATTCTCTAAAAAAGTAAAGCATTTGTTAAGAAAATTGTAACGAAAGATAGATCCGCGTTTGAGCCGCACGCGCACTAATACTTTTCTCTCTATGTCTTCTTCTTTTGCGATTCGTGTTGTGAGACCTTCTCCGGCTCCGGCGGCGTCCGTCGGAAAGGGAGAGGGTCTCCGGTTGCAAATCGTTCACGGAGCTTCAATGGAGGATCGGTGCTCGGCGACGGCGACGAACTACACCACTTCTTCTCCGAGATGCTGAGGCGGGTTAACCGAGGAAGAGGACATCGCGGAAGCTCCAGGACTCCGACGGTCGGCGACGTGACTCGGCAGAGGGAGACTTCGCGGGAGGACGGCGGAGAGATCTCGACGGGTTATGGAGCTGCATCTTTCGGTGTCTAGAGAGGCGTTTCTCTTTTCTGCGGCAGGTGGGTTTGCATCTTCAGTCAAGGGAAGCCACATCGGCGACGAGGCTCCGGAAGGAGATGGCGGTTCTCCAGACGGGTGCTCTCTAATGTTTACGGCGGCAGATGGTAACGGGATTGAAGTCGATTAGATTGTACGCGGCGGAGGAGCTTTAGAGGGCGGCGAGGCTGCGGCGAGTTAGATTGGAGAAGTGCATGAGGTCGGTTGCTCGGTGTAGCGACTGATTCACGTGGCCGTGGGATAACTCCGGAAGCTAAGAGTTCTGACGCGGCGGAGATCGGATCGGGAAACCGATTCCGACCCAATCGGAAAACAAGATCTGATTTTTTGTCGAGGAGGAAAGCTTGCTTCGGGTCGCCGGAGGTTGGAGCTTCAAGGCTCCGATGTCTTCTTACCACCTCATCCATGGCTTCCTGTTGATTCTTAGCCTATAGTAGCATTAACTATGAGTCTTGAGTTTTCATTATCGCTGCATCTTTGTTCTGAGTTCGTTTCTTCGAGTTGTAACTGGTTCGTGCCCGAGTCAATTCAGGAAGATTTTTAATAATATATTATATTAAAAAAAAGAAAAAAAAGAAAAGGCAACAATTCTTGGGATTCAGATGGACCGACTCCCTATAAGGTATTTGTGCGTACCCTAACAACGAAAAACATGATCAAGCTTGATTATGAACCTCTCTTAGATAGAGTAAGATCACACTTCCTTAGTTCCTTTCATGGACAAATAAAGCTTTGTCCTACGCGAGAAGACTCCAATTGATCCCGTCAGTCATAGCAAGCATTACTAATTTTTAAAGTTCTGCTTTTAGACTTCAGAAGAGATGTTTCGAAGTCATTGACAGAATATGTGCCTTCTTTGTCTGGTCTGGTACTCCTTATCCAGGTCATAAAATGAAGAGACCTACAATGCTTTTTAGAACAGTGGGTATAAACAGAAAAATGATTTTTTTTTTTAGTTTAATATAAAACTTATGCTTGTAATATTCGTACAACAGAGAATTCACACATGTGAAATATGCATGTGCATCCTAATTATTTCCTAATTTCCATCTTTCTGGAATGAGGTTTAATATCATGGAAGAATTAATCTAGTCCTGTGGGCCAAACAACTTCGAAGACTTTTTAGGATTTTAGTTTTTTTACCAAGTCGTGTCTTTAAAGAAAGATATTTGTGAACCCATTGACGTTCATATTGGCAATCATCTTTTTATAGATGGAGTATAACGGTAGCAAAACCAGTTTTAGCATCGAAAATTAGGAAGGCAATTGATTTAGGATTTGAGATATGTTTGAACTGCATCTTGGATTCCTGGTGACCCGGCTCGACCACCCAGATGTCTTAATGACGATAAAACTCCGTTGTTATATGTGAATACTCTAACAGATTATGAAACTAAGAAATGAGATGGACCATCTTCGAGAGTTATTTCCCAAAAAGAGATGACCCGAATTATGAGGATTCTTTCAAGTTAGAACGTCTCAAAAGATAGTTAATGTTGACTTCTCGCCTAATATGGAAACTATACATTAAAACCAGGCCCAAAACTCTTTTCTGTCTAGCTTGTGATACCCCTATTCAGAGATCCAATGCGTCGGTGTTGATTACACAAGCTTTGAAATTGAAAACTACAAAAAAAAAAAAAAAAATCGTGTGGCAATGTATTTTTAATTATATTTGGCTACTTTCCAACACCTTTCATATCTTCACCGTGGCCGATGTAGTGCATGCTCAAGGTGTGGTGCAAACGAGGAATCTGTTAACCATGCAATTTTCGGATGTCCACCTGCACGACAAGTTTGTATCATGTCATCGATTCCCTCGGCCCCAAATATTTTTCCCCTCCAAAAGTCTTTTTGGTAATTTCGATTACCTTTATTTGAGGGAAAAGAAAGTTTGTGTCGGTAGTCTCGGGCGATGGCGGCGACGGCGGCTTTATCCTCCAAAGGATGGCGGTTCTTCTTGAGATGTTGCTGTCGTTGGTGGTGGTCGGCCCGTGACCGGATCGAAGTTCGGATGGTTTTGTGTGCGGCGGAGCTCTTCTTGGGGTTCGGAGGAGAGGAGCCTGAAGGTCGGTCATCGTTGTGATAATCGGAAAAGTGGCCATGGGACAATCTCCGAGAGAAGGTAGCATATCTGAACTGACGCCGTGTGTACTTCAAGAAGCCGGTTCGGGACTGCCAATTTTCGAGTTCAACTCCGGTTAAGAGGAGGCTGCATGCTTCTTGGGTCCATCGGAGAGTGAGCTATGGGGCTCACTTGTCTTCTTTCCGATACCCTTTTTTAGAGATGAATATTTAATATAAATAATATATTATTATTTTTAAATAGCTGTAGAAAAAGTTTTTTCTTCTCGAGGACCGGTGGCATTGGAGGATCCACTAGACAATAAACTATTCTCAAATGTCATAATCAAGTATTAATAATTAAAATTCAGGAGTTTATTAATTCGACAAAGCTAATTTTAGAGCACCTCCATCCCTGTAATCCTGCACGAACTCCTAAAAAAAAAACATTTGAAAATTATTTTATATTGTGCACAGTTAAGAGACATGCTCTAAAAGCATCTTCATCCATTAAAAATATCTTAACAATAAATTAATAGTATTTTAAATAAAAGTTAGATGTTTAATTAAATCTAAATGGTTGAAAAAAAAGTTGTCTAATAGATTTGTGACATGTCTACAATGGGTATCTAGATAAGAGATCATAGTCTCTTAAACAAGAACTTTAGTTTCTTATTTAGATACTCTATATTTCTCTCTCTTAACTTTTTTTCTTTTTTATAATTATTTTGTTAAGATATCTTGTTTAGATACCATTGTTGGCCATGCTCTAAAAATCCTTAGTTAAGAACCCGGCTCGTCATTGTTCACGTGATGTGGCGAACCGGGATTGGTCAATTTTTTTAAGTTTCAAAAAAAAAATTTAAAATTTGTTAAGAACTTTTGTGAGAGGTACACGGGTGGACATGCTCTTATAACTCCGTATTGGAATATTAAAACCATTGCATGAACCCATCAGCTTTATATAAATACAATATCAGCTGGGCCATTTATCTCTAAGGAAATTAAGGTAAACTTTTTTTTGTTAATTTGTTAAAAATGTATACATATATGATGATGAAATGAATAATCTCCGCAACATCTCTAAGCAGAGCATTTGTTCAGGACAACAGATTCTATAGGAATCTTATCAACCGGAAAAGCACAGTCCACCGGAGCTCCTTTCTCCGGCAACAAACTACACGGTTTCGGCGTCACCTTGCTCGAAACTCCGGAGATGTCAGTACAATTCCAAAGCAATTTCTTCGGCTCAGCAGCCAAAGCAATGTTTATATTTGACATACATATCTTTGTGAAAGGATCGTTCTTGAACCCATCGAGCCTACCGGGCTGCGTAACGTTATCCGCGGTCATGTCACGGTAATTAATATTGGTAATCTCGGGCATAGCCTTGGGGTCATAACCCGAAGCAGGGTGTTGGTTATAAGCACCGCTCATCCAGAAAACGTATTTCATTGTCTTCATTGTAAACCTCCGAGCAAAAATATCCTTAACGTAACCTCCACGACCAACGGCTGTTTTGATTCGGATAGCGGACTGTGTCTGGATTAACGTAATGTCTTCGATTCTAACGTCTTTGATACCACCGGACATTTCACTTCCGAGAGCTATTCCAGCACTGTCCGGAGAAATGCATGTGAGCCGTCGGATGGAGAGTTGCTGAGTTGGCATTCCGACTTTGATACCGAACTGATCCCAGCCACTCTTCACGGCGATGCAGTCGTCACCGGAGACTACGTAACAGTCCTCGATCAATGTGTTGGTGCATGAATCTGGTAAAGAGTATGAAAACAAATATTGCTTGTTTGCATTTGTGTTTTTATGTATATAACATAAATTTTGATATTGCCATGCAACGTGGGATGGACGTACCAGGGTTGATTCCATCGGTATTAGGAGAATCGATAGGAGCGAGAACGGTGACGCCTTTGACGATGACGTTGGTGCAATAGACGGGGTGAATATTCCATGCAGGTGAATCGACAATCGTGATATTCGAGATCTGAACGTTTTGAGAGAACATGATTTCGATTGTGTACGGTCTTGTAATATTCTTAAATCCACCACTTCGATGCTTCACCCACCAGTACTTCCCTTGTCCATTGATCGTTCCGTTGTTACCTAATCAAAACAATTTGATCAGTTTATGTCTTTTAACTAACATACATTATTCAAGATGTTGGAACAATGATTCTTGGTCGTAAAACTGCTTTTTAGTTAGCAGTACTATCTTACGGTTGCCCGATGCGTCCGACTAATTGTTTGCATACAGTTGAAATTAGAACCCTATAAACTTTAAATGTATGGTTAAATGGTTCTGAATTTAATATTCTTACCGGTGATAACAACATCAGTTAGATTTGTGCCAGAGATTAAACTAGCAAACGTTGGTCCGGCTGCATCTCTTCCTTGTCCATATGATGGCAATGGTGCAACCACTGGATATTCAGATTCATCCTAAGTAAAACAAAATCATATAAATGAATTATAGTTTCTTACACAAAATATTTATCAAAATAAAAATTACATTTAAAAAAAAAAACAAGAATTGCATGGAAATCATTATTCATTCATACCTGAGACGCTAGAATAGTTGCGCCATGTTGGATGAACAAAGTAAAATGGCTGGTGAGGTTAAAGCTTCCGGTAAGCCATTTTCCCGGTGGAACAATGAGCTGCACTCCACCGTCGGCCGCCTTAGGAGCAAGCTTGGTTATGGCTTCCTTAAACGCTTTGGTGTTTGATGTTTTTCCATCACCAACTGCTCCGAATTCGGTTATAACTGCGCTATGTTTTCGGCAATTAATCGCTGTATATTGAATGTTCGACTTTCCCTGGTTGCTTACATCCCGAGATTCCATCATCTGAAAACTACTTATTGCCAAAACTACTACTATACAAAAACTTGTCCGAATCATCTGTTGAAAACATTTAAAATCCTTATCAGATTCTCTCTCAAATTGATCTGGCTATAAAGAAGTTTAGAAGCATGACATTGTTTAAGATAACACTGAATGAATCAAGAGCAATACTTCCATTACCTTTAGAGTTGAAGGGTTAAGAGAGAACTCCATTTGATTCGACTTGTTTTTTTTTTTTTTGTATTTGTGTTTGATATATTTTTATCCGTCTTAAAAATAGCAATTTATAGAAGAAAATAAATAGTAAAGAGAGAAAAACATGCTTAAAAAAAGATCAAAATCTTGACCTTGAACTAAATTAGAATTTAGATAAAGACCATTTCCCGTTTTAGTAAAAATAGTCTTTAACTTTTGAAATTCGTAGAACCTAAATTAGGTAGTTGACTAAACAAAATGGACATAAATTGTTGCACAATTATAAAAAGTATCACGAATCACGATAATATATATATATGGTTTTGATTTGTTTTGGTTAATTATATCATGAAGATAGTTCACTAAATCAAGAAAAAGTTGACCAAAATTAGGATCATGATAGTTAGCTAAAATCAAACACACAGAGCGTTTCTTCTTCCACCTCTTGTTAGATTTCTTCCCAAGTTTGTCAAAATTTTAAATTCAATATATTTATGATAGAACATTACTAATTAGACTCAACATTCGGTGCCCTAGAACTGACTAAAGTATTTTCTTTAGCCGGGGGGTTGATTTTATTTTTCTTAGTAGACTTCACTGATGTTATAACCTCATGATCAGATCATTACCCATCTCCATTTTTCTTGGAAACTTCATGTTCTCTGTTTTTATTTATTGAATCCCCAATGTGGTCGAGCATTTGGATTCTTGGACCAAGATAAGTGTCGGTATAATAGATATCACAACTAAGAGCAGCTCCATTGGTAAGACCCTGCACAAAAACCAAAAAAAGTTGAATTAAAAAAATATTAAAATGACGTGGGGCCCAGCTGCAGGAGAAGAAACCGTCCCTTATATAAGCGTTCTAAGAGCCCGTTCCTTAGTACGTGGCGGGCTCTTATTGGTCAATTTTTTTTTGTTTTTTTTTGTTTTTTTCGCCTTAAAAAAAATAAATAAATAAAAAATAAAAAAGTTGAGCTAAGAGACTCACCTAGCGTCCTCGGCTGTGGATGCTCTAATACTATCGAAAGAAGAAGAAGAAGAATTCAAATGTTAGACCACCTGCATCAGTGAATTTTCACAGGTTCATGGCACAAAATCATATGTAAACCGAATAAAAAAAATATAAATGTTAAGAACCTGGGTTCTTCACAGCTCTTCCCTAAGAGCCGAGTTCGCCACGTGTCACGTTTTTATTGGGTCATTTTTTTTTTCACCTGTAAAAAAAAAAAATTAATAATAATTTTTTTTTTAAGAACCCCAGAAGGGGGTTTACTGATGCAGTTGCTCTTAATCAGATGGAGGGAGCTGACGTGGAGGGAAGCTCAACCTGATTGGTTTAAAGATGAAGACATAAAGACTCTGGTTAACGCAGAAGGTTGCTGTTGTGCTGAGGAGGGATTATTGTCCCCAGAGACCCTCTCTACGGAAAACAAATCTCATATGCCCCTCTATTTATTAGAATATTTATTAACATTATTTTTTAATTGAAAACTTGCGAAATTACTAAAAGACCTTATGATTTGTGTATAATTACATGGTAAACCGTCTGACCAAACCGCAATCAGATTTTGAACCCTAAATGAACCAAAGAATTGGTGGTTCACCCGATTTACCCGGATCGGATCCAAATCAACCGGATTACCCGCCCAACTCAAAGATATTTGAAATTCCGATTTTAACCTCACTAAACACAAAGTCAAAAAATCACACTAAAGTGACACCGATGGGATTTGAACTCGGGTGGCTATATGAAATAAAAACACCGCATCCACTGTTCTATCGTGTTCAATTGTTAATCTACTCAAAATATATTACATATAAAGTGATTTGGGGAGGAGAGATCAATTCAAAACAAAATCTATTTTTTAGGGAAAAAAAATCAAAAACATTCGGGGAACATTCCAGTTTTTAATAAAAAAATTATGGGATTAAACAATTGCCCATTTAGCTTCAGAGTTGTAGATTTGCGATTTTCGTGTAATTAAAGTTGTACTTTGATATAAATTTTAATATTTTAGTTGTGTCCATAATTTTGAATATTAAATATCATTTGAAAGTTTTAACAATTGCCCTTCGAAATCGTTTATCGTTTGTTTGAAGACAATGTAATATTTTAAAAGCTTTCATTGTTTGTATGAATTTTTCACAGCAATAAAAACATTGATACGAAAAAGAAAAAAAAGGTGAGAAAAGGAGAAGTGGGAAAAAGTGAGGTGAGAAGAGAAAATGAGAAGTTTAGTCAATTCTGAATTTTCCCGCCAAATTCTTGATAAATTTTGAATTTTGCCGCTCTAGAAAAAACACATAGTTGTACAGGAGTTAGTAGTTGTACAAAATTTCTTAATAGTTGTACTTTGGCTGTTTTCAATATAATCAGTTTTACTCGAACTTTAAATTTGATTTCATAGTTGTACAGTTGATTGTACTCAATTAATCTACAAATCTAATGTTTCTGCATATTAATATGTTACAACACTCAATTTTTGTAAATTTATCCTCTTTACTTGTCCGTTATTCCAAAAATGATCTTGTAAGTATATGAACATTGTCTATGGAATTACTTAGTTGACTGATTCTCAATCTAATTTGCTGTAATATCAACCATTGACCATGGTTAGGATGAAAGTGATCGTACAAGTTCAAATATCATATAGCTATATGTTAAATATTTTCTCCAATGATAATCATTATAATTACGATAATAACTCAGTTTTACCAACAGTTTTACACAGTTTCACCAGTTTTACACTTACGTAATTTTATAAGTTATACTAGTTGTACTAGGTATATTAGTTTTACTATTTATTCTAGTTGTACAAGTTATACCAGTTTTAATAGTTGTACTAGTTATATCAGTTAAACATACATCGGTTATACTAGTTGTCCCCAGTTTTACAACAACATGAACAAAAATGTGAATCGATTTCAAGATCGAATTAGAACAATACAAACCCGATTCTACTTCTTAAATGCATTTATACTCAATTCGTAGTCCAAATCGACCAAGAATCAATGGCTAAACAACAATGTAGAAACTCATCAGTTGAATCTACCAAAAACAATCTCAATCATCCCAATCCCATTCAAATGGAGCTGAATGCAAATCGAGAGGGAGCCACAAACTTCTGTGGGTTGACGGAGCACGACGGAGGCGGCGATTGATGGTCGGAGACGCGACGCGACGGCGCCGACGAGCAAAACCAGTTTAGAGAGACGACGCGAACTGGGAGAGCTGAGCGGAGATGGGAGGGGGGATGGGGAGGGGAAGCTCGGGATTCAGATTTTTTTTTTCCAGAAACCAAATCCCAATTCCAATTCTCTTAGACCCAATTCCAACCCAATCCAATCATAACCAATATTCCCATTCTAATTTCTGATTTATAAACCAAGGGTAAAATGGTCAAACTACATTTCATTAAAGTGAGAAGGGTATGAAAGATTAGTTTGGGGTAGTCTGGATTTTTTTTAGAGCCATAAGGGTATAAGAGATGTTGACCCGCTGAGGAGTCAAAGATCGAAAAAGAAGACATATTATAAATAGTAGTTTCTCACCAATAGAAAGAATAACTCATGACATTTGCTCTTGGGATACTATATTGTTTCAATATAATTTAATTAGAAAATTCTATATTAGTTTGTAGATTTTATTGGTGAGAAACTCATTAAATCTCCCACTAATATAAAATTAAAATTTAATACTTCTATTTCATTTTAAATTTGTTTAACGTTTTTTTTTTGGACAAACAAGCATTGCATATATGATAAGAGTCTTACACTCCATTAGAGGAGGAAACTAAAGCAGAGGCAAGGACAGATTTTGCCACCGAATCTGATGCCAAATTAAAAATGCAGGGAATGAAAACAAAGTTAATAGATAGAAACATTCGACTAAAGTAGTCGATGTCGAAGAAAACAATTCAATTTTATATTTTATTTTTTATTAATTACATATATAATATGTGCACACTTATTATTAAGTTAAAGAAGTAGGGATAAAACTAGAAAACTTAATTCAAATAGCATTGAAAATATAAAACGATATTTATAATAAAACAAAATTAAATTCTAAAATAACACTTAATATGAAACGGAGGGAATATAATTTAAGTTAAATATTTATTTTATAATAAATTTTTAATTAATATTTTAAAAAAATATTAAATTATATCTTGAAGATATTAAAATTTATTAATTATTATATACATATCTATATAATTTTTAATAAGAACAAAAATATAATTTAATTCAATAAAGTAAAACTAAAATGAAAATTATATAACATAAACTATAAAAATGAATCTTATTCTATAGATAATTTTATTTTATGATTTTTAAAATAATAAAAATAAAAAATAATTATTTATAAACTAGATAATTAAGATTTTAAATCAAGGGATACTTGATTTACATAAAAGATATATGAACCACTTGTAACATGACAAGTGTCAAACTTTGAAAGAGAGAGATGGTTTTTTAGAAGTTCTCATTTGAAAATAGTTCTAAAATTTTACCATATAAAAACTAATATTTTTAATTTTCATTTATTTTTTAATATGAATTTTTCATGAAAGACTCTCAATGGAATGAAAATGCTCTTAAATTCAAAATTTGCATATTACAATGTATCGGTCGAACTGCAAATGAACCAGCCCACAACTTGGCAAAACATGGACCACAAGACCAAAATTTTCACAAGATTTTGCCCACCATTATGGTTATTTGATTATTGGGAAAATTCCATATTAATATACGACCTTAATTTTAATTAGCTTTTTAAACCACCAACTTTTTGAGATGCCTACTTTATGGTACAACTAGCCCTCATGGAAGTTGGTGTAACTCATACCAGCAGAGATGGGGTACAAGAACGAACGAGGAGAACCATAGCAGATACAAGTGAACCCGTCATGGAAGTGTCAAGTATATGATTCTTGGACAAGCAAGGAATCGATCATGGGGATGGGCTTCATACTCATCCACGACGATCAGCCGTTCTACTCCGGGAAGCATGGATGCTCGAACATATCCTCCCCTCTCCACACAAAAATTGAAGGCCTTCTATGGGCTATGAAAGAAGTGATCCAACTATAATACTCGATGGTATTTGAATCGGACTGCGAACAATTGGTGATGATTATAGCGAATGATGAAGAATGGCCATCTTTGGATGCAGAACTGAATGATTTCAAATTCTTGTGAACCTCTATTTTAGATTTTAAGTTAAGTTTTATTCCTAGACTTTCTAATATCCATGCAGACGCCCTTGCTAAGGGTGCGCGATCACGAGACTCCGTTTTTTCTCTTGTAACCCTGGAAAACTCCTCATGGCTAGCTGAACATTCTACAAAGATAATAAGAGATGATTTTGATGCAAAAAAAAAGAAAGAAAGAGTTCATATAATCTGAGTACAAATAATCATTTTTTTTTGGTGCTCGGAGTACAAATAATCAAAGGAAAATTTTCATATTAATACACGACCTTAATTTTAATTAGCTTTTTAAACCACCAACTTTTGAGATGCCTACTTTAATACATGAACTAAAATTTTTTACCTAATCAAAATTTTAACTCATAACCCGTAACTCAATATGCATCACGTCGTTAACATCCATTAACAGAGGTAATTACGGTGTTAGTAAGTGTTTACTTTATCGTGAACATCTAAACCATGGTTAATTAGTTTCGTCTTTATAAAGGGGAACAACAAAAATTCCCAAATCAGTAACCCTAATTCTTTGAACGTGAGAGAGAGTGAAGAGTAGATGGTGAAGATGAATCAATCCCAAAATTCTAGTTCTGGGTCTTCTCCAACAAGTGGTGCAATGAGTGGTGGAGCATCGATTGGTGATTTGAAGTGTGATTGTGGCCTCTCGGAGATCGTCTTCAAAGCTTGGACCGATGAAAATCCAGGAAGGAGGTTTTACAGATGTGGTAATAGTAGGGGTCGTTGCGATTTCTTCCGCTGGTTTGATGTCAAGAAGCCCTACGGATGACAGAAAAACACGTTATTGGAAGCTCGTGAGGTGATGCGACTGCAAAAGGTTGAAATCAGTGACCTGAGAGCTGAGTTGGTGAAGGTTAAAGGAATGGCTAAAGCTGACATTGAAGGTGAAGGAGAATTTGCAGAAGGTGAGAAAACAGAGTTGATTAACAAGTTTAATGAAGAGATTAAGGCTAGAATGGAGAAGGAGAACATGCTGAAACAGGAAATTGTTGGTAGAGAAGAAAAGGAAAAGATGTTGGGTCAATTTGTTATCATCTCGTGGGTAGGATTTATTGATGTCGTTGCCGTGATTGTTCACGCTCTTAAGTAGGATTTGTTGTTGTCGTTGGGTCAATGTGTTGTCTGCTTATGTTATGTTTGTGGTCGGATAATTATGTGTTTGTTCACTTTCTTGGTGTTTTCAATGATAATTTAAGTTATGTCTACTATTGTCTAAGTTTTGCTCATGTTTTTCCAGCAAAATAGTGTTGGATCCCGATGGATCTAGGGTTTGTTATATTGAAAAGAACCAACCTCGTTCTTACCTTTGGCAGCGGAAGAAGATGGTGAACGAGATCAGTGGAGCAACGCAACGCTTTGCCTCTACCAAATACACACGCACGCTCGCTGGAAACGGGATGCTAGTGCCGGATCAATGGGATCGATAGGTTCTGGTGTGTCTAGTGTTTCTGTCAAGAAAACTGGACGGCTCTGTTGTTTAGGTCGAACTAAACACGTTTTATTCGACCTAAACATACTTAACGGGCCAGACTCAATTAAGCCATAACCCGAAAAGCCTGTTCGGAAAATCCGAACTGTGTCGACCGACACACAAGCTGTGTCGATCGACACAACACCTTAATATCGATTCTTATGTGTATTTCAATACACATAACATGATCATTGTCACAATGATCATTCCCATGTCGTAGCTTCCAGTTCGCTTAGGTGTGTGACCCTATAGGATCATATAATACTGGCAGTAAGTCCACGACCTACAGATTGCAAGAGGCTTCTAGCAAAGCATTGCAAACGCCCAGTATTATACGAATGTCAGATCTCGACACACAACTATCACAGGAGTGAGTACAGGTGTGATTTCAGGACACTATCCCAACAATCTCCCACTTGTACTGGAATCATCAATTCCTATAATCCTTTTGTCTCTATATCTCGATTTGGCATAAGGCAAGATTTGTGTCATCCTTATTAAGCCAACATCGTGTTTATCGAACTCCTGATCTCATACTGAACATTACAAACAACTGAACTACAGTTCGTTTGAGTGCGGCCACACATTTTCTCAGTATTCAATCTTCGATAGGCCCTGAGATATTTATCTCCCGTTATACAGGAGGGACAAATTCCATCTTGTTCCATCCCTGTTTCAACGCACACTTCATGATAAACTTGAACAGTGTCGTTATAGCCGCCAGTTACGGATCGACGTTTGACAAAGTCAAAATGTACCAATTCATATGCAAGAAAGCATGATGAACTCAGGTCTTAGGACTATACTCTATAGTCGTAATGAGAACCTCTTATGACACATATATTACTATCTTGTAGACTTCTCATTAGCGGGTCATGTCCGATCATATGTCCACTGACATATATCTATGTGACTGACTGCGATAATCATATCATTGGCTCCATGAAACTTAGCCAACAGTCACCTCACAATCTAGTCTCTAACGGTTGTCAGTGTCTCGATTTTACAACCTTGACTAGGGACAAAATAATTTATTAACTTATAGGGTTTCATGATCAAGTTCTCAACTTGATGACCTATAATATGTCATAAACTTATTTTGGGACCATTATTTAGATCACAATAAATAATGCTGAAATCAAATTTCATTAAACACTTCTAAAAGAATGTTTACAATAGTGTCTTATTATAACTAAAACAAAATCCAAAACTCCCACTAGAATCAAGATTACATCTTAAGATCTCTAATGCCTACAGCAGTCGTATGACTCTCATGCTTAGGCCTTGGGAGTGACTTGGTTAGAGGATCAGCGACATTCTCGTTTGTCGGAACTCGGCTGATCTTCACATCACCTCTATTGACAATATCACGAATCAGATGATATTTCCTCTCAACGTGTTTGGACTTCTGGTGTGACCTGGGTTCTTTCGCCTGAGCAATGGCTCCATTGTTATCGCAGAACAAAGCCACTGGCTCTAAGATACTAGGAACCACACCAAGTTCAGTCATGAACTTCTTGATCCAAACAGCTTCCTTTGCCGCTTCTGAAGCAGCAACATATTCAGCTTCCGTTGTGGAGTCAGCTACGGTATTCTGCTTAGAGCTCTTCCAGCTCACCGCACCGCCATTTAGACAGAAGACATATCCAGACTGTGATCGGAAATCGTCTCTGTCCGTCTGAAAACTCGCATCGGTGAATCCATTCACCACAAGTTCATCACTATCTCCATACACAAGGAACTTGTCCTTAGTATGTCTCAAATACTTGAGAATATTCTTGACAGCTGTCCAGTGAGCTTCACCTGGATCCTGGATCAGATTGGTATCTACTCGTCATGCTTAACGCGTAAGCTACATCTGGACGAGTGCAGAGCATGGCATACATAATAGATCCTATTGCAGAGGCATAAGGAATCCTATTCATGCGTTCTCGCTCAGCAGGTGTCGCCGGACACTGCTTCTTGCAGAGACTCTTGCCATGAGACATTGGTATGAAGCCCTTCTTGGAATCGTGCATCCTGAATCTGTGCAACACCTTATCTATATAAGTGTCTTGGCACAATCCAATCAGCTTGTTAGTTCTATCTCTGTAGATTCTGATTCCAAGAATGTATGCGGCTTCTCCCATGTCTTTCATGGAAAAACAAATTCCTAGCCAAGTCTTAATAGACTGAAGCAACGGAACGTCATTACCGAGGAGGAGTATGTCATCGACATATAGTACAAGAAATGCAATTTTGCTCCCACTTGTCTTCTTGTATACACATGATTCTTCTTCGTTCTTGATGAAACCGAATTGTTTTACTGCTTCATCAAAACGAAGATTCCAACTCCGTGATGCTTGCTTCAACCCATAAATGGATTTATGAAGCTTGCATACCTTCCCAGCGTTTTTAGGATCGACAAAACCTTCAGGCTGTGTCATGTACACATCCTCTTCCAGAATACCATTCAGGAATGCGGTTTTGACATCCATCTGCCAAATCTCATAATCATAATGAGCAGCAATTGCTAGAAGAATCCGAATAGATTTAAGCATAGCTACTGGGGAATAGGTTTCATCATAGTCAATACCATGAATTTGTTTGAAACCTTTAGCCACCAATCTCGCTTTGTAAATCTGTACATTGCCATCCACGTCAATCTTCTTCTTGAAGATCCATTTACACTTAATGGCTTTTACACCACTAGGTAAATCGACCAAGGACCATACTTGGTTTTCTGACATGGATGTCATTTCGGATTTAGAGGCTCCAAGCCACTTTTCGGAGTCCGGGCCCATCATTGCTTCCGCAAAGGTCGCTGGTTCGTCACCTTCAATGACCATCAGATCATTTGAATTGGTTACGAGAAATCCATAGTATCTCTCGGGTTCGTGTTGGATCCTTCCGGATCTGCGAACTTCAGGCTCCACAGGCGCCGATTCCACAGAACTTTGTGGATCCAACTGCTGCTCTTCCTCAATAGGTTGGGCAGTCTCCTGTGCATCTTGAATTTCTTCGAGATGTACTTTACTCCCACTGTTTTTCTTAGAGAGATACTCCCTCTCAAGAAAAGAACAGTCCCGAGCAACAAATACTTTGTTCTCAGATTGGTTGTAAAAGTAGTATGCCTTGGTTTCCCTAGGATAACCAACGAAATAGCATTTATCTGATTTGGGTGCAAGCTTGTCGGAGATTAAACGTTTGACATAAGCCTCGCAACCCCAAATCCTTAGGAAAGACAGACTAGGAACGTTCCCAGTCCACAGTTCATGTGGTGTCTTTTCTACTGATTTAGATGGTACTCTATTCAGTGTAAACGCAGACGTTTCTAGAGCATATCCCCAAAAGGATAGTGGAAGATTAGAATGACTCATCATAGACCGAACCATATCCAATAAAGTTCGATTTCTCCTCTCCGACACTCCATTCCATTGGGGTGTACCAGGAGGAGTGAGTTGTGAAACGATTCCACACTCGCTCAGATAGTCGCTGAATTCTTGGCTCAAGTATTCTCCTCCGCGATCCGATCGCAGAATCTTAATACTCTTGCCAAGTTGATTATGTACTTCATTCTTGAATTCCTTGAATCTATCAAAGGATTCTGACTTGTGTCTCATCAAATAGACATAGCCATACCTACTGAAATCATCAGTAAAGGTAATGAAGTACTTAAAGTTTCCTCTGGCAGCAGTACTCATTGGCCCACATACATCAGTATGAACAAGGCCCAATAAATCACTGGCCCTTTCATTTGGTTTGTTGAAAGGGGCTCTAGCCATTTTGCCCACCAAACAAGACTCGCATTTCTCACATGATTCAAAATCAAATGAGCCCAGAAGCCCATTTCGATGGAGCCTCTGGATGCGTTTCTCATTGATATGGCCCAAACGACAATGCCATAAGAAAGTCGGGTTTTCGTCATTGGACTTAAACCTCTTTGTATTTATGTTAAAGACAGGCATTTCTTGGTTTAACAGATATAACCCATTATCTAATGGGGCGCTACCATAATAATTACCATCACGATTAAAAGAACAAACTTTATTCTTAACAGCAAAATCAAAACCTTCCAAATCCAAAACGGAAACTGAAATTATGTTTCTGCTAATCGCAGGTACATAGTAGCAATTATTCAAAATTAAAACCATGCCCGAAGGTAAAGACAACTCGTAGGTGCCTACGGCCAGTGCAGCAACCTTAGCTCCATTCCCGACTCGTAGCTCTACTTGTCCTTTCTTCAGCGTCCTACTGTTTCTTAGTGCCTGCACATCAGTACAAATATGAGCACCGCAGCCGGTATCCAATACCCACGAAGTAGAACGAGAAGATATAATACCAAGTTCGATAACATAAATACCTGAATCAGACGCGTCATACGTCTTCTTCAGCTTCTTGTAATCTTCCATGAACTTCTTGCAGTCTTTCTTCCAATGCCCCAACTGCTTGCAGTAGTTGCACTTATCCTCAGGAGAAGGCCCGGATTTGGGCTTCGGCTTGGGCTTGTCCTGACTTTCAGCCTGGACAACCTGGGCCTTACCCTTACCCTTCTTAGGTTTCTTAAACCTCTTATTCCCTTGTACCATCAGGACACTGGGAGTAGCCTTCTTGAGATTTGGTTCTGCTGTCTTCAGCATACCGTGCAACTCAGTCAATGTCTTAGTCATGTTTTGCATGTTGTAGTTCATAATGAACTGATCAAAACACGACGGCAATGACTGCAGAATCATGTCAGTGGCCAGCTCCTGGCTAATGGCACAGTCCAGTTTCCCCAGGTTATCAATGTAACCCATCATTTTAAGGACATGAGGACTTACTGGACTGTCCTTAGCCAGCTTGCAATCCATGAGAGATTTAACCGTCTGGTATCTCTCTGTGCGAGCTTGCTCCTGAAACAAAGCTTTCAGGCTGTTAATCATCTCAATGGGTGACAACACGTTCTCATATTGCTTCTGCAGCTCAGAGTTCATAGTCACCAGTATTAGACAATTAACATCTTTGACATCCGCTGAATGCTTATCCCAAGCATTCTTTTCTGTCTGCGGAGCATTGGAACGTGGCCTCTCGGTGAGAACTCTTTCAAGGACATATTCCTTGTTCTCTTGCCTGAGAACTATTCTCAGGTTCCGATACCATTCCAAGAAATTAGATCCATTTAGCTTGTCCTTCTCAAGGACGGATCTTAGTGAGAAAGTGTTGATGTGATTTGAGACAGACATAGCTGTAATTCAAATAAAAGGTAGATTTTAGTTATAAAGCACAAGGAATGAGAATTCTTATCTAATAAGAAAACTCGCATTGTATTCAAACTATGTTTCCTCATATGAATACAATGATCCAAGATCCTCAGATTACTAAAATTTGAGTGGGCGACTCGCCGTTACTCAAGCTTTAGTTATCTAGGTAAGCAAATCATTGCTAATTGTACTCAGTATAACTCTTGGTCGTGAATAAGACAAACTATGTCCAATCCACTCTGATGTCTCTGGGCCCAGAACTTCTGACAGCCCAGTCAAGTATAACCAATCTTTTATCTGTCTTGTGATCACGGACAGTTGCACTGCAAGTCTGTCACTGACCACCTGCCTTACTCATTTTGCTGTGGATACCAAGGACTCCAAGGATACCCAACAACATCAGGAGTTTTTGACAGTAGACAAGATCGGGCAAGACATCAAGATCACTTGATATTTAGTTGAGGAAAAGAACTAATCTTATCTTGATTTATATTCACTATATATATCAAAAATAATAACTTTTGATTTAAAACATTTAGTTTTGTTAAGTTTAGATTCATCTAATACTTTTAGGATTAAATTATTCTGGTTCATGCAAATTTGTGGTCAAACCAACATGTCTGCGGACGTTGTGTCGATCGACGCCAACCATTGGTATCGATCGACGCAACTCTATTTAAACCGTTCTTCGATAACCGGTCAAACCGGATCGAATTTACTTAACCGATTCAATTCAATTGAACCAGTTCGGTTTAATGGTCCATGTCGATCGTCACACACTGTGTGTCGATCGATATGACCAAACCAGAATCAATTTGGTTAATAAAATTAACCGAGCTAGATAACCGGTCCAATCCAATTGAACCGATCTATCTGATCGCATTGCCTGTGTCGACCGATACACCCAGTGTATCGATCGACGCAACACGATTACGGGTACTCGATCTCAGATCAAAACCCTAGAATTATTTACGGATTTTCACTTTGTATCGACCGACACACGCTTTGTGTCGATCGATACTGTGCGATAAACCCTAAATTTTATTCGCGAGTTTTCGCTCTGTGTCGACCGACACACGCTTTGTGTCGATCGACACCCTGCGACAAACCCTAAAATTTTATAATTGCGCCGCGGCGTGTCGACCGACACACGCTTTGTGTCGATCGACACAGTGCGTTTTCATCAATTCTTCGTCTTTTCAACAGGAACAAAACCGAGAATTATTCTATGAAAACACGATTCAACAAGCAATATACAGATCAACAACATCAAGTTTCGATTTTATATTACCAGTTTCAATAGCTAAACCCTAAGCATGCTCTGATACCACTGTTGGATCCCGATGGATCTAGGGTTTGTTATATTGAAAAGAACCAACCTCGTTCTTACCTTTGGCAGCGGAAGAAGATGGTGAACGAGATCAGTGGAGCAACGCAACGCTTTGCCTCTACCAAATACACACGCACGCTCGCTGGAAACGGGATGCTAGTGCCGGATCAATGGGATCGATAGGTTCTGGTGTGTCTAGTGTTTCTGTCAAGAAAAATGGACGGCTCTGTTGTTTAGGTCGAACTAAACACGTTTTATTCGACCTAAACGTACTTAACGGGCCAGACACAATTAAGCCATAACCCGAAAAGCCTGTTCGGAAAATCCGAACTGTGTCGACCGACACACAAGCTGTGTCGATCGACACAACACCTTAATATCGATTCTTATGTGTATTTCAATACACATAACATGATCATTGTCACAATGATCATTCCCATGTCGTAGCTTCCAGTTCGCTTAGGTGTATGACCCTATAGGATCATATAATACTGGCAGTAAGTCCACGACCTACAGATTGCAAGAGGCTTCTAGCAAAGCATTGCAAACGCCCAGTATTATACGAATGTCAGATCTCGACACACAACTATCACAGGAGTGAGTACAGGTGTGATTTCAGGACACTATCCCAACAAATAGTCACTATTTAGATCTGAAATTCGACATATGAAAGCTGATATAGACACAAAAGACCTGATAATTGACACAAAAAACAGGTTTCTTGACCAAACATACTTAAATAGGTCATTACACACTTAACCCAACTTAACAACATGAGTTTTAAACACCCTAAAAGTCATATGAAAATGAGTTCAAAGCAGCATAAAGACAGACAATCACTTCTTGCTGGAACCTACAATCCTTGCTTTGTCTCCACAAACATCAAAGACTCTATTGGTGAATGTACTTATGTAGACTCCATGTCCCCTCGGAACTACTTCCCTGCGAGCTCCTCCACGTCCACGCGGACGTCCCCTACCACGTCTTTGCGGAGCTGCAGTCGATGCTTCAATGACAATTGACAAAGATGGACAGGTTGAAGATACTGGATACGGTGAATCCACAGTGGCATTTGCTGAAGAAGTAACAGGTTGTGATAGTGTTTTCGCCGGTTTAGAGTTTGTTTTCTTTGGTCTTTTTGGTGCTCTCACGAGTGTTTCAGTATCAACCTGAAATGAAGAAGAACAAGCATTCACAACCATGCCTATAGAAAGTCTTAACTAATTCATAACTTACCGGTGTTTTCCATGGCCTGCCACGTTTTCGTTTTGGACCTTCTGAAAGAATTTCTAGGCGGTTCTAATCACAATTAGCAACCCTAGGTATAAATTCCATAGCCTAGGATCTAGGGTTCATGTTTATAATTGAATCTACATCAGATCTCGAAGATACCTGGAAAGTTATGCAGCGAAAGATGGTTAGGTATTCGAGATTCTCAAGCGCCTCAAGTGCTGCGCCTCTACTGGTATCAACACGCACACAAACTGGAACGGACGGGATGCTAGTGCCGTAGAGATCGGATCTCTCAGGGATTTCTTAGTTTCTCAAAGGTGGCTGTCAATTGAGTTCTCTTTGTGTAAAAGTCGTCCATATATCTCATATATATATACTTTTACCACGACCTAATTAACCAAGGCTTAAACCATAGTTAATTAAGTCATAAATCAAAATCAGTATTTTGGTTCGCGATCTGTGTCGATCGATACACCTTTGTGTCGATCGACACTACCTCAGAAACACGTTACGAATGTATATCAAATATACATTTAACCAGATCATTACACTAATGATCAATCCCATATAATACATCCAGTTTGCTTAGGTGTGTGACCCTGTAGGATCATATAATACTAGCAATAAGTTCATAACTCACAGATAACAAGTGGCTTCTAGCAAAACATTATGATTACCTAGTGTTATATGAATGTCCAATCTCGACAACACAACTATCTCTAGAGTGATTACAAGTATGATTTCAGGACATTCCCAAAAATCTCCCACTTGTACTGGAATCATCTATTCCCATAATCCCTTCGTCTCTATATCTCGATCTGGCATAAGGCAAGATCCGTGTCATCCTTATTAAGCCAAGATCATGTTCATCGAACTCTGATTTATACTGACAAGACAAACGACTGACAATCACCTCGTTTGAGTGTGGCCACACATTTTTCAGTATCAAATCTTCGATGGGCCTTGAGATATTTATCTCCTGTTATATAGGAGGGACAAATCCCATCTTGTTCCATCCTTATTTTTTCACACACTTCATGATACGCCCAATCAATGTCTTTATAGTCACCAGTTACGGCTGACGTTTGACAAAGTTAAAGCGGACCAATTCACATGTAAGAAAACATGATGAACTCAGGTCTAAGGACTATACTCTATAGTCGTAATGAAAACTCTCATGACACTTATATAACTATCCTGTAGAGTTCTCATTAGCGGGTCATGTCCGATCCTGTGTTTTCTAACACATATCTATGTGATTGACTTTAATACTCTTATTAATGACTCCATGAAACTTAGTCATCAGTCACCTCACATGCTAGTCTCACGCGGTTGTTAATGTCCCACTTTAACAACCTCGACCAGGGACCAATATAATTTATGTCATTTATCATTCATAGGGTTTCATGATCAAGTCACATACTTGATGACCTATAAAATGTCATAAATTACTTTGGGACTATTATTTAATAACATAATTAAATAATATTGATGTCAGAGTTCATTAACATAATCAAATTATGTTTACATGAACATCATATCATAATAAAATCAACAAAAACAACTCCCACTAAAATTAAGATCACATCTTAAGACATCTAATGCCTTTAGCAGTAGTCTGACCCTCATGCGCTCTCGCTCAGCATGCGTCGAAGGACACTACGTCTTGCTAAGAGTAATGCCAGGAGTTATTGGCATGAAGCCCTTCTTGGAATCATGCATACTGGACCTGTGCAAGACCTTATCAATATAAGTATCTTGACACAATCCAATTAGTTTGTCCAATCTATCTCTATAGATTCTTATTCTAAGAATGTATACGGCTTCTCCCATGTTTTTATCGAAAAACAACTTCCGAGTCAAGTCTTAACAGACTGAAACAATGGAACGTCATTTACGAGAAGTAGTATGTTATCAACATACAGTATTAGAAATGCAACTGCGCTCCCACTAGTCCTCTTGTAAACACACGGTTCCTCTTCGTTCCTGATGAAGTCAAACCTTTTTGACTGCTTCATCAAAACGAAGATTCCAACTCCGAGATGCTTGCTTCAATCCATAAATGGATCGATGAAGCTTGCATACCTTCCTAGCAGCATTAGGATCAATGAAACATTCAGGTTGTGTCATGTACACATCCTTTTCCATAATTCCATTGAGGAAAGCTGTTTTCACATCCATCTGCCAGATCTCATAATCATAATGAGCGGCGGTTTCTAGGAGAATCCGAATGGACTTAAGCATAGTGACTGGGGAATAGGTTTCTTCATAGTCAATACCATGGATTTGTTTGAAACCTTTTGCCACCAACCTAGCTTTGTATATCTGAATATCACCATCCACGTCAATTTTCTTCTTGAAAATCCATTTAAACTAAATGGCTTTTACACCATCGGGTAAATTAATCAAAGTCTTTACTTGGTTATGTGACATGGATCCCATTTTAGATTCAGCGGCTTTCAGCCAATTTTCGGAGTTAGGGCCCAACATTGCTTCTTCAAAAGTCGCATACTCGTAACCGTCAATGATCAACAAATCATGGCAATTGGTCATGAGAAATGCAAATTTCTCGGGTTCGTGACGAATCCTTTCGGATTTGCGAACTTCAGGCACCACAGGTGTAAGTTCTACAACTCTTTGTAGATCCCACTGCTGCTCTTCCTCATCAGGTTGAGCTGTCTCCTGTGATTTTCGAATTTCTTCGAGTTGTATTTTACTCCCACTATTCTTCCTGGAAAGAAAATCTTTCTCAAGAAAAACACAGTTCCGATCAACAAACATTTTGTTCTCGGACCGGTTGTAAAAGTAATATGCCTTGGTCTCCTTAGGATAACCAACGAAGTAGCACTTATCGGATTTGGGTGTGAGCTTATAAGAGATTAAACGTTCTACATAAGCCTCACAACCCCAAGTCTTCATGAAAGACAAATTAGGAACATTTCCAGTCCACATCTCATGTAGTGTCTTTGTAACTGATTTTGATGGAACCTTATTAAGTTTAAATGCAGACGTTTCTAGAGCGTATCCCCAGAAGGATGATGGAAGATTTGTGTGACTCATCATAGATCGAACAATATCTAATAGGGTCCGATTCCTCCTCTCTGACGTTCCATTCCAATTGGGCGTTCCAGGAGGAGTGAGTTGTGAAACAATTCCACAATCTCTTAGATGATCACTGAATTCTTGACTTAAGTATTCGCCTCCACGATCTGAACGAAGAGCTTTAATACTTTTGCCAAGTTGTTTCTGCATTTCATTCTGGAACTCCTTGAACTTTTCAAAGGATTCAGATTTATGTCTCAATAAATAGACATAATCATACCTACTGAAATCATCAGTCAAAGGTAATGAAGAACTGAAAGTTTCCTCTAGCATTCGTGCTCATCGGGCTGCACACATCAGTATGTACAAGGCCCAATAGCCATTGGCCCTTTCATTTTGTTTGTTGAAAAGGGGCCTTCGTCATTTTACCCAATAAACAAGATTCGCATTTCTCACATGATTCATAATCAAATGAGCCCAAAAGCCCATCACTATGGAGCTTCTGAATCTGTTTCTCATTTATGTGGCTCAAACGACAATGCCAGAGAAAAGTTTGATTCGTATCATTTGACTTGAATCTCTTGGTAATAATGTTCTAGTTAGGCATGTTTTGGTTTAGAACATAAAGTCCATTCTCTAATGGACTGCTACTATAAAATATATCATTGTAATCAAATGAATAACACTTATTCTTAATTTGAAAACTGATATCCTTCCATATCCAAAACAAAGAATAGAAATAATATTTCTGCTTATAACAGGTTCATAGTAGCAGTTCTTAAGTTCCAAAAACCAAGCCAGAAGGCAAAACAAATGAAATGTTCCTACGGCTAATGCAACAACTCTTGCTCCATCTCTCACGTGCAGGTCCACTTGTCTTTTCTCCAAAATCCTACTTTTGCTTAGGCCCTGCATATTTGTACAAAATATGAGCATCACAGCTGGGATCTAATACCCAATAAGTAGAATCATAAGAAGTAACATTTACTTCTATAACATAAATACCTGAAGAAGAAGTCTCGTATGTCTTCTTCAGCTTCTCATAATCTTCCAGGAATTTATTGCAGTTACTTTTCAAATGCCCATAACCATTACAATAATGGCACTTATCATCTTTAGAAGGACCAGGTTTAACCTTAGGATCATGGTTAGACACACTTGGATTCACAATCGAGCTCGTCTTGCCATCACCTTTGTTCTTACCAAGTTTCTTAAACCTTTTACCCTTTTGTACCATAAGGACATTCGGGGTCTCCTTCTTGATGTTAGGTTCAACAGTTTTGAGCATCCCATGCAACTCAGTCAAAGTCTTTGTCAAGTTGTTCATGTTATAGTTCATAACAAACTGATCATAGCTTGACGGCAGTGACTGCAAAATGATGTCAGTAGCCAACTCTTGGCTAATGGGACAATCCAGTTTCCCTAGGTTATCAATATAACCCATCATCTTAATGACATGAGGGCTAACTGGTCCGTCCTTTGGTAGCTTGCACTCAATTAGAGACTTAACCGTCTGGTATCTCTGAGTTCGTGCCTGCTCCTTAAACATACTTTTCAGGCCAGTGATCATCTCTATTGGCGACTCCACGTAATCATATTGCTTCTGCAAGTCCGAATTTATGGTAGCCAACATGAGACAGCACACATCGACCACATCATTAGAATGCTTATCCCAAGCATCCTTCTCTGACTGCCAGGCATTGGCTCGGTACTTCTTTGGGAGAACTTTCTCAAGGACATAGTCTTTTTCTCCTGTTTGAGAACAATTCTCAAGTTCTGATACCATTCAAGAAAGTTGGATCCATTTAACTTGTCCTTCTCAAGGACGGATCTCAGGGAGAAATTTTTGTGATGGTTTGTGCTAGACATAGCTGAAAACAAGAGAAGTTTAGTTATGATGTTCAAAAATGAGAAATCTTAACTATTAAGAAGACTCACATTATATTCAAGACAATGTTTCCTCAAATGAATATAATGATCCAAGACCCATACTTCACTGAAACTTGAGCTTTGGCTCATCGCCCAAATTTCAGCTATCCAGGTAAGCAACAACTTTGCTAGTTATATCCAATATAACTCTTGGTTGTGGATTGACATCTTATGTCTAATCCACCTGATGTCTCTGGGCCCAAAACGATTTTGATGACTCAGTCAAGTAAACCAATCTCTTAAGTCATGTAATTGTTGACGTCTTGCACTGCAAGTCCATCAACACGATTACCTTCTGTCTTACTCATGTAATTGTGCAAACCTTGCACTGCAAGTCTATCGCACAATGAAACAAGTCTCGACAGTTGACAAGATTGGAAAGACATCTAAACATACTTGATATTTAGTTGAGGAACGGAACTCTTAATATAATATACACATCATATATGTATCTTAGAAGGATTATAATTAATTAAAATGATTAATCTTATTAAGTTTTAATTATTCTAAGAGTTGGATTTATTTTGGTTTGGTTCTATGATTTCAGGTTCAATAACCGAAACCATTGGATCTTGTGTCGACCGACACTACATTAGTGATGTCACATACTTGATGACCTATAAAATGTCATAAATTACTTTGGGATTATCATTTAATAACATAATTAAATAATACTGATATCAGATTTCATTAACATAATCAAATTATGTTTACATGAACATCATATCATAACTAAACCACAACAACTCCCACTAAAATTAAGATCACATCTTGAGACATCTAATGCCTTTAGCAGTAGTCTAACCCTCATTCGCTCTCGCTCAGCGTGTGTCGAAGGACACAGCGTCTTGCTAAGAGTAATGTCTAGAGTCATTGGCATAAAGCCCTTCTTGGAATCATGCATTCTGGACCTGTGCAAGACCTTATCAATATAAGTATCTTGACACAATCCAATTTAGCTTGTCCAATCTATCTCTATAGATTCATATTCCAAGAATGTATACGGCTTCTCCCATATTTTCATCGAAAACAACTTTCGAGTCAAGTCTTAACAGACTGAAACAATGGAACTTCATTTCCGAGAAGTAGTATGTTATCAACATACAACACTAGAAATGCAACCGCGCTCCCACTAGTCATCTTGTAAACACACGGTTCCTCTTCGTTCCTGATGAAGTCAAACCTTTTTGACTGTTTCATCAAAACGAAGATTCCAACTCCGAGATGCTTGATTCAATCCATAAATGGATCGATGAAGCTTGCATACCTTCCTAGTTTCATTAGTATCAATGAAAACTTCAGGTTGTGTCATGTACACATCCTTTTCCAGAATTCCATTAAGGAAAACTGTTTTCACATCCATCTGCCAGATCTCATAACCATTATGAGTAGCGGTAGCTAATAGAATCCGAATAGACTTAAGCATGGCGACTGGGGAATAGGTTTCTTCATAGTCGCTGCCATGAATTTGCTTGAAACCTTTTTTCACCAACCCAGCTTTGAATATCTGAATATTACCATCCACGTCAATTATCTTCTTGAAAATCCATTAACACTTAATGGCTTTTACACCATCCGGTAAATCGACCAAATTCCACACTTGGTTCTGTGACATGGATCCCATTTCGGATTCAGCGGCTTTCAGCCACTTTTCGGAGTTAAGGCCCATCATTGCTTCTTCAAAAGTCGCATACTCGTCACTGTCAATGATCAATAGATCATGCCAATTGGTCATGAGAAATCCAAATCTCTCGGGTTCGTGACGAATCCTCTCGGATTTGCTAACTTCAGGCATCACATGTGTTGGTTCTACAACTCTTTGTAGATCCAACTGCTGCTCTTCCTCATCAGGTTAAGCAGTCTCCTGTGATTTTCGAATTTCTTCGAGTTGTACTTTACTCCCACTGTTCTTTCTGGAAAGAGAATCTTTCTCAAGAAAAACACAGTTAATTGTGTCGTTCTTCGCCTAGCATCGATCGACTCAACACTTGCGTCGATCGACACACCCACTAGACACGTATATTAATGTGTATCAAATACCCATTAATTTGATCGATGGGAGTAAAAGTAACATGCTTTGGTCTCCTTAGGATAACCAATGAAGTAGCATTCATCGGACCTGGATGCGAGCTTATCAGAGATTAAACGTTTTACATAAGCCTCACAACCCCAAATCTTCATGAAAAACAAATCAGGAACATTTCCAGTCCACATCTCATGTAGTGTCTTTGTAACTGATTTTGATGGAACCCTATTTAGTTTATACGCAGACGGTTTTAGAGCGTATTCCCAGAAGGATAATGGAAGATCTGAGTGATTCATCATTGATCGAACTATATCTAATAAAGTCTGATTCCTCCTCTCGGAGTGAGTTGTGAAACAATTTCACGATCTCTCAGATGATCATTGAATTCTTGACTTAAATATTCACCTCCACGATCTTATCGTGGATCTTCAATACTTTGCCAAGTTGATTTTGTACTTCATTCTGGAATTCCTTGAACTCTTCAAAAGATTCCGATTTATGTCTCATTAAATAGACGTAACCATACCTAGTGAAAATATCAGTAAAAGTAATGAAGTACTGAAATTTCCTCTAGCACTTGTGCTCATCGGGCCACACACATCCGTATATACAAGACCCAATAAGTCACTGACCCTTTCATTTTTGTTCGTTCGCGACCTGTGTCGAGCGACACACCTTTGTGTCAATCGACACTACCTTTTGTTGAAAGGACCTTTGTCATTTTACCCAATAAATAAGATTCGCTTTTCTCATCATGATTCATAATCAAATGAGCCCAAAAGCCCATCACTATGGAGCTTCTGAATCCGTTCTCATTTATCTGGCCCAAACGACAATGCCAGAGAAAAAGTTTGATTCGTATCATTTGACTTGAATCTCTTGGTACTAATGTTATAGTTAGGCACGTTTTGGTTTAGAACATAAAGTTCATTCTCTAATGGATTTCTACTATAAAATATATCATTGTAATCAAATGAATAACACTTATTCTTAATTTGAAAACTTATATCCTTCCATATCCAAATAAGGAATAGAAATAATATTTCTGCTCATAGCAGGTACATAGTAGCAGTTCTTAAGTTCTAAAACCAAGCCAGAAGGAAAAACAAATGAAATACTGCTACGGCTAATGCAGCAACTCTTGCTCCATTTCCCACACATAGATCCACTTGTCCTTTCTCCAAAGACCTACTGTTGCTTAGGCCCTGCATATTTGTACAAAATATGAGCACCACAGCCGGTATCTAATACCCAATAAGTAGAACCAGAAGTAGTAACATTTACTACTATAACATAGATACCTGAAGAAGAAGTCTCGTACGTCTTCTTCAGCTTCTCATAATCTTCCAGAAATTTATTGCAGTTTCTTTTTAAATGCCCATAACCATTACAATAATGGCACTTATCATCTTTAGAAGGAACAGGTTTAACCTTAGGAGCATGGTTAGACTCGCTTGGATTCACAATCGAGCTCGTCTTGCCATCACCTTTGTTCTTACCAAGTTTCTTAAACTTTTTACCCTTTTGAACCATAAGGACATTTGGGGTATCCTTCTTGATGTTAGGTTCAGCAGTTTTGAGCATCCCATGCAACTCAGTCAAAGTCTTTGTCAAGTTGTTCATGTTATAGTTCATAACAAACTGATCATAGCTTGACGGCAATGACTGCAGAATGATGTCAGTAGCCAACTCTTGGCTAATGGGACAATCCAGTTTCCCCAGGTTATCAATATAACCCATCATCTTAATGACATGAGGACTAACTGGTCCGTCCTTTGGTAGCTTGCACTCAATCAGAGACTTAACCGTCTGGTATCTCTGAGTTCGTGCCTGCTCCTGAAACATACTTTTCAGGCCAGTGATCATCTTTATTGGCGACTCCACGTACTCATATTGCTTCTGCAAGTCCGAGTTCATGGTAGCCAACATTAGACAACACACATCGACCACATCATTGAAATGCTTATCCCAAGCATCCTTTTCTGACTGCCAGGCATTGGCTCGGTACTTCTTGGGGAGAATTCTCTCAAGGACATAGTCCTTTTTCTCCTGTTTGAGAACAATTCTCAAGTTCTGATACCATTCAAGAAAGTTGGATCCATTTAACTTGTCCTTCTCAAGGACGGATCGCAGGGAGAATTTGCTATGATTGCTTGTGCTAGACATAGCTGAAAACAAAAGAGGTTTAGTTATGATGTTCAAGAAATGAGAAATCTTAACTATTAAGAAGACTCGCATTATATTCAAAACAATGTTTCCTCAAATGAATATAATGATCCAAGACCCATACTTCACTGAAACTTGAGTGAGCCACTGGCTATCGCCCAAATTTTAGTTATCTAGGTAAGCAACAACTTTGCTAGTTATATCCAATATAACTCTTGGTTGTGGATTGACATCTATGTCAAATCTATCTGATGCCTCTGGGCCCAAAACGATTTTGATGGCCCAGTCAAGTAAACCAATCTCTTAAGTCATGTAATTATTGATACCTTGCACTGCAAGCCTATCAACACGATTACCTCCAGCCTTACTCATGTAATTGTGGACACCTTGCACTGCAAATCTATCGCACAATAAAACGAGTCTTGACAGTTGACAAGATCGGGAAGACATCAAGGATTACTTGATATTTAGTTTGAGAAACGGAACTTTTGGTCTAATATACACATCATATTTGTATCTTAGAAGGATTATAATTAATTAAAACACCTAATTTTATTAAGTTTTAATTATTCTAAGAATTGGATTTATTTTGGTTTGGTTCTATGATTTCAGGTTCAATAACCGAAACCTTTTGATCCTGTATCGACCGACACTACTTTAGTGTCGATCGACACAATTCTACCAAACCAAATTGCGATAACCGATCAATCCAATTGACTCGGTTTCGATAACCGGTCAGTGTCGATCGACACAACACGATTCAATCAAACCGCAATTAACCCGTCAAATTGGTTTAAACCAATTGCGATAACCGGTCCAATCCAATTGAACCGATTCATCCAATTTAGCCAATTTTAACCAAGCGCGATAACCGGTCCAATCCAATTAAACCGATTAAACCAAACCGCAAGGTCTGTGTCGACCGACACAACTCTTGTGTCGATCGTCACAGGGCGAAATTATGTTCGGGTTTTCGCCTTGTGTCGATCGACGCCGGATTGGCATCGATCGACACCATGCGAAAAACCCTAGCAACGTTTACGATTTTGAACAAAAAACCTAAACTAGATTACTTTGATCAAAATTCAATTTAGCATGCATATATCCAATATACAATGATCTAGATTCAACCAATCTAATCAACATGCTACAGGATTCAATAGGATAAACCCTAAGGCTCTGATACCACTGAAGGAATTTCTAGCAGTTCTAATCAGGATTAGCAACCCTAGGTATAAATTCCAAGCCTAGGATCTAGGGTTCAGGTATATTGAATCTACATCAGATCTCGAATTACCTGGAGATTAGCAGCGGAAGATTAGTAAGTATTCGAGATTCACGAGCGCCTCAAGTGCTGCGCCTCTACTGGTATCCACACGCACACAAACTGGAATCCGTCGGGATGCTAGTGCCGGGAGATCGGATCTCTTTAGGATACGTCTGTTTCTGAGAGGTGGCTGCGATTAGGCTCAAACTTGTACTCCAGGTCGTGCTATATCATATATATATATAGACCTGGGAAAACCTAATTAATCACCAGACCGAACAGAGATTAATTAAGTTATTAAATCGAAACAGTGTTTCGATCTCCGCCTTGCATCGATCGACACAACACTTATGTCGATCGACACACTCTCAAAACTCGTATATTAATGTGTATCAAATACACATTAACTTGACCATTACTTTAATGATTATTCCCACATGAAGTGAATCCAGTCTGCTTAGGTGTGTGACCCTGTAGGATCATATAATACTAGTAATGAGTTCACAACTCACATATCACAAGTGGTTTCTAGCAAAACATTATGATCACCTAGTATCATATGAATGTCTAATCTCGACAACACAACTATCTCTAGAGTGATTACAAGTGTGATTTCAGGACATTCCCAACAGGTAATTCCCTAGCCTTCTTGATCGTCCTGTTGAAACTCTCTGAAAGGTTGTTACACACATCTGCAGATTTCGCAGTCGTCCGGAAGTAAGCACGGCACCAGCTTTCAGGTTCAGATGCTTTAAGTGAATCGTGTGCATCTCTGTCAAAGGCTTCCAGTTCCTTCATATGCAAGTCGAACTCTGCTGTTGACCGATTATATGCCACATTCCATAAAAATGGTATGTAGTCGTCACTTCGATAAGTCTTCTTCCAATTAGCATAAACTTGCCTAGCACAATTACGATGTTCGGCTTTGGGAAGTACTGACGCAATTGCGATTTTTAGACCCTTTTATCTGTCAGAAATCAACGAGTAGCCTTCTCCTTCCATCAAGTCCAAATCTTTCTGTATTTTCTTGATGAACCATTCCCATGTTTCCTTATTCTCTCCTCTCACAACAGCCCAAGCAATAGGATAAATCCTATTTTCTGCATCTCTGCCCACAGCTGAAAGTATCTCTCCTTTCAATTCCCATTTCAAGAAAGCACCGTCTAGACCTATCAAAGGACGATAAAACTTCTTCCAGGTTGTCCTAAGTGGTTCAAAACACACATAGAATGCATCAAAAATCTGCTTGCCGTTCTTCTCAACTTTAACAATTTCAGTGCTGCAATCTTTATTCGAGCGTACCAACTCAGCCTCATAATTCCATAGCTTTGCAAATTGTTGTCTTTGCGTCTCTAACACCATTTCCAGTGCAATCCTTCTTGCTTTCCTACACTTGTATATAGATACAGAGACATTGTAGTCACGCATCAGCTCGTCTTTGATGTCTGTACTTCGAATTTCAGGTCTTTTTCTTGCCTCTTCTTTGAACAACTTCGCAATAGTTCCTTGTTTCAACATCCTGCATCTTCTCGTTGGCAGGTGGTTATGGACATCCTCGTATACCTTCACTATCCACTTCCGCAAAGGCCTTTCTACTGAGCAATAAATCCTCCACTTACATGATGGATGAGTGCACACGGCTGCTTGCTTTGTTGACTCCCATCTATTAAGCTTAACATCATATTGCGTCTTCAAAACGTACTTCAACAACTGATCTTTAAACTCATCAGCATTGTTAAATGTCTGCATCAGCCAAAAATATGGCGGCCTCTCGTAGTCAGCACGGCTTCTCAAGCTCGAGTCATGCTTCTTTCGCTTGTCCTTTTTATCTTCCCACTCTTCATTGGTATCAACAGGAGAATCTGGATACTCAACACCACCAGCTGGTCTCTCTTCGTCACTATCACTGTCCGAGTCAACTTCAGCTGCCTTAGGTGGAATCGGATGTCGTGTTGCATCTGCAATGTAGGCCTACTCCATTAGGTTTGAGAACCGAGAATCTGTGTCTCCTTCACCTAGAATCTGTTCCTCATCCTCGGATGGGTAACCATCTGCGTTTTCTTTTTCTTGTTCATCTGTCACTTCTTCATCTTCACTCTCTTCATATCTCTCTTCAACAACACCCTTCTCTTCATCTTTTTTTCATTATCAATCTTCTCTAAATCATCACGCTCCTCTCCCTCAGCCACACCTTCATCAACCTCGCCATTCTCAACATACACTATGTATAATTCAACTCGGCCCACCTTTTCCATTTCTTCACACAACTTCCTAATCTCAGCATCTTTGTTTTTGTTGATAGACCTACAAGAAGCAAGTGATTCCGATGGTAGCTTATACCAGACCTGCTCGACTTTCTTATTGATTCCCCTTTCATCAATGAAATCCTAATAGACCTCTTGACGCTTAAATCTCGACCCCAAACTCCACCCGAGTAACAGAACCTGTTATTACTGTAATCTGCTACACCTCCAAACCTAATATCCATCTTCAAAAGACCATCTTCCATACTGATTCACAATCACAAGAAGAGTATTAACCCACTGCATGCAGCAAAAAAGTTCAAATGTAAGAAAAATCGATTACATACCTGAAATTCTCCCTAGAAACGATTTCACGCACAAAATCGCTTCTCAATTGAAGAATGCTTTCAGACCTACTATTGATGGTGACCTAAGAGAGTAAATTCGGGTAAGTCATTGATTTTTTCTGGGTTGAATTAGAATCGAAATTTAGGGTTCTAAAGGATTTTGGGGATTTTTTGTTTTGGGGTATCGGGTTTATCGACTAAAGGCTAACTCTATTTTGGTTAATTTTTAACCATGGTGAATTTTCTAACGGAGTCTACGGTCCGTCGACGGATCAACTAACGTCTGTTTCGTATGTGTTGTAAAAAGGGTATACGGCTACGAGTTAAAAGTTTGATTAGGTAAAAAAATTTAGTTGTATTCCGGAGAGACATCCATTCCATTGAAGATTTCTCGTTTCGAGCTTTCCAAATAACCATATCAACCAAGGGACCATTTCTAAAGACGTATCTCGGATACTCTCTTCTTCTTAGCACGAAGGAGAAGGAAATCAAAGTTGAGGAAAAGTGCATTACACAGGAATAAACACGGACATGTAGGGATTGTTGAGAGTGTCCAACATTGAGACGTCGGTGGACATTCGAAGGGGATATGATTTATGCTTTTGTCTTATGTTACACAACGCTGGCAGGTCCGATCTTTACCACAGTGTCGGTCGACTAATCGGTTTGCAAACACAACAAAACCTGAGATAGCCTACCAGAGAAAGTGTTTGATCTTCCTTCTTCTTTTCAGCTTCCATATCTATTTTTAAGGCATGTAGTACTTGGTTATGTCGGTCCTGAGCTTCGGTTTGACTTACGTTGGGAATAAGAAATGGTGTAACCTTCTTTAACAGTATACATGCGCGAGTTTTTCTTTGTCCAACTGTAGCTATCATGGCGATTGGTCTGCGAGATTCACAGGGAGAGTATTAACGAGATATCTTCCACGTCAATAAGCTCTAGGATCATCTATGTATTCCATTGTTTCAATTCAAAGTCGTTGAGCTGATCCACTCTCAGGTTTGGATCACATCCATTACCATTATCTCTCGCTAGGCGTGGAATGGAGTCCGGTATCCATGTGTCTTGCCAAACCAAAGTCCTTAACCCGTTACCTATTGTTCGTATGAGACCATCGTTCAAGATTGGCTTCTCTGCCAATATAATTCTCCAGCAAAAGGAAGGATTATTAGCTCTGTCCACATTCATAGGATTGGAAAATATGTAGTACATATCCTTAAGGACCCGAGCCCGGAGAGAGTGAGGATATTTCAGAAGTTGCCACAGTTATTTCGCCAGTAGAGCTAAATTAAAATCTTGGAGATATCGAAAACCCAAACCCCCATCGTCCATAGGGACGCATCGTATCTCACGATACCCAATGTAAACCTTTATTATTATTCTTGGTATCCCACCAGAAACGAGCAATTGCACTCGAGAGCTTTTTATTACCTCCTTAGATAGGAGGAAGCAAGACATGACAAATGTCAGTATTTCCTGAGCAACTGACTTAGAACTTCTTTTCCCCTTTTGGAGAGAAATTTGGCTGACCAAGTTGTGGTCCTTCCGTTTAAGCGGTCTTGGATGTATGCAAAGACCTGATTTTTCAATCCACAGATTTGTTCTGGCATTCCCAAATACATGCCCATCCCCCCCCCCCCTCCCTCTTTTTGTATCCCAATTGATTCTTTTAGATCTTTTCGAACATAACTGAAGATGTGGATTTATTCAGTTGTTGTCTTGAGGCATAACCGTAAACGTCGATGATACACATTAAATCTTGTCATTGACTTGTCTCTTCTTTACTAAAGAAGAGACTGTCATCTGCAAATAGTAGGTGAGAAATGAGTGGGCATGCTCTTGCCATTCTTAGCCTTTCTATCATCTTGGTCCTCTCTTCTTCTCGAATATGAGAGATCAGAACCTCCGTGCATAAGATGAACAAGAAAGGAGATAGTGGATCGCTTTGGCGCAGTCCTTTAGCTGGTAGCTTTGCCATTGATGAGGACTGTATAGGTGATTGATGTAACACACGTCATAATTTTATGAACACATAAATCATTGAAACCCATCTTCAATAGGAGTGTTTCCAGGAAGATTGATGTAAGACGCGGTCGAGCGGTCGAACGATGGTCGAGCGGTACGGGACGAGCAAAGCGAACGGTGGTCGATGGAACGAAGGAAGTTGGCCGAAGGCACTCTCTTCCTGGTCAGTGGATGATTCGATGGATAGATGATGAATGGAACACGAACTGAAGTACTTTGATTCACGCAACAAGCAAGCTTTAAGCAACAAGCAATCTCGGACCAAGGGGTAGCCGCACAAGGTCAAGAAGACCAAATAACCTCTAGGGTTCTTTTTATTACTTAAAACTTACTTGAGTTTATTGAAAAACAAAGAGTGGCTTTAAATAGCCAAAGTACTAGGGTTACAAGTCTTAAGAATGGGCCATAAAGAGACCTGGTCGAAATTATTAAAATAGAATGCAAGTAAGAAGGTTGGACGGGCCAGATTCTCCTTCTCTTGAAGGGGGTCTTGGTTTACCGCATTAAAAACCTTAGTGGGAAAACCCAATTGGGACAAAACCATACTTAAGGGAAAAAGAGTATAAACCAATGCCGAAGGAGATGTTGCACGTACTCCTGGTCGCCACACATAAGTCTGAAGTCCACCAAGTCCGTGAGCTTCCAAATAAGGCTGGTCCAGCAACCTTTGGGTTTGATTGCATATCTTCTTTATCCGAGCTGGTTTTGGAGTGGTTCCAACTCTCATGTAATCCCTGATGAATCAAGAATCTAGGCCAAGTGTTTTTACTCCTTAATTCATCCTGGTTCGTTTTGAGCATCCCGAAAAGTGCAAGTCGGTCTTTATCGGGTTTCCTGAACATCACCTGTCTTGAATCGGGAATAACTTCTTCATAGAAACTGGTCTTGAGGTTATTCCACTTCGTGGAGATTTCTTTGTGAGTCAGGTTTCTAGAACAGGTTGAGTTGCAGATTGAATCTTCATGGTCCGATCGCAATCCTCTCTTGAATGCACCTATATCCGTGGACAGGGCTAAATGATCTCGAACCAAGGCTGATTCCTTCTGACCAAACTATTCCAAATGGCATAATTTCTGGTGAATATCAAGCCTGACATGATTGGCTCGAACCAACTCTCCTATGGACATCTTCCAGGACACGGTTAGGGCTCCGGGAGGTCGGTCATCGCCCATTTCCAAACGGGATCGTTCCAATTGGGTTCTGGAACGATCATCACTACTGAAACATGTTGTTGGCTTATGAATCCTTGATCCCACGTCATTGGGTCTGGTATAGCATGCATTGGCCTTCTGAACCTCCTCAGGTACGTTCCGCGGGGTCGGGAACAGCTCAGTTAGCCTCGTGGTCGAGGCCGGTACGTACAGCTCGTCCGGGCCGGGTCTGGAGGATCCGATGTCCTCATCATACCCTCTCTATTTAAAAGGATTCGACCTCGAATCTGCATAACCTACACCAATAGAAAGCAAGTTAGCCTTCATGCGGTTTCGTGAGTTCATGGTCTTACCTTGAGGAATTGGTGGCCGGCTAGTGCAAGGACTTTCTATGCGTGTTCCGTTGGGTTGGGAACTCAGTATCACGCCTTTGTCTTGGCCTGGGTTCCATGGGAAACTATCTGGGTCGTGATCTCCATTGGCCTTAGTCTGATCACTTTATGGGTCGGCCGGTTCCTTCAGTTTCTCGGCCTCGCCTCCGGTCTGTTGGTTCGTGCGGTCCATCGGACTCTTTTTCATTTCTGCGTCCTTCTCAACACTTTTGGGCAATCCCAAGTGCATTAAAACAGTTTTTGATTCATTATAATCAAATGGAAAAGAGTTGGGTCGGGACACTTTAACCTTTGGTCGAGGCGGTTTGGTTTTCTCCAATGCAACAACGTGGTGAGTAATTATGGGATCCGGTGGTTCTTCTTGGATCTGAATAAGGCTGAGGTTAACTTCATGATCTGCTACCATCTTTGGCGTGCCTATATCTGCATCAAAATCCCTTGGCAAAGACAAGTGCATCATACAAGCATTGGAAAATTCTGAATCGGATTTAGCTATTGTAACATTTTTAGAGCTACCCCTTTCTTGTTCTAATAAAAAAATTGGTAACTACTTTTCTAGTGGAACAAGGTGCAGCATCGTGAACTATTTTTGACATCTATAACAACTTGCATTAACTTCATTAGAAGGTTTAGATGACTTACATTGTTCTGATTTTCCAAGGAGCTAAAGTGAGGACTTTGCACTTAACTTTTGTGCTACAAATTGTTGAGTTGGATCTGCTGGCACTTCATTGACCCTAGGTGAATGCTCAATTTCGTCTTCCTTCTTTAAAGTGTCTGAAATCATGTTTCTTGACTCAGGGCAGTAAGTGTGCTTGTGCTCAAGAATAGACTGCGGGTTTGGTGTTGACATCAGACTTTTTGTAATTGTTTGGAACATAAGCTTATTTGGAATGTAGCTGCGGTTGTGAGACTTTTGGACAAACTCCTTGTACATATGATACTTTAGATCTCCCCAAGTAGTGATTGGAGCATGGTAGTAGGCATGAGCTTCTTCGCGTATCCACCATGTAGATGCCTCTCCAACTAGCGTGTCAATGGCAAGGAATAACTTCTTCTCCTTTGGGATGTTGTGGGTTCGTAGCCAATTCTCCATATTATTTTCCCACAACAAGTAAGCTTCTGGTCCTTGTTTATGACCTGAAAAAGTGATTAGTTGCAAATCAAAATTTTCAAAATCAGTACCATGGTTGCTCTCGGATTGGTTGGTGTATTCATGAGAGATGAGGTATGGTGGTGTTGACTCCATGTCTCCACGTCCTGGATCATATTCATCCCATTTCTCAGCCTCCAAAACTTCTTCTCGGTGATGATAATTCTTTGTTCCTGAAGAATATATAGGTTTTGACCCAAGTTTATAAGAATGATCATTAAACTCAACCCATGGTTGTGAAGAGCTTAGTCTGGTTGTGTTGTTCGCATGGCAACGGTCTGGTGGCTTGGGCTCCATTTCTTCTGGGGCATGAGCTTTATTAAATTCAGAGTCTGAATAGGCATCATCACGCCAAGTCTCTCCATAGTCAGTATTCTCTTTTTCCTCAGACCATGATTCACCTATATATGAGTCTTGCTCATCGTACATGCTCTGGTCATAATCTCCCATTACTTAGTCCTGAAACAAATAAACTTCCTCACAAGATCAAGTATAATATGGATTTCAAGGATGACCAAAATGTAAATGAACTCAAATAATTATGACTGCTGCCTTTTTCTCACGTTGTCAAACAAATTTGAAAGTCAAGCACAATGATTTGCACACAAACGTTTGTCCTTAATTGGTGACAATCAAAATAAGGAGAACACGATTTGTTTCTACTGGTAGATAGAAATTGTAGTAAATGCAGCAATAAAATTAAGGTAACAAAATATCCGACAAGAACAAATGCACAAATCAACTTACGGCCAATACCTTCTTTTTAACTTTTTTTTTTTTTAGAATACAACTTAATGGAAAATTACTAGAACAAACTGACAACTTAAAAAAATGAGGTTGAATTCGAAATAATTTAAAAAGGCAATACCCTCACTAACGAGAATGCATATGCAGCCATGTAAGCAACTAAGACCTAGGACACCTTTTTTTTTTTTGAATTTTATGAAGCTAAAGTATGAAATGAACAGAAACAACTTAATGAAACTAAAGTTTTTTTTTTCATATGAATATGCAATAAGAGACACAAGCAAACAAGCTGAAAACAAATCTGAAAGAACTAGTGCAATCTTTATTTGGTTTTTGATTTCTAAGATGCAAAACGAAGAGAAACAAGTAAGAACACAAAGAAGAAAGCAAAGGGGATAGATGTAACCGATGTTCAGGAGTTTTGAGCTCTGATACCAGATGATGTAAGACGCGGTCGAGAGGTCGAACGATGGTCGAACGATGGTCGAGCGGTACGGGACGAGCGAAGCGAATGGTGGTCGATGGGACGAAGGAAGCTGGCCGAACGCATTCTCTTCCTGGTCAGTGGATGATTCGATGGATAGATGATAAATGGAACACGAACTGAAGTACTTTGATTCACGCAACAAGCAAGCTTTAAGCAACAAGCAATCTCGGACCAAGGGGTAGCCGCGCAAGGTCAAGAAGATCGAATAACCTCTAGGGTTCTTTTTATTACTTAAAATTTGCTTGAGTTTATTGAAAACAAAGAGTGGCTTTAAATAGCCAAATTACTAGGATTACAAGTCTTAAGAATGTGCCATCGAGAGGCCTGTCGAAATTATTAAAATAGAATGCAAGGAAGAAGGTTGGACGGACCAGATTCTCCTTCTCTTGAAGGGGACCTTGGTTTACCTCATTAAAAACCTTAGTGGGAAAATCCAATTGGGACAAAACCACATTTAATGGAAAAAGAGTATAAACCAATGCCCAAGGAGATGTTGCACGTACTCCTGGTCGCCACACATAAGTCTGAAGTCCACCAAGTCCGTGAGCTTCCAAATAAGGCAGGTCTAGCAACCTTCGGGTTTGATCTTGCATATCTTCTTTATCCGAGCTGGTTTTGGAGTGGTTCCAACTCTCATGTAATCCCTGATGAATCAAGAATCTAGGCCAAGTGGTTTTACTCCTTAATTCATCCTGGTTCGTTCTGAGCATCCCGAAAAGTGCAAATCAGTCTTTATCGGGTTCCCTGAACATCACCTGTCTTGAATCGGGCATAACTCTTCATAGAAACTGGTCTTGAGGTTATTCCACTTCGTGGAGATTCCTTTGTGAGTCAGGTTTCCAGAACATGTTGAGTTGCAGATGGTCCGATCGCAATCCTCTCTTGAATGCACCTATATCCGCAGACAGGGCTAAATGGACAGCTTCTAGACATCCTCCAAGATGATCTCGAACCAAGGTTGATTCCTTCTTACCAAACTCTTCCAAATGGCATAATTTCTGGTGAATATCAAGCCTGACATGATTGGCTCGAACCAACTCTCCTATGGACATCTTCTAGGACACGGTTAGGGCTCTGGAAGGTCGGTCATCGACCATCTCCAAACGGGATCGTTCCAATTGGGTTCTAGAACGATCATCACTCCTGAAACATGTTGTTGGCTTATGAATCCTTGATCACACGTCATTGGGTCTGGTAGAACATGCATTGGCCTTCTGAACCTCCTCAGGTACGTTCCGCGGGTCGGGAACAGCTCAGTTAGCCTCGTGGTCGAGACTGGTACGTACAGCTCGTCCTGGCCAGGTCTAGAGGATCCGATGTCCTCATCAAATATCCATGACATAATTTCAAATATCCATTCAATTATGTCATATGCTTTGCTCATATTAGTTTTGATGGCAACATACTTGGAATTGCACCTCAAATTTGTGCGTAAAGCGTGGAATAACTCATGAGCAACGAGGAAATATCTGTAATGAGTCGACAAGCAACAAAGACCGATTGCATTTCCGAAATTAGGTCTAGTAATATCTTTTTCTAATCTGGAGGATAAAATCTTGGAGATGAATTTATAATTGACTTTGCAAAGGCTTATAAGCCAGAATTCCAACATCATACTCGGCCTATCCAGTATCGATATCAAACATATATTTGTTTGATTCCATCTCTCATACAATTTGCCGGTCTCAAAGAACTCTCGAATTATTTTGATGAATGTAAACTCTTTCAATTATTAATAAAATGATATTTTGACGGAAAAAAATATCTACAAACAGATTACATATTTTAGAAATCAAACATAGAGCTAGAAAATAAAAGAGAATTATTTTTTTTCCAGAAATTTTATATAAAGAAAACTAAATATTGATAGATAGATATTATTTTGACAAAAAAAAAAATGATTCAGTAATTATTATAATATCTTTATTTAAAGTGTGGACCACTCTAAAGTTGCAAACGAATGATGTAACATTCATTTTACCCAAAAAGAATCATCAGCAAAAGCAGAGCAGCCAGCCAGCAAGAATCTAAGGATAACTGCAAACCCTTTTTTTTTGTCCCCTGGCAACTGGAAAAAAATCTAAAAGCTACATTCTTTTCCGATCAAACGTTATCCCATTCATCATCCATCCGTATCTTTCTTAGAGAAATGAAGCCTACGTCAGGTTTTGAAAAGGTTTGACGGAACCTGAAAGAATGTGTTCAATCAAGAAGTACATATAAGTTTTAGTTTAGCCCTCTGACAAGTCGAATCTATAAAAAAAAATAATACTATAAAGAATGTGGCTCTCTTTAGGTCACGGATTTGCATACCATACCTTGACATGATGTGGCATGATCTTGATATCGTAAGGCACGTGAAGCCAAGCTTCAGGTCGGTAGAACATGAAGTTCTCAGGCTTGCTGGTGTAAACGTCTGCGTATTGGTGGATGTTATAAGAGAACGCTGATTCTTGACCAGTGTCTGTAACAAATGTAGCTCCGAACGATCTGTTGAACATTTGTTTCATTGTGTCTCGTGCTTTCTGTCTCGCCTTGTTCAGCTCGTCCAAAAGAGATTGGTATGCGTTACTTCTCTGATTATTAGTTACAGTCGCGTGAAATCTACCGAGCAATTCTTGGATAATATGGAATTTTGCCTGAAATTGAGCAGAATAAATGGTTTTATATTAGACTAAGTGAATAACACAAACACACACGACGTCTCTGCTTTTAGTAGAGTATCTACATTCCACACCTTCCCTAACTACTTATGGCTTATGAGACAGGAATGAATAAATCCTATAAGCAGATAACCATTCTTGAAAAGTAAAAGCGGAAGCTGTGGCTTTACCTGCTCAAACCGGTAGCTGTCTTCATTTTGGATCTGTATCTCTCGCTGAACCAACAAAGAGAACTCATCGTTCAAATTCTTTTGAGAATACAGCTAAAATATCAGGTATGATAAACTAACCTCGAGCTCGTGAATAATGGCAGCAGTTCGCCAACCAGCCTTAGAAGGCCCTCTTAGGTCACTAAACAAGTGATCTCCGAAATATATAACCTATGAACAGAACATGTTGTAGTCGTCTTTAAATTCATTCTCAAGTGGAACAATATCGGCTTGTTGTAAAGGGTACCTCAGGGCCACGCCACTTTGTGATTTGAAGGAACGATTTTAGGCAACCATGGTAGTAAATTTTATCTGGGTGAAATGCATCCACTTTTGTAAACGCCAAAGTATCCCTCCCCTCATCATAGCAGCTAGAAGGGTATTACATACAAGCACTTAAAATGACAAGAATATGTCTTCACAAGAACATTGCATAAGCGTGGTTCCATAATATATCTTAATTTCTGTGAGGATGAAAGAGGATTCAGGAGTAAAGAATACACACCGGAAAGGGTGCTCAGATGTGTAAAACTCTGGTTTATTTGCTTTAGCAATCACAACATCGAAAAGGTCCCGCCATGAGTCTCTTAGGCCAAAAGATTCCTGAACAACAAGCATAAACAGATATAGATCATGATCCACTTCAAGAAAAATAGAAAAAGCAAAACCAGAACTCCCATAAGAACATTATGGAAAAACTGATTAAAATTTTGAGAAGGTTGAATATGATTATCCTGAGTGAGATTCCAAAGGGAAACAAAAAGTTTTCTGATGACTATTCAATGATGAGTATCACCTCCATCAGATAGCGCATTCCACCATCCACAAAATGGTACGGAGAGTTGGTCATCAAAAAAAGCTTCTTCCCTTTATCCTTTAGCATTCTCAGGAAACGTAGTAGTTGACCCTGAAAAGTAACAACTTGCTGTTCAGAGAATTTCGATCAAAGTAAATGTATTCTTGATAAAAAACAAAAAAAAAACCAAGTTCATCAGACTTGCACTTACGTTTTTAAGCAAGTATCTGGTAGGATCAGCAAGAATCCCTCTATGGACCAAACCACTTCTATGAACATGTTGAATAGCACGATTAACATCATTGTAGATGTAAGAGGCATCAAACTCAAGCTTGGCGTCGACAAAATATTGGACCATGTCTGCAATAAGACAGGCCTGGAAAAAAAAAAGAGTAAAAAAACAAGTGTTGCAATCAAGCCAATCAGAGATGACTATATCAGAGTTCCTTATTGATGAAATTGACCTCGCTGAAACAGAAGAAATCCATCAATCCCACCAGACCTCTGGCTTGATCACGGCCTATGTGTCGCGTTCCATACATATTTTCAAGTTCCTTCCTACTAAGCTGCACAGTAATAAATATGCAAAAGGGATCAAATCCTCCATCCCAAAGCAGAAGTTCAAAAGGACAAAGAAGACAACAGAAAAGAAAAATCAATACCTTTCGACGACCAAAATAACACCCATCTGGCTCGATCGAACCAAAGAAGTCCAATTTCATGAGACATCCTTTTTGTTTATCGTAATACAGTCCTCGGATAGGGAAAGTAGGATCATACTTAAAGTTCATACAACCCTCAGGATATCTAAACTGGAAGAACCAAGACAAGTAATCCACAAACAATACTCAAAACCTGAAACTGATTTTGGTCTGAACAAAAAGAAAATGTCAGACAAGATTACCTCATTAACCATATGCTGCTTGGCAAGATCATAGATCAAACTCTGTAAATCAGATGAATAATGTGCCAATGTGTAATCATAGTCAAATCCGTAAACTTGTATGTTATCCAATCTGAGATTCTTATTAACATATATCCCTACAAGTATGAAATGAACCAAATCAATCAGTGACAAAAAGCAACACCAAAAACACAAAAATGTTGTTTTAAGTCAATGGCAAACCTTGAGGATTCATCTTAGGCATAGTATTAAGCGCTTCAGGGATATTGATAAACCTCTGTTTCGCCAGCTCAAACTCGTGACGGATCTTGGCGATGTCGTCCTCCGATGTAGAACATTCCGGCCCTGCAGTGGCACATTTCTCCGCCAGATTGGCTAAAGCCGGCTCCGTCGAAGTAACAGTCCCGAATCCTCGGAAACCTCTTAGAAACCCTGAGATTTGAACCGATCTTAAAATCACCTCACGATCGAGACAGAAGAAGAAATGCGATGTAAAAAGCATTCAGAAGCTCACCATTTCGGATTTGATGACTGGAAGAGAATCTTCCTCTCTGCAACGACAACGAAACTCGATCATCATCAATCGGTAGTGAATACCAAATAGAAATGATGAATTATTTGGGGATGAGAGAAAGAGATTTACAGTGAGCGGTGCACCGAGAGGAAGAAGACGGCGAGATGAAGTCATTACTGGTGGAAAAAGTCAGCTTTTCATCAAAGGAGTGTATCTCTTTCCTTTTTTTCTGAGAGTGGACTAGGGACTTTGGTTTTGAGAAGAAGATGATGACGTCATGATGATATGGCAAAATAGATAATGGCGGTTAGGGTTTTAACTTTTATCGTCTACGGCGTCGGGGAGCGAGACAAGTCGGGGAAGAGATTTCGGCTGAAATTAGTATTGGGCTTTATGGTAACTCAATTATCTTATTCTGGGTTCAATATGTAACTATATAATCTTTAATTTGAACACGCATAAACCCACAAAATCAAAAGGTGGGATTATTAGATTTTAACTGATTTGGAAACTGAAACAAATTTTTGGGTTATTAAATTATGAACTCTACTTACCTTATATTCATTTATTTATTTCAAATGCTAATTAAATGAAAAAATTGGTTAAAAGGGATGAAAAATGAATTATTATCTCTATAAAAGAGATGTAAAATGCTGATCAAATCAATTGCCTTAGCGATGCCGGTGTATGCTATGTCGTGTTTTAAATTACCCAAGGATTTTTGCGACAAGCTCACTAGCGTGATGATTCAATACTGGTGGAGCAGTGGAGATAATCATAAGAAAATATCGTGGGTGACTTGGAAACGGCTCTGTCGGTCGAAAGAAAATGGTGGTTTAGGATTCCATGATATCGAAAAATTTAACCAAGCTCTTCTTGGAAAACAGGCCTGGCGAATCTTGGACAAACCGGACTCTCTCCTGTCCCAGATACTTAAGCATCGTTACTTTAGAAGAAGCTCATTCCTAGAATGCTCAGTGGGCTCCCGGCCCTCGTTCGCATGGCGTAGCATCATCTACGGCAGAGACTTACTTCGCCAGGGCCTGCTCAAGCGTATAGGTAATGGGGAAGATACAAAAGTGTGGCTGGAAAACTGGATTCTAGATAGTACTCCGAGACCTCCAGTCTACAATCAAGACAGTGTGGTCGATCTGTCCCTCAAGGTCTCGGACCTCATAGACTCAGTTACAGGACAGTGGAATTTACAGGTTTTGCACTTAACTCTAGCCCCTGACGAGATCAATAAAGTCCTAGCCATTAAACCTTGCAGGAATAAGCCGGATGCTCTGGTTTTGGGCTTTGAAAAGTCAGGCAGATACACCTCTAAAAGCGGATATAAGCTTCTCACGGATCTACAAGAAGCACAGACCCCTCCGGCACACAGATTGCCTCCACTGGAAAAAGCTCTCTGGCGAAAACTCTGGAAAACAAAAGCTCCACAGAAACTTAAACATTTCATGTGGAGAAGTTTAGCTGGTGCACTGGCGGTTAAGGAAAGACTAGCATCACGTAACATCACCATAGACACGACATGTGCTGTGTGCGGATTAGATCAAGAAACTATTTGTCACGTACTGTTTCATTGCTCCACAGCAAAAGAGGTATGGGACAGATCAGGGATTACTCTACCACCAAATGGCTTCTCTCCATCCTCGGTCTTCCTGAACATGCATCACTTACTCCAAAAAAGCAAGAACGAAGCTACACCTCAGGTTACACGCCTATCCTTTCCGTGGATCCTATGGCAATTATGGAAAGCAAGGAATGCTTTGCAGTTCGAGAACACTCGGTATGAACCGCAGTCGATCGTGGAAAAGGCAAGAGAAGATGCAGAGATTTGGCTCACTCTGAATAACCACATTGCTCAAGTTCAACCTGCAATACCGACTACGCCCCCACACCTCATGTGGCAAAAGCCCATACAAAATGTGTTGAAATGTAACATTGGGTCATCCTGGTTACAAGAAGACAACAATGTTGGGTCATCATGGCTACTTCGGAACCACACAGGTGAAACACTCTTCCACAGTCGTCGTTCATATGCAAACATCCTTTCTGAAACAGAGGCAGAACTGTTAAGCATATACTGGGCTGTGGAATCAATGGCAAGCATGAAATGGACCGGATCATATTTAAAGCCTCCCTTCCGCTGGCCAGAGAAGCTCTGATACACCCAGGCAGATTCCCTCACCTCCAGGAGCTAATAAACAACATTCAAAATCAACTCGCCAAAATCAGGCTCTGGTCCCTTGAACACTCATCTCTCCCCAGCAATAGAGCAGCAATGTTGATAGCTCGTAGTGTGACTCTGGACTTTAGGTTTCGCTCTTATGTAGCTCGGTATGGTCCATCATGGATACAACACATTCTGGTACAGGACGCCAACAATAATGCGTAAGCGTTGATACAAGATCAGTATCTTCCAGAGGAGGTATGGAAGCTTGGTCCAGCACCACAGCCACCTCCTGTCTGGTCTCTTCTCAATTATCTCCAGAGTACCATGCCTACTGGCATTGGGTTTTAGTTTGCTCTCTGTTTCTTTTCACAGAACACTTTCTATTGTTCTTTGGGTTTCGACTATTTTCGTAATGGAATGACAGTGTTATAAAAAAATACACTGTCTCACTTTTTATCCAATTTTGACTTAAATGCATATATATATCTAATAAATGTCAAATTTCATTTATTTAAAATCCAAAATAGCATTACAAAAAAAGAAAAAAACAATTATTTTTTTGGATTTTTAATGTAAAAGTTTATGTTAATTTTTGTTACTTATATTGTGAACAACAGATGCACATTACCATCTATAAATTCATATAATATGTGTATTACGGTTTTCATCATACTCACCAACAGTAAAATATGAAATCTACAACTTTTACTATGATTTACCATCCATAAAATATGGAAATTATGGCTTTCACTACAATATACCGTTCATATGTTCTACATTTTATTATATGTTCTACCATTTGTTACATTTTGTAGAGTACGTTTTTTAAAGTTCACTTTATTCTATTGTACGCAGAATATATTTTCTACCACTATATTTATATTATATCATTGGGAGAACATAAAATCTACTGTTTTCTCTTCTTTCTATCTGTGGTAAAATGTATATTCACCTGCATTTGCTACAAAAAAAAAAATCTACGAATAAATTGTGATCATGTCTATCTATGTCTAGATTATCTCTTCTCCCCTAATTACTCTTCTAAATTTCGTCCATTTTTATATTTATTTTTCTATGTTATTTTCCATTTTATTTGTTCTTGTTTCTATTTTGATTATAAAAATACATAGTATTTAAATATATTTATGTTTTTTTGAAATTTTTTTTTTTTTTTTATCTTTAAAAATAAAATGTAAATAAAGTTAAAATCGGATTTGCAAAAAAAAAACTACTAAATGGGCATTTGATTTTGAAAAATTGGAATAGGAAAACGATTTATTTTTAATCCATTTTATCCAAATTCATCAGTTAAAATAGAGTGTTATTTATTCATTCATATAAATTTGATTCCAGAAAGGATTTTAATAGATTTTGAAGAATTTTTATGTTAAATATACGAGAACATAAACTCTTGGAAGAAATAACAAACGAATTTATAAATTTTAATTAAAATGCATTTGGTAGATTTATAAGTCAGTAAACTTTAGAAGGATTTGTGGGTTTCCGCGCTTCAAGTGGATTGTTGTTACATGTTTTTCTTTCAATTTTTTCCCTTTATTTTGTTTCATTTGTTTGTTTTTGTTCCCTCTCTTTTATCTTATTTTGGGTTGGTGTTTAAATCTTTGTTGTTGATTTCTTTATTATTAATTAAAAAAATCTTTTTCAATAGCCATGTTACAGGATACAGAGAAAAATTTTAAGAAAAAATGTACAACAGAAATAGGCTGCAAGGCCCAATAGATAAACCGACAGTTGTTATCGTATAGGAATTAGCTGGCTCAACGAGGAACCATATACGCCACATGTCTTAACTAGGGCTGGACATAATTACTTGTTACTTGGCTTGTACTCGTTACTTGCCCCGTACTCAGTTTGAAAAACCAAGTACCCGGTTTGGTCAAGCCGGGTAACAAGTTTTTAAATTTCATTACTTGCAAGTATAAGTCAAGTATCAAATACCATCTTTTCTAATACTTGATTCGTTACTTGTCTCGTTACTTGCTATTTGTTATTTGGTCCAATAATTACTTGTTATCGTTGAAATACTTATTACTTGTTTGTCCAATTTGTTGAAATAATTAGCCATACCCCAATTATAAATGTGTGACTATGTTGGCTTGTGTTTTGAAACTTGTGTTCGGGCTTTTATTTTGAGACTTAAGTGTGTCGGTTTGTATTATTACCCCAAATTTCCAAGTATTTTAAGTTTAATTAACAAGTATTAGGTTCAAGTAACAAGTAGCATGTTTAAGTAATGGAGTGAGGCAAGTAATAGAGCGGGTCAAGTAATTAGCGGGTTGACTTTTTGACGGGTACTTGATATAGCAACTACTTGTTTGGAACGGGTCAAGTACCAAGCCACAAAATCAGTTACTCGAAGGTGTCAAACCGGGTAACAAGTACTTCAAAATTAGCAAGTACTTGCCCCGTGCCCAGCCCTAGTCTCAACCGGACGAAAGTCGATATGCAGACCGCCGACAAGATCCCGTTCACGATCGTTTATGTTTGTCGTTCCGTCTCTGTTTCCCTGCCGATCTAACATCCATCAAGTTAACCAAGGAGAGTCTGCATCATATTAACCCTCTTCCGACTACACCGCCGTCACCGCTACTCGTAATTCATGACCAGATTTAGTTATACTAAATCGACAGTTACATAAGATAATTCAAAAAATATATACAACAAATAATAAACAATAAACTCAAATATCTTCAAATTTATCTTTTATTTTCGTTTCAAAGTTTTTTTGTTATTTTTTTTTAGTTGGTGTTTTGATTTTGTTCCTATTAAATCCACATTGTAAAAACTCACTACGTTTGTATCTTTAACTAAGTGGGGTGCCCGCACAGTATTTTTACAAAGTAAACAAAATTGGAAGTTATTTTCATTATGAAATATTTTAGATTCATGAGATTTAGACCCCGATGAAATGTATAGTTGATTAACTTTTTAGAGCGATTATGCTTTTTCGTAGACTATCGTAATTCCAAATCCGATCAATATATCGCGCAAGCATTATAATTAGCTATCGACAGAGCTCCATAGCTACTTGTTGCTTGGCTTTTTTTTGGAACATTCTTCTTCTCCTTCTCCTCCTTCTTCTTTAGGTTTTAATCGAAGTTTCATGAGACACCACTGACGGAAATCAAAAAATTCTTATTGGGGTAGTTCAGAAGCGGCTAGGGTTTCCTTGAGATTATATAGATCTTTAAACAAGACAAAAAATTATATAAATCCGACTTAACCGACACCGTTTTTAAAAAATGCCGACTGGCCAAATTTTCTATATAAAACTCGTAGAGATAATATTGGATTAGTAAATATTACATAATCTTCAAAATACCATTTTGCCGATTTTTTTAAGGATAACTAACGTAAATCAACAAAAAATGTCATTAAGGGTAGGCTGATAATTAACCTCGTAAGAATAAATCTGGTGCATTTTCACTTCTCAATTATATAAATAGATTTTTCTTTATTTTTTTGGTTATTCATAACTTTTCTGATTTGTTGATATATTGTTATACTATTTTCTGTTGTGTTCTCGACGTCTAATTATTGTGTTACTTTTTTTTGTTTGGCATCAATTATTGTTTTACTTATTATGTGTATATTTAGAGGGTGTTATTGGTTTATCTATTTTGGTGTATTTAGTAGAGGTTATTGTTTTATGTATTTTAATTAATTTTTAAATCCAAGTGAAATCAGGTGTTATTGGATTATTGATTTTAAAATCCTTTCCAAAATCATGTGTTATTGGTTCTATGATTTTAGAATACTAATTAAAATCCTATGTTATTGGTTCTATGATTTCATAATCCAAACTAAAATCAATTGTTATTCAATAGTAAAAATGTATATACGGATTTGATTTTATCATGGATTTGAATGGATTTTTGTGGATTTTAAAATTAAAAATACAAAGACTTAAATCCGAGTGAAAACCTACAGATTTCACAAATATTAGTAAAATCTATGTATTAGATTTCAAAGTCAACGGATTTCTAAATACAAGAAAATATACAAACCAATAACACCCCCGAAATCCGTTGATTTTAAAATCTAATAGATAGATTTTACTAATATTTGTGAAATCCGTAGGTTTTCACTCGGATTTGAGTCTTGGTATTTTAACTTTAAAATCCACAAAAATTCATTCAAATCCATGATAAAATCAAATCCCTATATACATCTTTACTATTGAATAACACTTGATTTTAATTTGGATTTTGAAATCATAGAACCAATAACATAGGATTTTAATTAGGATTCTAAAATCGTAGAACCAATAACACATGATTTTGAAAAAAAAAATTAAAATCAATGATCGAATAACACCTGATTTCACTTGGATTTAAAAATCCATTAAAATGCATAAACCAATAACCCATGTTTTCATGAAACAAAAGACTTAGTGGGGGTTATTGGTTTATGTATTTTAATGGATTTGAAAATCCAAATAAACTCTAGTGTTATTGGTTTTATGATTTTAGAATCCATATTCAAAGCATGTGTTATTGGTTTTAAGATTTCAAAATTCATATTCAAATTATATGTTATTGATTATATGATTTAAAAATCCAAATTCAAATCACATGTTATTCAATCCTCTGGATTTATTTATCGATTTGATTTTATATTGGATTTTAGTGGATTTTGAAGGATTTCTGTATTAAAAATATAAATAATGAAATCCGAAGAAAAACCTACGGATTTACAAATACTAATTAAAATCAACATGTTAGATTTAGAAATCAATGAATTTAACCGAAATTTATAAATCCTATATAGATTCCAAATCAATTAAAATACAAAAACGAATAACACCTTCTTATTTTACTTTATATATAAAAAATACAAGTTGATGAAGTGGCATCATGAGTCATGATTAAATCTTTTCCCTTTCATTTTTCTCTTTACTCTTGGTTTCCTTTGGCCACTAAAAGTTATTTTATTTATACAAAGTTTGTTATGAGTTGTAACCCATAAATTTTAAACGGTACTATACTTTGGTGAATAAGTTTTACTCTAGTAATAATAAAATGAGAAAATTAAAAATTAGTATTCTTAACATTTTGATGTATTATTTAAAGATAAATTCTTCTTAAACTATATAAACAATCATAAAACTAAAATTATTAGACTGGTTTATTTTTAGATCAGTATTTAACCTATCTTGTATAAATCTATTTTTTAATTTTACTTTAAACTATTATATTAAAGGATCCAGGTATTGTGAGAATTAAAGTATAAATAACACAAAATGCAAAAGAACCCAAAATATGTACATTTTTGAAACTAATAATTATTAATAGTTTGAAGTTATATATCACAATAGTTTTTAAGTTTGTATATGATAAGCTTAGTATATTAATATTAACACTAAACTTTATAATTTGTAATCAAAAGTTCAATTATTAAAAAAACATAAGAAGAAATTGAAAATTAGTAAAACTATTATTAATACTTTTGATTTTTATTTTAAGGTAAATATTTTTTACATATTGAATTAGAATTATAGATTGTAATTTCTTTAGATAAATATATAAATATAATTTTATAAAGAAATGACTTTTCAAATTCTTGTTCAAACTATTACATTTAAAGATGTTAATTATTATGAGTAATTAAGCATAAATAGGGAAAACCATAATAAATCAAGTAAGTAACCTTTTTAACTTTGTAAATTTGGTTTGGCACATGTTACATCACATAAGAAATGTTATATATGAAGTACAGTGAAAAGTTAATGGTTTTTCCACACCATAAAATAAATGCACACAATAATTATTTATGACAAACTAGCGATAAGATACCAATCTATTTCCAAATCGACCTAAAAGTAGACATTCATGTATCCACATTAGCAAGTGGACGTCCAATACTTTTACGAAACTTGATAATATTTCTCATAAATAAGATAGATCTTCTTCTTTAATTTTTTTTGTCAATATTTTTCTAGAGTTAACTTTTTTAGAAGTTACCGTTGAACAAATTTGAACAACAAAATACAAACTAAATAAAAATTTAAGATTGAAATCACTTCGCATTAAATCAAAGAGCACAACAACCAGAAAAGGTTTCCGAGAAAATCCCACATCGTCGCATGGAATTGAAACACCGACCAGAATGGAAGATCCTAAACAAGCAAGACTCCGCGGAAAAGGCTTGTTTATATTGAACCACCCAGCGGATCGAAGACGCCATCGTCACTCGACCACTAAGATCGAAAGAACATCGACAACCCATCTTTTTCCACCAAGCAACATGAGAAATCATGTCGTAAGAAAGAGAAAGAGGAGGAGCATAAGCTGTAGGGAGCCCACGCCAGAATTTGTGTTCATACAATCAAAGAGTGTTGAATACTAAATCACCATATACTCCAATTGGACATCGCCGCCACAACATAAATTATAAGAAGGAAAAAGGATGGTTGGGATTGTTTATGTTATTTGGAAATTGGTTCGAAAATCAAGTAAATAACTTTAAATTAACAAAATGAATTGATGATATATTATAATTCTATGGTAAAAATTGATGATGTTACATCTTGACTAAGAAAAGTAATTCCACTATAAATTACTAGTATGCTTCATCTGCACTATATGCGGATATAAATTTTGAACATTAATATATTTAATTTTTATTATAAAAAATAATATATATAATGTATTTTCAGATTTAATATTAACAAATGATATACTTCATTATATAAAATTATATTATCCATTACTAACATATTTATTAATATCTACTAATATCTAAAAGTCAAATAGAAAATAAATTAAACGAAACATTATTATATATTTTAAAAAATATTTACTGCCAGAATTATATATATATATATATCTAAATTATTATAAAGATAATTATTTTAAACAAAATTTTGAGCATTAATATATTTAAACTTTCTATAGGAAATAACTTATGTTATATATGTTTCAAATTTAATATTAACAAAAAATAAAATAATTCGTTATATAAAACTGTATTATTTATAACAAAAAATATTTATTAATATCTAATACTCAAATAGAAAATATACTATAGTAAACATTATCTGATTTTTGTTCAAAATTTTGTTACAGGAATATATATATATCTAATACTCAAATAGAAAATATACTATAGTAAATTTTATCTGATTTTTGTTCAAAATTTTGATACCGGAATATATATATATATATATATATATATATATATATATATATATATATATATATATATATATATATATATCTAAAAATATTATAAAGTAATTATTTAGGTAACGTTCTTATAAGTTCTAATATATATACATAGTATTAATGTACATATCAACAACACCATAAAAATATATATATTTTAATAAGTTATGAACGGTATTTGTGACAAAAAAAGGTTACGAAAATTATATATCTAAACTTGTTTTGATATTTTTGGGAAGATATTTTAAAATCTAATTAATTTAAATTATAATAATATTTAAAAATAAAATAAGGTTAATTTCTGTTTTTTGTCAATTGTTTTTTTGTCAATGAAAAAAAGTGGACAAAAATTAAATTTTTCATTAAGGATAAATAAGTAATCAACCAGCTTAAAAATATTTCTCAATTAATATAAAGATTAACTTTAAAAAAAATTTCATACAGAAAAAATTGAACAGAATTAAATCCAAACTTTTATAACCAGACTGGGTAAATAGCAATACTATTTGCAGTTAAATTTTAAATAAAATAAATTTATAAATTTGTAAAATTAGCAATTACTTTTATTTTTGTTAATTTCGAACCAAGCATATTAGCCTATGCGTTTCCATTATGCATTTTAGGCTTCTCCTTAAGTTCTAGATCCACATGTTAATATCTTAAAATGAATAAAAGGTTGAACGTAATAGAGTATATTTAGCTCAAGTGCGAACTAGACTTTCCAGAAAGAAAAACTCAAAGTGAGAACTAACTATTGTTGCTTTCTTCTTCTTGAAGCAATCTCCAATGCCCAAGCTTTGCCTATATCAGTCTGGAACTTCCCTGAATCAAACCGCAACAAGTTTAAAGCCTTCAACTATATATTGATTATGTATTTTGATTTACAATTTACAGCAGAAAATACCTGCGGTTGATTGGAAAAACTCTTCCAGATCTTTACCTTGCTCTGCCCAAAAAAAAGTGAAAGCGTTTAGTTTCTGCTTATTGTCAACTAGGAATCATCAAAACTTTTACATGTCATTACCTTGTTCATATTCCAAAGCTTGTAGTATCATCTCAAGCTTGTCGAAATCTTTAACAACTTTGGCTTCAGGTGAGGCGTTTGCTTCATATTCTCTCCACAGCTCAGCGATTTCTTCAGCTGCAATTATATACATTCGTACAAGTCATAAATGTTACGCAAACGAGAATAAGATCATCGAAAATAAAAATGTAGTTTCAGAATGAGAGAAGAGAACCGACCTCTTTCTCCCCCACCCAAGAGTTTGCACATGTGTTCAAGTGCTTCACTTTCTCTTCGATTTTTCTCTTCTTTAGAGACCCCACAAGAAGGTGTGATATCGCCTACAATGGCTGCTCAACAACAATGATCCGAATTTGATATCGTGGAATGAAAAATTGGCGATTCTTTCTATTATTTAAAGAACTAACCTTCTGCAATGTCATGAACAATTGCCATTTTCATGCATCTGAAAAGAATGCATGAAAGTTCAGATGAATAGCTTTTTTTGCGGAAATTAAAACTTGAAGATAAAGAACCAAGCAACCAAGAAAAATTACTTGTCTCTGTTTACACCGGGAATATCTGAAGAAATTAGCGCCATAAGACCCATCCGATACATGTGATCTGCTATTGATTCTGGGTTTTTAACATCTCTTTTAACCCATCCAGCTCTTGGAGTTGTCTATTTCAGAATACAGAAGATAAATTAATTAACTATACAGACACAAATTTGGTCAATGAATCATGAAACAAGGCTCACTAAGATCACCGGGACAGAAAAATATCACATCTATAAGAGCTTGAGTAATCTCAGAACATCAAAGCAACCACATAGCTTGAAATCATTCCATCAAGAAGAACATGAAACTTTTCAAGCTATATCCACACAGATCCATCATACATTAGAAAACCACGAACGATCTTATCAACAACCAATGAACAAGAACATCAAAAGTCAAATCAAATCAAAGTATGCATTGATGATGCATGAAGAAAATTCAAGTAATCCCAAGAAAAATTGAAAACTAACGCAATCAAGCGTTTACAAACGTACAGATCCATCTTACATTAGTACCAAATATACACAAAATTAAGAACCACGCAAAATCTTATAAACATTAGGTCGTCAATAACGATGATGGCCAAAAAACTTTTTGTTGAGATCATGATCTTCTAATCATTACAATCTCGAACATTCCGTGAATGACATTTAAGAGAGAAGAAATTGTTTAAAATCAAAGAAACCATCAGATCTTTGCAAAAAAAAACAATAGGCGGATCACTAAAAGCTAAGGTTACATTACCTTGAGGCGAGAACAGAGCGAGAGAAAATCGATGGCGGATGAAGCGGAAGAAGCCAGAGAAGGAGAAGGGACGGAGACGGAACCATCTCCGCCGGCTACAGACGACAACGATGCCGCCGATTGAGAGAGTGGGGAATCGTTGGCCATGCAGTGAATCGCTCGATTAGGAGATGAAGCTACGGCGGCGGCGGCGGAATAGCAGAATCGGAAGTGGGGGCGAGTGAAAGAGGGAACGAGGAAGACGAGAGAGAGTGATTTGCAGAAGAAGACTCGATTCATCACATTCTTCATTTTCTTCTAGATATTTCCTTTTTGTTTATCTTCACGTTTTGGGAATCGTGTTTGTTGTATGTTTCAATACTTCTCCTTGGGCAGTTAATTTGGGCCTTACAATATGGACCCATTAACGTAAGTGGGTCATTTGACTATACTTTTTGGTTTGCCTGCCAAATTTCTTTATTGATCATCGTTGTTTACAAATTGTAACATAACGGTTGGACATACATAGAATACTGATGAAAGGGTATCGGCATATAAACCCTTCCTAGCTAAAATAATATGCGCTCTTGTTCGCCGTTCTATTCCTGTATAAAGCATATCGCGTCGGAACGTTTTTTATTTTATAACTCAGGTTTCTGGATTTCGAGAGACCGCCGATTCCGACAAGTGGAGAGCCCACATTATTTTTGACAAGGACCAGGGATTCCGACTGAGGTTCAATGCCTCATCCGAACGTTCATTGACTAATCATGGAGCCAAGGAAACCATGTTAAATCTCTGGTGACCAAGAAGATTCGAACCTTAGTAGCAGAAGGTTATTAACACTCTTTTTACCACTAGGATATAGAGTCGAATGTTTGCTTCCAAGCATTTACCCAAATAGTGCAGTGCTGTTGTTTAAGATTTGGTAGATTTTCGTTAAATAGCCTTGTCAGTAGCCCTAGGCCATGGACAAAAAAATGGTACTAAATAACCAAACTAAATCTGATCCGAAAAATCTGGTTCGGTTCGGCTCTGGTTTCATCCTATATAAATGATGGATCCTCTAACACTGGAACCTTCGATTCCAATTTGCTTCCGGTTCTTATCCGGATCCAAATTAAAAAAAAAAACTGATAGAACCGAATTAAATGCTCATATTTTATGTACTTGCTTTCTTCTTATTTGAAGTGCATATTTTAATTTTAAAATTCTAAATACTACGAAATCCATGTTTTTAAGACTCTTAATATTTTGAAATCCATGTTTTCTGATCAGATATTAATGTTAATTCAGGTATTTTTCATTTATTCGGGTATAAAATGAATATTCTGGTACAAAACGGTATTTGATTACTGAATATCTGCTTTTTTCGGGTCCAAAACGGATATTCAGGTAAAAACGGGTATTCGGGTATCTGAATAACCAAATTTTTGGGTCCAAAATAAGTATTCAGGTAAGAAGTGGGTCTTCGGGTAAACGAATAGCCAAATACTGTTAGACCCGAACCGATCTGGAACCGACATGAACCGAATCGGTTTCGAACCGAACCCTCTATAAGAACCGATTGGATCCTAAATCTCCATATCCAATATACCAGGATCCGATCGGTTCCTACCCGGATCCGAACCGAGGAACCGAATGCCCACGATTGCCAAGGTTAGATTATTTCCTTCAAACTCCACCTTTTGATAACCCGAAGACCAACATGCACGTAGTGCCCAAATCAATAAATAATCAACCTATGATTAATAATCTAAGTGGGATCAAGCATTACAAACAGCCTATATGAAGAACTAGAGTTCCATAATCAGTAACTAATCAATCAACTTAACATACCATAAAATCTCTAATGAGAAACCTTAAATCTAATTAGCAAATCTACTCATACATTTTTAATGACACATAAATTATACATGAAATATTGACATAAGAGAAATCAATAAGAAACAAAAGGAGTTCAAAAATCCTCTCTCAAAAAGAATCATATCATCTCTAAAAACTCTCTCGAAATATCTCTAAAATAAAATAAAGTTTTGCCTAAAAAATACATTTAAAAACCTAATATATAATCATAAATACAATTTATGGCTTCTTTGTAAATATGAAAACTTCTAGGCTTTTTTATAATTCTCCAAAGATCATTATTTTCTCGCGAGAATCTCTGGACATGACTGGTGTCGATCGACATTAATGTTGCCAAACTCGGACATAGGCAGTGAACTATGTAAAATATCTATTTTCGTAAAATTAGCTCCAAATGTTCACAAATGTCTAGATTAGCTCTATTTTGTACATAGACATGCTTAGACTCTAAAAGACTCAAAATACTGAAAAGACTATAAAAACACATATTATGGTGTTTTTTTTGAAACATACAAAAGAGATTATTACATGAAAGGGCACCTTTTGGTGTCTTTATTACACCAAAGGACACCTTCAATACTGTTCACTCCAACCAGCCTTTTTCTGCCCAAATTTCCCTCTAACTTTGTGTTTGTCGGTTAGGATTGAGTAACTAAAAGAAAATGTGTTGATGACATTTTTAATCTGAGCCATTCAATTGAAAAACAAACAAATCGTGTGATTCATAACAATTGCATTTTTTAATTTTCCAATATTTTTTTTTTTTCATTTCTCTTACCCCCCTCATCTTTCTCTTTATTTATAGGTTTTATGAGATAAACAAATTAATTAATTTTTGTACTATAAATTATAATTTTTTTCCCTCTACATTATGACATCCATTTTGATATATTTTACTATAATTTGAATTAAATCTTGTGGATGTTGAAAAAGCTAAAGTTTGAATGATATACGAAACGTATGTCCATATACAAATGTACACAATCAATTACAAGCACTGATAAGGATGATTTATGGCTTGCGGTGGAGAAGGCAGAGCTATGGTTTTTGGCGGAGAAGGCAATAGAGCACCGGAAACACCGTCGAAGTACAGAGACGGCGACCCGACGACGGTCGACGCCTACAAAGGCAGATCTGGTTTGTCTTGTATCAACAACACAAACATTAAAACCACATCCATATTGAGGGTACCCGAAAACAAAACACATAACATGTCCACCCCTACACGTACACACATCATCGAGGAAATAAAGATTATGAATCAAAATTAACACAAATCATGTCCACCGGGCACGTACACAAACATGGTCTCAACACAAATAAAATGTATATCCAACATGGTAAGTACACACGTAAATTAAATACAAGAACAACCAAAGCATCCATGGTAAGTACACAGGTCCCATATGGATCATACACCAAAAAAAACAATACACTACACTTGAACAATGGTCCATGAACAGAGAAAATATTGCAGACCTTCCAGATATCATGTCCACCAGAACACATCCACACGGACCTATTAACGTCCACACGGATAATAAACACACTGCATCCACAAATAAACAAACCCAAAAATAATAATATTTGTCCATCTGGCTGCGTACACACCAAGAACCTTTTCAATAAGACGAATACACGAGTAAAGACAAGACACAGATTCACGGCACATGTATGCTTACTAAAAAGAGGTTCATGAGAGTGTATACATGTTACACGTTTATGTTTGATGTGTACTCTAAATCATTTTTGTAGATATCCACTAAGCCAAACGTCCATTAATTCATATTCAAGCATGTAGCATCCACAAATCACTAAATCATCCACTCCAATATATTTATTTCGACATGTTTTGTGTACATTTGTACGTGGACATTATTTCGTTGAATGATTTTTCTTATACTATTTTCCAATATTTTTGTGTACATTTGTTCGTACGTTCATCATATTACAAGTTTTTAATGTCCACAAGGTTTGATGAAAAATTAATTGAAATATACCAAAATGGATCTCATACTGTAGAGAACAAAAAATTATAATTTATGGTAATAGAAAAATATAATTTACTTTTTTTTTAAAACCTATAAAATTGAATAAAGATGAAAGGGGTGAGCAAACTAAAAATAAAAATTGATTTAAAAAGAGAGAAAAAAAAGCGTGAGTAAGAGAAGAGAAAGAAGGAAAAAAAAAACAAGTTTTCATTTAGTTAAGAACTGGTTTGGTTAACTAGAACTAAATTGGTTAGTGGGTTAGTTGTATATGGAGGTTAAAACAGTCAAAACATAGGGGTAAGGTATCCTATGATGTATCAAAACATATAGAGGTTAAAACAGTCAAAACATAGGGGTAAGGTATCATTTGGCGTAAATCTCTCCATACAAAACCCCATAAAACTATGATGTATCAAAAATTCAAAGGAATACATATAAAGAGAAACGAAACCACTAGTCTACTTATGTGCAAACTATATAACCAAAGCCTTTGGTAACAAACTACAAGTAAATGAACACAAACGATAAAGAGAAGAGAAGGCGGAGAGGCCATGTTTCTCAAGAAGAAATAAAGTATAGAACACGAAAAAGAGAAAAGAGACATCTACGGTCCTGACCAAATGCAGACTAGACTTTCACTACATTTGGATCCCACATTTTTAAGGGCAGTTGAGGAGTGACTACATTGGAAGAACATATGGTTTATGTTTTCCAAACAAACACCACAAAGAAAACAAGTAGGTTCCACATCGTATCCCTCAATCAATCTATTTGTTTAGGATAGCATTTCGATTCAACATAAACGACCAAATAAGATTAATGCTTATGAATCATCACATTATTCCAAACCAAAGTAGACCAAGCAACTTTCAGCCTATCCATCCTAGTCAAGTCCCACACTATCTTAGTGACAAAGTTTTTGCAGATTCTCGTTTACCACCCACCCCGCAAGATCATTAGAGCTTGTGGGAGTAATATGTGATATGACAATTAGCAGTTAAAACTGTCGGTTCAATTTTTTGATGGTCTTGATGTAATATAAAGGTTTGTTCTTTTATGTTCCATGTTTGAATTTTCTTGACATATAAAATTAATTTTTAAATCGGAATGTTAAAGGTTGACTATAAATTTGTAAGAGATTATGAACTAACGCTAAGAACTTATTACAATATTAAAAAGGTTTATGTAATTTGAATTAACAAAAAGAGCAGTTCATGTTTTTTTTTTTTTGGTCAACACAGTTCATGTATCTACAAACGGGTTAGGTAGCAACGCAGCCTCCAAAAGCATAAAAACAAATTACAAATTTTCCACTGGTAATTATACTAGTCATTTTAGTTTTATTAAATTTTTTTTTTTTTTGTCAACCATTGATTCAAGGCCACATGCCGTAAAAAAACAAATGGGCTACGACCCTACAGTGAACAGTCCAACACGAAAAGAAACAGGCCCAACAAAGGCCCATAGACAGGATAAGATCGACACAGACACGCGGCGATCTCTGCGGGAAAGAGGACATGCACGTGTCAGAGAAAGAAAGCACCGCCGGAGAGCAGCCGGAGAACGCGGAGGAAACGTCACCGAGCCGTTCCAGAACAATTCACTGTAGACGCGGAGGACCCATTCGCCGATCAATACGCATCTCGAACCACCGCTGAGTACCTGCATCCAAAGGAAAACAGTATCAAGAACTTTGCCGGAATCAACCCAGCCCATGGAGGCGCCGCCGCAGATGAGATAAGATAACCCATCAATTTCCACCAAAAGCTTCCTCAAAGCAGTGGAACGGCGACGATATTATTCCCGGAGAAAGGAGGATCGGAAGCAGAGGCAAGAGAGATCAGGGACCAAACGACGATGAAGAAAAGAGAGAGAGCGTGATCGCAAAGAGAAGTCCGGAAAACCGGAAATTCCGAAAACGGAAAGGATCAGCCAGCCGAAGACATCAACGAGACTTATTGGGCAAAACAACCCAAAATCACAAGACAAAAGACAAACGCCGATCAAGATCGAGATAGAGACACCGTTAAACACGATCGGCGGAGAAGACAAGGTTGAGGGAAAAAAGATCCCAGATCGGAAGAAGAAGGAACGGAAACAGGATCAGAAAAAACCCTAAACCCCAATATGTACCCATCAACAAAAGAAAAAGCGCGACTCAAACCTCAACTCTTCTGAAAAATTGAATCGGTGAAGAAGAGAGAGGGAGAAATTCTCTCTGAAAGAGGAGAGAGAAAGCGCTTTTTTCTCACTTTCAACATGTTCAATTTAGTTTTATTAAATTATACTAGTAAAACCGTTGACGAAATATACAAGCAAGCAAAAGCAAATAAGAGTTTTGAAACCTTTCCATCTCTCACACGCAAGTAAAAAACAAGAAGGAAAATCTCAATTATTTGACATAGTAAAGATAATGATATGAACAAAAGAAAAACATAAAATAATAATAAATTAATTACAAGTCCTAGTCAAATTAGGCTAAATCTAAGAATCTCCACCACTCGCGACAAAGCGCGTGGAATTTTAAAGACTCCTTTTCTTTGTATGCTCAAAGTCTTTTAAGTCCATCAACTACTTCCAAATAGAAGAAGGAGAAGATATCATTCAGCAATACGGAAACTTCTCTGCAATTTCCATTCCTTTCACGCGTTTCAATCGTCTCTATATAACTCTCGTCCACAAATCCACCAAAAACCCACTCAAATTCGTCTCCGTGGTTTCCTAAATTTCTAATCTTGCACTCCTTGAATCGTTTACTTTCGTCTTCTTAGGTTTTTCAACATGGTTCGTTGTAGCAACAACCTCGTTGGGGTACTCAATTTCATCGTCTTCCTCCTCTCCATCCCGATCTTAGCTGGAGGTATCTGGCTAAGCCAAAAAGGCTCAACTGAGTGTGAGCGTTTTCTCGATAAACCCGTGATTGCTCTCGGAGTTTTCCTCATGGTTGTAGCAATCGCTGGTTTAATCGGTTCGTGTTGCAGAGTCACATGGCTTCTCTGGACATATCTCCTTGTCATGTTCCTCTTGATTCTCCTTGTCTTCTCCTTTACAATTTTCGCCTTTGTCGTTACTAACAAAGGCGCAGGTGAAAAAGTTTCTGGGAGAGGTTACAAAGAGTATAGACTTGGAGATTACTCTAATTGGTTGCAGAAACGTGTCAACAGTGACAAAAACTGGAACAAGATTAGGAGTTGTCTTGTTGATAGCAAAGTTTGTTCTAAGCTTGAAGCTAAGCTTATTGATGCTCCTGTCAACAAGTTCTACGACGAACACCTTACTGCTCTTCAGGTAAACAATTCTTGTATGTTTTTGTTTTTTTATTCGAATGATTGATCTGATTTTGTACTGTCTTAAAGTTTGTCTGCTTTTTAAGGTTTTAGTTAGAACTTTTATGGACTGTCTTCAAAAGTTTGATGAGTTGATAAAATTGTCACCTTTTAGATTCCTAAAGCCTACTTTTCTGTGATCTCAGAACTTTTGATTTTATTCACATGTCTTTTAAAGATTCAAACCTTTTTTAACACAAAGCTTTAATTCTTTTTTCAAAGTTTCAACCTTTTTAAATTGAGAAAATGCTTTATGAATCTGAACTGTAGACATTAGATCCAAGGACCAGATTCTTACTTTAGATGCAAGCAAGTTTGTATAAGTTATGTTCTGTTTGAATTTCGCATGTTTGAATAGAGATTGTGATAGTTCTTAACAGAAAATTCTTTACTTTCTTCTGATTCAAAGATCTGACTTTTTAGTTCACAGAATCATGATCAATGGATTTTGTAGTTCACAGATACATGACAAGATTCTTACTTAAGATGCAAGCTATTATGTATAAGTTATGTTCTGTTCTTAGCAATTGTATATTTTCGCTCTTTGCTTCTCTTGTTTTCACTCTTTTGAGTTTAGATTTTGAGAGTATCTAAAGCTGATTCTCTGTCTGAATGTTGCTCTGTCTTACAGCCACAACTAACTAAGGAATCTTTGTTTTGTGTTACAGTCTGGTTGCTGCAAACCCGCAGAGCAATGCCAGTTCACTTACGTAAGCGCCACAAACTGGACCAAGACAGCCGGAGCACACCCTAATCCAGACTGCCAAAGCTGGGACAACGCGCCAACCAAGCTCTGCTTTGATTGCCAATCTTGCAAAGCTGGTCTCCTCGACAACATCAAGAGCGCGTGGAAGAAAGTTGCAGTCGTTAACATCATCTTCCTCGTCTTCCTCATCATTGTCTACTCTATTGGTTGCTGTGCTTTGAGGAACAACAAGAGAGATGACAGTTATGGCCGTACCTATGGATATAAGCCTTGAAAACGCGGGGTTTAGCAGAGATTCGTTCATTGTTATGTACACATTATTGGAGTTCGCTTTTATGTTTGATGACTTGGTGTTTTTGAGACCTATTGCTTGTACAGCTCTCTTACGATACTATTAGTGTGTTCTGCCTTCTGGTCTGGCTAAACCATGATACTTGATTATATGTTTTTCTTTTTCCATTAGTTTATATGTTTTCTTTTTCATTAGTTTATATTGTTTCTCTATTCGGATCATGAACTGCCTTCCACTTCCATTCAAATAATAACACAATAAACCCTTTTTTTTTTTGCTTTTTGACCTTTTTTTTTTTTGTGCTAAAAATAACCTATAAACTTGGGACGTTTGCAAAAATGCCCTCGAAATTGAAGTCAACCCTGTTTATACGTTCGGCCTTCTCCTTCCTCTCCATCGCTAATATATCCCCTTATTAATCTGGATATTCACAGGAATGCCATCGTCAGACTTCATTTGAAGTCTGATATTTGAAATCAAAAGACAAAAGGACCCAAATTTTTTTTGGATATTCACGAAAATGCCATCGCCATGAATGCTCAACAACCACGACACCCACCATCGCCGACGAGTTAATGTGTAATCCAGCTCGTTTTTTCACCATTAAAGCTCAAGAATCTGAGCTCGGACGTTCTCCTCACCGATTTCTCTTTTGCCCTTTGATTTTGTGGGATTTTTCGATATTTTTCGATTCAAAAGTAGCGAAATCGTTTATCATCTAATAAAAACAGCAAAACACGTCTCGGATTTGGGGCTTTCGGTGATTTTAGACGTTCTGGGAAATCGACGCGGCTAAAAACAAACGGAAATCGGAGATTGGTAAGAACATTTTCATATCGTCGATTTTCAGATCCGGTTTTGTAGTCTGCATCTTTTCGTAAGCCTCAATATGGTCAACAAGAGGGTAGTTTTGCAATTGACTTTCAATTGCCAGACCTCCATAGAAGTCTGTTAAATTCCTTTGAAAACAAAAAAATACATCGTTAAAAAGTCCAAATAAGAAGAGGGTAGTTTTGCAATTGATTCAAATTTGTTTTTTTTGTCAGACTTCTGATGTAGTCTGGCAAGAAATTGACCGATTCTTGACTTTTTGTCAGACGAAATCCGTTGTCTGAAAATAATGGGGGGGGGGGTAGAAACTGCAATTGACCCAAATTTTCAAACGTTGACCAAAATAAGCGAAAAAATTGTCAGACATGTAAATCTGTCTGAAAATAAGAAAAATAATCTCAGACGGCTATAGACATCTGAATTTCCAAAACTTTGCCAGACGGCAAAAGACATCGGAACAATTGAATTTTGGTCAACGCTCGAGAATGCGATGTTTTTCATCAGACTTCATTCGCTGTCTGAAACAATTGTCAGACAACATAAGAAGTTTGATGAGATATCAGACTTCCGAAGATGTCTGACATTTCAAAATCAATTGCAAAACTACCCTCTACTTTTTCTTCAGACTTCGGAAGAAGTCTGATTACTTTCAGACTTCTGCGAGAAGTCTGACATTTCAAAATCAATTGCAAAACTACCCTTTTTTTTTCCAGACTTCTTGAGCTGTCTGACAAAAAATTTAAAAACTTCCAAAGCAGACAGCCTGCGCTGTCTGAATTGTTTCAGACTGCATCCGCTGTCTGGCATTTCAAAATCAATTGCAAAAATACCCTCTTTTTCAGACTACCATAGACGTCTGGTTATATAGAAAGCAGACTTCTATAGACGTCTGAAATATGTCAAACTTTTAAAATACATTTTTATTGTATAATTGTGATTAATTTCGTTGACATTAATTTTTTTAAATGTGTGTTAGTGTTATATGTTCCTTCTGCGTGAGTTTTACATTCTTATATATGGTAATTATTTTTAAATAAATTTTTGAATAATATTGGCAATGTAGCTAATAGCATCCCTATTAGACTTCACAAACTTCTTGGCTTTTCCCAAAAGATCTCTAATGTTGTTTATACGTGTTTGTTTATACAGATAATGGTTCAGTTACCTGTTAATTTTGGTGAATGGGTTGTGAGAGACCAGATTTGGCATTTTGTGGTTGATAAGCTCAAAGGAGGGCGGTTTATCACTCTGCGTGATGGTTCTACACATCAAGAACTAGTTGAGATGTTACAAGATGATTATATGCTGGACAAGAAAACCGACCCGGTGGAGTTATCATATCCATTGCCGGAAGCGCTCTTGAAACAAATGGATCCGGATAGCCCTCCGGTTTATGTCACAAATGATAGGCAAGTAAGGAGCATGGTTGAGTTAGCTAATACGCATTTAATCCGTCTATGTGTCTCGAGCCGATCCCGTATGGATGATGAAGATGCTGTGAATCATGATGACAAATATGAATCTGAAGATGTAGACGAAGATGACAAAGAAGAAGACTGGAATGCGGAATATGTGGACTCAGTCTCGGAGGATTCTGTTTGTGGTGGTGGTGGTAATGATGGTGTTGGTAACTTGGATGTGCCTGAGAATGTTTTCATGGAACACGCTGAGGCTTACCATGACGATGCTGATTATACCCTATATGGGAAAGTTAAACATGAAGATGTAGATGTGGAAGAAGATGAAGATTATAAGAAATATGAGTTGGAGAGTATGAATAATCAGAGTGTTCGCAAAAGGGACTTATCTGAGGGTATCATTCTCAATAAGTGTTTTGATAGCAAGAAAGACCTAATATCAGAGCTACGTTTGACGACGATAATGAAGAAATTCGCATTTAGGACAGAGAAGTCTGACAAGACACGTTTTGTGGCTAAATGTCGTGTGGAAGGATGCAAGTGGATGCTTCGAGCATGTGTGAAGAGCGAACAAAACAAGTACTGGGTGATGATCTATTCAGAAACACATTCATGCTCGATGGCGGACCGGATGTCTACGCGCAAACGTTTTACTCCAGTTTATATTGGTTGGTTGTTTACTGAAACTTTTGGTATGATTGAGGGGATAACACCAAAGCATGTCAAAGTATCAATGAAGAAGCAGTTTGGGATTAGGATGAGCTACACAACCGCATACAGAGCATTGTTACATGCTCAAAGGATTGTGAGAGGAACAGCGGAAGATGGGTACGCGAGACTGCCTTCTTTTTTGCATGGAATCAGGCAAACCAACCCGGGAACAGTAACTGGGCTTGAGCTAGATGAGAAGAATAGATTTAAGTATCTATTTATAGCATTTGGAGCTTCCATACATGGGTTTACGTACCTTAGAAGAGTCATTGTGGTGGATGGTACTCATCTTAATGGAAAGTATGGCGGTGTTATGCTAGTGGCGGCCGCACAAGACGGAAATTTTCAAATATTTCCGTTGGCTTTTGGAATTGTAGACTCTGAGAACGATGACTCGTGGAAATGGTTTTTCACCAAACTGAAAGAATGCATTTCAGACCAATATCCTTTGGTCATAGTCTCGGATAGATGTGAGTCGATCAAGAATGCGTGTGAAGCAGTTTTCCCTTGGGCACAGCGAGGGATATGCTATTACCATCTACAAAATAATATTGTTACCAAGTTCAGGGGAAAACATCTTCTGTACTTGGTGAAAAACGCGGCTTACGCTTATACAATTTACGATTTCGACCGAAACATGGCTTCCTTACGAGCGGCAAATCCTGAACTTGCTGATTACTTGGAAGAGGCGGATGTGAGTCTATGGTCACGCGTGCATTTCAACGGAGACAGGTACTTAGCGGTCTGACAATAGTTATCAGACTTCTAATGATGTCTGATACAATTATGAGACCTCTCTTGCTGTCTGATTATTTTTCCAGACGACTGGAGAAGTCTGAAAGCATAATGTTTTTATGATACTTTCTAATTCTTACTTGGGTTAACCTCTTTCAAATTGGTGGATACAGGTACAACATAAAGACGAGCAACATTGCTGAGTCTATAAACTCCGCAGTTAAGAAGGCAAAAGGATATCCCATATCTTTCCTTTTAGAGTTTATACAAGAGAAACTAGGGACGTGGTTTTGTAAAAGGCGGCTAGATGCAATGAGTCTCTCAACAACATTTAGCCGAGGAGTTGAATATTTGCTGGCTATTCGTGAATATTATGCAGATATGATGACGGCAGAACGAGTAGATACGTATAAGTTCGTTGTTAAGGGAGGACATAGGGATTGTGTTGTTGATTTGGAACATCAGAAGTGTGAATGTGGTGTTTGGGATTACGAAAAGATACCTTGCTCACATGCCATATGCGCTGCACCGGAACTTGAGCTACACATTTCTACCCTTGTATGTCCATCTTACAGAACGGACTACTTGTACGCTGCATACTCGCGCAACATCTTACCAAAGAATGTTACCGGAAAGGCAAATCATGACACCGTGCGTGTCTATCCGCCGGAAGAGAGGCGGAAGCCTGGAAGACAAAAGAAGTCGAGGTGGCAATCTATGCTAGAAATCGCCAAGAAGAAGAGCACTAAACCGCGGAAACTACACAAGCAATATTGTTGTTCGAACTGCAAACAACCAGGCCACAAACAACCTAAATGTCCACAACCTCAGGCTGATTAGAAATGGTTGAAATCTTATATGTTTTAGGGATTTCTGAAGTCTGATTTGTGTTCGTGTTCAGTGAAGTCTGATAAGTTTTAGGGTTTACAGAAGTCTGATATTTTTTTAGGGTTCACTGAAGTCTGACGTAGTGATGTATTCCAGAACTCTAATATTTAAACTTGTCTCAATTGTTTGGGTTCTGTTTCAACAAGCGTAGTAATAAACATAACTTGAATTAGTGCTTAAGTTTGTTACATAACTAAAAAACAAGCACAAAAGTAGGCCAAAAGATTGATGTGTTTTTTACAACCACCATAGATATGTATTGTTTAGGAATGCAAAAGATAAAGGCGGTCTATTTATCACCGTAGGTGTCAAGCAAAGCATACTCGGAACGTTGCTCTTCACCTGTTCGCTTGAGTTCAAACAATATGTCAAAAGCTAGCCTGTCCCTGATTGACTTGATGTTCTTATCACAAAGATACTTTGGAAACTCCATTCCAAGTGAATGGAACTCGATGAACTTCAAGCAGAACACTCCACAGTCACCTGTTTGTTTGTTTTGAGGAAGATCGTCGCTCCTAACAATCGAGTGGGTGTAACGATCGACTGGGTAAGGCCATCCATCAGCATCATGTATTTTCAAGATGTGCATCGCATAAGGAAACATCTCGCAGATTGGTGCCACTGCCGCTCCGACCAACTCATCAGTCCTATCATTAATGATGCTGTCCCATATTGTTACGTGCCTATCCGGGATAGAAATCATAATTGCTACCCAATGATTTCCGCCAGTGTGCAGTGCGGTGTAAATATAATCAATATCCACCGCCCAAGCCTTCGGTGATTTGTAGAATAGTGGTAGGTCACCAGTGAAGTAATCAAAACAACCAGCAGGAAGCATTCTAGTTGCGGCTGGTGCATTCCCTCCAGCACCACTACTAATAAAAGTTGGATAGTGTTGACGCCACAAGGCTTGAAGGAGTGTGTCAATGAAACACAGCCTCTCGCTCCTGAACCATTCCGGATGGCTGTGTTGGCGAAGCCTCAACAGATCAATACCCGCATCAATTTGCTGCATTAAGCCAAGCATGTGTTAATATAAAAAAAAAAAACACAACCAGACAGCTATGGAAGTCTGGATATACAATCAGACTTCTATGGAAGTCTGGATATACTATCAGACTTCTTTGGAAGTCTGAGTATAAAACCAGACTTCTTTGGAAGTATGAATAAACAACCAGACTTCTTTGGAAGTCTGAATATACATCCATATTGGAATGGAGTTCTTAATTCATAACCATTGGAGTAATACTGACCGTGTCATGCATCCATTCCTTTGGAGTGCGAAGATCGTAATACCATTGTAGTGATGTGTTCAGTTCCCTAGTTGGATAACCCCTACAAAAGAACAATACACTTGTTAGACATCAAGTTAGGTGTACATACTTACAATCTAAGCAGAGTATCAACACATACGGCTGTCTTTTGTTGTAATCATTAAGTGCCTTCACTTGCATCCTGGTGATAGTAGCACAAGGGTCATATCTCGGTGGAACCTGTGCTTGGACAACAGGTTTAGCTGGAGTCTTCACCTTCTCCTTTTGTTTAACCTGGGTTGCCTTTGCTTGCATGTAAACTTCAGCTGCCACCTGCTTAGTGTCCTGTTTAAACTGCCGCGTAGAATCGAAGTTTATGCCCGTAGCCGACCGTGCAACGACCATGACACTCGGATCTGTGCCATCGGGTATACTCTGCATAGACAATTTGGCAACCCATGTTAAACATAATGTTGGAACTAAAATTCACACAAGAACCAGACTTCACTAGACGTCTGGTAACTAGAATACATAACATGTCAGACATCCATAGACGTCTGACATGTGCTAAATGCCATCGAAAAATCATAGCAAGCCAATGCAACATAAGTCTAATGCCAGGAATCCATGTTCAAAGCAAATACAAGAACCAATGGGGAAAAAAACAAATACTATTATGCTTCAGCCTTTACAATGTTCATAAAGCAATAGAAGGCTACTTCCCCTCAAGTGATTTCTTCATAAGCCTGCTACTTCTCTTAGGCCCAACGTTCTTTTCCTTATTTGTATCCAGAGATTGAGGGTTTTGGAGACTAACCCCATCATCAGTCGCAATCGGTATGATTTCCTTAGAGGGATTGGCGGATTTATCTGCTGCTACTTTAGGCCTCGCTTTCCCTGCATGTTCAGGTTTGGATACCTTCAGTACAACTTTCTTCAGGTTCCTCTTAGGCCTTTCATTTTTCTTTCTTCCTCCCTCTTCATCAACCGCAGCAGCTTTTACCCCTTCGTGAACCTAAAGATCTTCAGCTGGATCTTCTTCATCCTCACCAACTCCAGCCTTCTTCATCTCATCGGCGGCAGCAGCAGCAGCAGTTTTTGCTTCTGCGTTCTTCACTCTTCCTTTCCCTCCAGTACCAGCTTTCTTCTTCTCCTTTTCCTTCACTTCAGAAGAATCTTTCTTCTGGTCTTTCTCCTTCTGCTCAACTCCAACACTCTCTTTCTTTAAACTCTGGACGATCTTGGCAAGATCATCAATTCTGATACCCATCAGACGCAAACCTGTTGGAATTATGTCCAGTAATCTCTGTACTGTCTCTAGAAAGTAAGAGTATGTCAATGATCAGATATAAGTCATATAATACTGGGGGTCATGATGGCTTGCTAGAGTCCGCTCATGATCTATAAGTCTTGGACTTATTGCCTTTATTATATGATCCCATATGGGTCACACGCCTAAGCTAACAGGAAACCATGAAGGAACGGTTCAGCAGATGTACGGTAAAAGTGCTAGGCATTTACTGTGCTTGGAGAGATAGAAGGGCCTGATTAAATCCAAGGGATTTAATCAGACTGAGAATTGGGCCCAAAAGCCCATGAGAACTAAAAGGAGTTTTAATGAATAAAACTTGACCTAGCTCTCTAATTCTCCCAAGCCTTCTGCGCCTCTCTCTCTCTCTCTTATGCGCCTCCCTCCATGTGGTCTAGCAGCCTTCTTCCTGTTGGTGTGCGTGTGTGAACCTTTGGAGGAGCTATCTCTTGGTGGTTCTGCTGATCTCTGACAATACCTCTTCTTCCGCTGCATAAACAAGGTATTAGGTGAGATCCTTTATGATTCTGCAGAGAACCTAGATCCAAGCATGTTTAGTAGGATCAATCAATGAGTAATTGAATCAGGATCAACTAAACAATCCTTCAGTGGTATCAGAGCCATTGGTTCTGTTAGGTTTTCTTGTTTAGAATCATGTTTAGGTTGTTTAGAAGTGTTTGAATCAATCTATTGATAAGAAAAACACTTAAGAAACAAAGAATTAAAACCTAAACTAAATGAAATCGCATGATCCAATCTATATTGAATTGGTGTGCGTCGGAATGATGATCGCCAAAGGATCACCATGTCCGGATCAGATTGGAATGATGCACGGACCGATCGCATTGCGGATCGAGTCGCGTGATCATCCGATCGCGAGAGATCGACGGCCCGAGCTTTTGCGTCGGTCCGATCGGCAAGATGGATCGCGGGAGATGGACCGATCGCGTCCCGCCTCTCTCGCGTCCCGAGCCGTACCGCGTCCCGCACCGCTGTCGTGACCGAGAGCCGAGTGCACCGTCCCTTCTCGCCATCGTCCCGTCCCGATCGTGCATCGCATGATGCTTGCGGCTGGACGATCGTGTCTCGATCGCGAAGCTAGGTCATGACCGTGATCGGTTCGTGACCAACCGGTTCGGTTTAAGATATTTAAAATCTTAATCGTCACGGTTTAATAATTACAGACTTAATAAAATTTATTAAGATCTGGTTAAACCGTGATAAGAAATCCAAAGTCGTAAAATTGGATTTAGTGCCTAAACCAGTGGTTTTCTAATTTGATTTGGTTGGACCAAATAAATTGAGAAAATCCGGTTTAGTAAATAACCGGTTGACAATTGTGGTCATCGTAGTAATTAATTTTGGTTAGACCAATTTTAATGAACCAGACCGGTTATGTCATTTAATTGGACAATTGGGTTATGTCTTGGACATAGACCAATTCTTGGGCCATGGGCCAAGAAGTTAAAACAATTGGGCCAATTATTTGAGTCTTATTCTTCAGATTATTTTAAAATTCATTTAATAATTAAAATTTGATTTTAAAATTAATCAGTTTCCAAAATTTCAAATTAGAAAGTTTCTTAGAATAGAAGTTTCTAGATTTGCATGTTTTGGATATTTAGGAAATTTCTATAGTTAGAAAGTTTCCAATTTTAGAAAGTTTCCAAAATCAGTAGGTTTCCCAAAATGGAAAGTTTCCCAAAATAGTAATCTTCTATTTTGGGATGAAATTTTAAGAAAAACCTACAAACCTCAAATAATATCAAGCGTTGGATGTCTTGTCCAGATTATGTCAGCTGTTGAAGCCCATTCAATCGTACACACGGCCTTACAGTGTGAGGGTGTCTATCTTTTGCGTGGGTAAGACAGTTTGTGATTCATTGATGTCATTGGGAGTCCCAGACATTAGTGATTACATGACTGTATAGTCTGGTTTTCTTGACTAGGCCATCGGGAGTCCCGGGCCTTGAGACATCAGAGTGGATTGGGCCTCGGGCCCAGATTCACAACCAAGAGTTATATCACGGATATAATTAGCCGAGATAGGGCTTACCGATATAAGCTAAGGTTGGGTGACGGCCAGTGGCCCACTTTAATCTTAGTTATATGTGGATCTTGGAATCATTATATTCTATTGAGGGTAACTGATGTTATTGAATATAATGAGAGATTAATCATATTAACTATAATGCGAGATTAATCATATTGAACATATAAACTAAAATCCTTTTATCTTATATTTCAGCTATGACTACTACAAGCACACAAAACACATTCTCAATCCGGTCTGTTCTCGACAAGGAGAAGCTGACTGGAACGAACTTCCTGACGTGGTCAAGGAACTTGAGGCTGGTCCTCAAGCAGGAGAAGAAGGAATATGTCCTTCGTGATCCCCTCCCCGAGAGGCCTCCTAACAATGCCGCCAGGAATCTGCATAATGCTTGGGAAAAGCATTCGTCAGATGAAAATGATGTCTATTGCCTGATGTTGGCGACCATGACTGCTGAGCTGCAAATGCAGTTCGAGAGTGTGTTGTCGCCCATCGAGATAATGGCAAGCCTGAAATCGCTTTTTCAGGAGCAGGCAAGGACTGAGAGGTTCCAGACAGTTAAGAACCTCTTAGACTGTAAGTTGGCTGCAAATGCGGCAGTGAGTCCCCATGTCTTGAAGATGATGGGTTATCTCGATCATCTTCAGAAACTCGACTGCCCTATCAGCCAAGAACTTGCCTGCGACATCGTTCTGCAGTCTTTACCTGCAAGCTATGATCAGTTCATCATGAACTTCAATATGCATGGCTTGAGTAAGACATTGCCTGAGCTTCACGGAATGCTCAAGACTGCAGAGCCCAACTTGAGGAAAGCCAAGGAATGTACTTATGGTGCAGAAGGGCAAGGGCTTTAAGAAATCCTCTGCCAAGGACAAGGGAAAGGCTAAGGCTGTTCAAGTCTCGGACAAGGACACGCCAAAGCCCAAGCCCAAGTCCAAGGCTGGGCCTACTGACATCTGCAGGTTCTGCAAAGAACCAGGGCATTGGAGGAGAGAATGTAAGAAATTCCTGGAAGGTCTAAAGGAATTGAAGAAGAAGACTTTGGAGACTTCTTCATCAGGTATTTTTGTTATAGAAGTTAATACAACTACTTATGATAATACCTCATGGGTTATGGATACTGGTTGTGGGGCTCATATTTGTACTAATATGCAGGCACTCAGCAACAGTAGGAGGCTGAAGCAAGGACAAGTGGAGCTACGAGTTGGGAATGGAGCGAAAGTTCCTGCACTAGCTGTAGGCACATACTTGTTGTCTTTACCTTCGGGATTGGTTTTAGAACTCAATAATTGTTATTTTGTACCTGCGATAAGCAGAAATATTATTTCAATTTCTTTGTTGGATTTGGAAGGTTATGATTTTTCAGTTAAGAATAAATTATGTTCCATCAATCGCAACAATTTGTTCTATGGTTGTGCCCCTCTTACGAATGGGCTTTACATACTTGATCAATCCGCGCCAATTTATAACATTAATACCAAACGGTTCAAACCTAATGAGGAGAACCAAACGTTTCTATGGCATTGTCGTTTAGGGCACATCAGTGAGAAACGCATTAAGAGGCTCCATTCGAATGGACTTCTTGGCTCATTTGACTTTGAGTCATGTGAGAAATGCGAATCCTGTCTGATGGGCAAAATGACGCGGGCCCCCTTTAATAAACCTAACGAGAGGGCCAGTGATTTATTGGGCCTGATACACACTGATGTGTGTGGCCCAATGTCCACAAATGCAAGAGGAAACTATCAGTACTTCATTACCTTCACTGATGATTTCAGTAGGTATGGATATGTTTATTTAATGAAACATAAGTCTGAATCGTTTGAGAGATTCAGAGAATTCCAAAATGAAGTACAGAACCAACTTGGCAAAAGCATTAAAGCTCTTCGGTCCGACCGAGGAGGAGAATACTTGAGCCAAGAGTTCAGTGATCATCTAAGAGAGTGTGGGATAGTTTCCCAACTCACTCCTCCTGGAACACCTCAATGGAATGGTGTGTCTGAGAGGAGGAATCGGACCTTATTGGATATGGTTCGGTCTATGATGAGTCACACAGACCTTCCAATATCCCTTTGGGGATATGCTCTGCTAACAGCAGTGTTCACTCTAAATAGAGCGCCATCAAAAGCAGTAGCAAAGACACCATATGAATTATGGACTGGAGAAGCTCCAGTGCTGTCTTATCTTAGAATTTGGGGTTGTGAAGCCTATGTCAAGAGATTGATCTCTGACAAGCTTACACCAAAGTCTGACAAATGCTACTTCATTGGTTATCCGAAGGAAACCAAGGCTTATTACTTCTACCTACGATCCGAGAACAAGATCTTTGTTGCCCGGGATTGTAATTTTCTTGAGAGGAAGTTTCTCTCTAAGAAAAACAGTGGGAGTAAGGTACTGCTTGAAGAAATTCAAGATGAACAGGATACTGCTCAACCTAATGAGGAAGAGCAGCAGGAGGACCTACAAGAAATTGTAGAGCCTGAACCTGTAGTACCTGAAGTTCGAAGATCCGGGAGGATCCGTCACGAACCCGAGAGATATCAAGGATTCCTCGTGACTAACTGTCATGATCTTCTGATCATTGATGGTGATGAACCATCAAACTTCAATCAAGCCATGATGGGCCCAGATTCCTCTAAGTGGCGTAAGGCCACTGATTCCGAAATGGACTCCATGTCGGTCAACCAAGTGTTTTCGTTGGTTGACTTACCCACTGGTGTAAAAGCCATCGAGTGCAAATGGATCTTCAAGAAGAAGATTGACGTGGATGGTAATGTCCAGATTTATAAAGCCAGGTTGGTGGCAAAAGGTTTCAGACAAGTTCACGGTGTGGATTACGATGAAACCTATTCCCCAGTGGCTATGATGAAATCTATTCGGATTCTACTAGCAACTGCAGCTTTTCATGATTATGAAATTTGGCAGATGGACGTGAAAACCGCCTTCCTGAATGGTATTCTGGAAGAGGATGTGTATATGACACAACCTGACGGTTACATAGATCCAAAGAATGCTGGGAAAGTATGCAAGCTTCATAAATCCATTTATGGATTGAAGCAAGAATCGAGGAGCTGGAATCTTCGTTTTGATGAAGCGATCAAGCAATTTGACTTCATCAGAAACGAAGAAGAACAATGCGTGTATAAGAAAACTAGTGGGAGCAAGATAGTATTTCTTATTCTGTATGTCGATGACATACTACTTCTCGGAAATGACGTACCAATGCTGAAGTCGGTAAAGGACTGGCTTGGAAGTTGTTTTTCCATGAAAGACATGGGTGAAGCCGCATACGTTCTCGGAATCAGGATCTACCGGGATAGATCTAAAAGGCTGATAGGCTTGTGTCAAGATTCATACATTGACAAAGTCCTACATAGATTCAGCATGGCAGATTCCAAGAAGGGCTTCACGCCAATGGTACATGGTACAACGCTAAGCAAGAAGCAGAGCCCTACGACGGCTGCTGAGCTTGAGCGCATGAAGAATATTCCTTATGCATCTGCAATAGGATCTGTCATGTATGCCATGATCTGTACTCGTCCTGATGTTGCTTATGCATTGAGCATGACGAGTAGATACCAGTCAAATCCAGGTGAAAACCATTGGATTGCCGTCAAGAATATCCTGAAGTATCTAAGACATACTAAGGGTAAGTTCTTGGTGTACGGCGGAAGTAATGTGCTTGAAGTCAGTGGATTCACGGACGCAAGTTTCCAGACAGACCAAGATGATTTCCGGTCACAGTCCGGTTATATCTTTTGTCTGAATGGCAGTGCAATCAGTTGGAGAAGCTCCAAGCATGCTGATTCCACTACAGAAGCTGAATATATCGCCGCTTCAGAAGCAGCGAAAGAAGCTGTTTGGATACGAAAGTTCATTATTGAACTAGGTGTGATACCAAATGCGGCTGAGCCTCTGGCACTGTTTTGTGATAACAATGGTGCTATTGCTCAGGCAAAGGAACCAAGATCACACCAGAAATCCAAGCATGTATTAAGAAGATTTCACTTGATACGTGGCATCATTAATAGAAAGGAAGTCAAGATCAGCCGAGTTCAGACAGATGATAACGTCGCTGATCCATTGACAAAGCCACTCCCAAGACCTAAGCTCGAGTTCCTGACTGAAGCTGTAGGCATTAGAGACATTGAAATGTAATCTAAATTTGAGTGGGAGTTTGAGGGCTTTATTTAGTTATTGATATGTTCTTGTAAAACATTTGAGATGTTTAATAATAAAATTATTATTTCAAGATTATTTTAACTGTGATGAAATAATCGTTCCAAAATGATATGAACCATTTTATAGGTCATCGAAGTAAGTGACTTGACCTTGAGTCATCAAAGTCATTTAGCTTGATCATGAGACCCTATATTTGATAGATGACTTATATCATCCTGTCCCTAGTCGAAGGTTGTTGAAATTGGAACACCAACAACCGCGCGAGACTAGATTGGTATGTGACTTATGACGAAGTCTCAGGATGTCATAGATGCACGGCATCAAAGTCAGTACATAGGTGTATGTTAGGGTACATACGACCGGACAAGACCCGCTTATAAGAACTCTTCAGGATATTTATATCTGTGTCATAAGAGATTCTTACTACGACTATAGAGTATAGTCCTTAGACCTGAGTTCGCATGCATGTGATTGCACATGAACTAATGCACTTTGATCATTGTCTAACACTGTCGTTAAGCGATAGTTATAAGGACCCTGTTTGGGTGTATTATGAAATGAGTAGTTTACAGTGATGGAACAAGACGGGATTTGTCCCTCCAATATAAATGGAGTGAATATCTCTAGGCCAATCGGAGATTTGAATACTGGAAAATGCATGGCCATGCTCAAATGGACTGTCCCGAGTCGTTTGGATTGTCAGTATCAAATCAGAGTCCGATGAACAAGATTAGGCTTTATAAGGATGACACTCATCTTGCCTTATGACTAATCGAGATATTGAGACAAAAGGATTATGAATACAGAGATTCCAGTACAAGTGGGAGATTGTTGGAATTATGTCCAGTAATCTCTGTACTGTCTCTAGAAAGTAAGAGTATGTCAATGATCAGACATAAGTCATATAATACTGGGGGTCATGATGGCTTGCTAGAGTCCGCTCATGATCTATAAGTCTTGGACTTATTGCCTTTATTATATGATCCCATATGGGTCACACGCCTAAGCTAACAGGAAACCATGAAGGAACGGTTCAGCAGATGTACGGTAAAAGTGCTAGGCATTTACTGTGCTTGGAGAGATAGAAGGGCCTGATTAAATCCAAGGGATTTAATCAGACTGAGAATTGGGCCCAAAAGCCCATGAGAACTAAAAGGAATTTTAATGAATAAAACTTGACCTAGCTCTCTAATTCTCCCAAGCCTTCTGCGCCTCTCTCTCTCTCTTCTGCGCCACCCTCCCTGTGGTCTAGCAGCCTTCTTCCTGTTGGTGTGCGTGTGTGAACCTTTGGAGGAGCTATCTCTTGGTGGTTCTGCTGATCTCTGACAATACCTCTTCTTCCGCTGCATAAACAAGGTATTAGGTGAGACCCTTTATGATTCTGCAAGAGAACCTAGATCCAAGCATGTTTAGTAGGATCAATCAATGAGTAATTGAATCAGGATCAACTAAACAATCCTTCAAAACCATCGTTGAAAACATCTACCAATACATCAATCCGAGTTTCAAGTGATTTTTGCAAACCCTCAATCATTTGAACAACATCCCCATTTGTAGGACCAGCCTTCCCTACTCTAAGTTTCTTGCTAACTACCTCAGCCTCTTCTTCCTCATCTTCATCATCAGAAACAACCTGCAACAACTTCCTCTTGACTCCCACAACCTTACGCTTTTTCTCACCAGTCTGATCAGCATCTTTCTCAGACTTAATCTCAAGCTTAACAGGACCTCCAGCTCTGGTCTTGAACACACCTTCGCTCTTCCAGTGTTTTGAACCCCACCTACAATGCACAATCCCTAGCTGTCCGAACATTGCCTTCACAATGTTCTCAACTTTGTCGTCCTCCTCATCAGGGTTGTCCCATACGGGAAACATGTCATCGTATTCCTTGAGTACGAAGCTGTTGACGCGGGTCTGCAAATTACAAGTCACATAGGAAAACAAATATAAGCATTTGTAATATCAACCAGTCAGACAACATACGAGACTGGGTCATATGAAGTATGACATTATGTGTGTCAGACTTCATATGAAGTCTGACTTTTATGTCAGACTTCATACAAAGTCTGACATTATGTGTCAGACTTCATATGAAGTCTGACATAAAAGTCAGAGTTCATAAGTACAAGAAATACCTGTTTGTGTAAGGCTTCGTCGGCTTTCTTTCGACTCCGTGATCCCTGGTACGCCAGCAATGGTAGGTCTGGGGCATCCGGAAAGGGCTCTCCATAAGTTGTCGCCATAGCGGGACATGCCCAGTATATCCAGATGTTCAGGACCTCAGCAAAACCTCCGATCTGATAATTTTTTCCATCCACGAGTTTTCTGTTTGCCTCTTTAACAGAATCTATCAGAACCTTGAAGGCGAATCGTCCCCATGGATAGGATTGTATTGATCCTGGAAACAGCAGAAGCTTGGACATGTCACCCCTTGTGGAGGTTGTCCAGTGATGAGCCTCAATGAAGGTTGCATAGATCGCTAGATAGCCCAGCCATATCCTTTGTTCCGGTTCCCATTCAGAACATCTTGTACAAGCATCCATTAGTTGCGTATAACTTGGGCCTAAATCGAAATCCACCCTAAGAAGCTTCCACATTTCTCTCATCTCATCGGTATACTGAATTTCAGGGTACTCGAGGTTCTCAATATAGTCGCATTTGAGTCCGGTTATAGCATGAAACTCATTCAGGGAAAACCTAACTGGATTAACGCCGAAAAGAGACCATAACTCATACTTCTTCTTGCAGTCTAACTGCAGACAGAGCATATAGTGCACCATCCTTGAACACCATTTGAAATTCAGTTCATGGAATTTCAAAAAAACGCCAAGTTCTGAATCGAGGAGTTCCTGCCATTCAGCCGGTAACAGCGCTAGTTTAACATCAGTTATCAGATCTCTCCTTCCACTAAAGTAGTGTATGCTTTTATCCGGAGATGGTTCATAACCGGCAGTGAACATCCTTTGTGGGAATTCAACATCTTCCATAACGGAAACCTGAAACAACGAGGGCCTTACACAGTCAGACATCTTATGCCGTCTGCCAACTATAGTTATGTAAATATATAGAAGAGGAGAAGAGTCGAGGAATCTTACTGTCGAAGGAAGACGACGGAGGAGCTACAGTAAAACAAGATCGAGGCCCAACAAGATCTGGAATTTAGGAAAAAAGACAAAAAAGCTCAGCGCAAGTATGAGACAAAAAAGCTCAGACTTCAGACTTCAGACTCCACCTGGAGTCTGAGGATGTAATCAGACTCCATATATGGTCTGAGATCTACAATCAGACACCAACAGCCGTCTGATTACTAATAGTTTAACTTAGAATTCCCCCGAAGAAGTTTTAGATTAATCTTACCGTCGAATGTAAGCGGCGGAGCAGAGAGAAACCAGATCTGGAAACGATACCCAGAAAAAGTGCACGGTGTCGATTGAGTGGATTTGAGAGAGAATAGTTTTTTTTTTTATCTTTCCTGCAAAACTGTAAAAAAAAAGGGTTAAAAAATCATATTTATATATGTCTCATAGGGGGCAGTTAAAACGAGACGGTTTTACCACTGGCGAACGGTTTTACTGCAGACGTAACTGCCGCGCTTTTTTCGTCTCCTTTTTACATAACTCCCGCCCGTTTAATTTACAAAATATTTAAATTCCCAGGCATGCAAGAGGCCACGTGTCGTTACGCACGCGAAGTCTGGTGAAAATTAATTATTGTAGATTCAGACTCCATACGAAGTCTGAGGAAAATCATTTAAGTCTTAAAACTAATTATTGTAGATTCAGACTCCATACGAAGTCTGAGGAAAATCATTTAAGTCTTAAAACTAATTATTGTAGATTCAGACTCCATACGAAGTTTGAGGAAAATAATTTATTAGTCAGACTTCTTTAGAAGTCTGACAATTCGCAGATTTGGATGATGAATGAAATTGGACGATGATGAATGAACAGAAATTGGATAAAACCCTAAAATTCGTCTTATAATACATAAAATTGTACTTGGATACATAGGACCTATATTACAAGAAACCAAAAGCCCTCAAGATAATCGGGACGATGATAACAACACCAGCAACCATCAGATACTCATACTTGGCGCCACGCACCGTCTGGCTAGATGGTTTCTCAGTCAAGAGCTCCTTTAGTTGAGCTATCTCTGCCTGCGCTTTCTTGATCTCATCGTGCAAGTTGGTTACACAGTCAATTTCAGCATAACAAAGGAAGATGTAATCAACTTGTTCGCCATGTTGGTCCACACTCAGCTTTAACTCGTGAAACTCCTCCATCATAGCCTCATCCCACCACTTCATTATATGGTAGCCACCATCCTATACAGCCACATTTTAAATATGCAATATCATCTTCAAATTCCGAAAATAAGCTCGAATAAGTCAAAACGAAACAAAACAGAAGAGAAAGGCAATTACATCCCAGTTACGACATCCAAAGAATCTTCTTCCCGGATTATCGGCTGTAGTGGATGTTCGCATGACAGGGTCCAGACCGCAGAAATATTTTTTGGGGAATCCATTGCATGAACCGGATCTTTGTCGGAATGTGGAAGTTGAGAATGAACTACTACTACTCGAGGTTGGAACCTGACTGAATCGCCCCATCCTGTGTACAATAAAACGATTGTAAGTCAGACTTCTAAAACAGTCTGAACAAAAACAATTCCAAATTCAGACTTCTAATAGAGTCTAACTCAAGCATAAAACCTAGGGGCCCTATAACCTATCTATTTTTTGTTGGGGATGTTCAGATCTAGACAAAAGACATGTGAAAAAGAGGATGATTGGGACTCAAAACCGTATGGATCTAAAACGAGAAATATATTTAAAAAAACAATTTTTTTGCTAATTTTTTTGTTAAGATCTAGACAAAAGACATGTGAAACCGGGGATGATTCGGTCTGAAAACCGTATGGATCCCATGGATCTAAAACGAGAAATATATAAAAATCTATCTATTTTTAGTTTTATTCAGATCTAGACGAAGTACAAAGTACATATGAAAAAGGGGATGACTCGAACTCAAAACCGTACGGATCTAATACGAGAAATATATAAAAACCAAATTTTTGTTTAGATCTAGACAAATATCAAAGAAAAAATGACTTCTTTCGTATAGATCTCAAACATTTAGAGAACGAAGAGCTTAGAATATGATGGCGGCGGTGTATGGACTGGTCAGGAGAGACGAAAAGAAGAGATAATTACAAGAATGAAGAAGATGACGACGGCGGTAGCGGTGGCGGTGGCGACTGAGGGTTGGCGGAGAGTTATTAGAGGGTATTTAGAGAGTATCTAGAGAGGGAGTGTGTTTCCGTTTTAGAGAGAGAAGTTTGATTATGACTTTTACGATCTAATGTCGGTAACTTCCGTTTATATATAGGGTAAATTCCCAAGTAGGGTTTAGTTTTTGGTCGAGATTAGTCAGACTTCTTCGGTAGTCTGAGAAATCATGTACGTTAATCAGATTAACATGGAAGTCTGATATACCCTAAATCTACTAATTACTACTTAAATACCATCATATTATATAGAAAACTTAGCAAAAACATCAAACTCGTTTAATATAGTCACAACCTAACCAGTATATGCAAATGTAACAACATGGATGAAAATTCACAAACCCTCAGCCTAACCCTACAGATGAAAATATGATATCCAACTCCATATGTCAAGCATAGATCAAGCTACATGGTGTTTTTAACCAAATATACCTTAAATGGTTAAAATTGACTAAATATTATGTAATTTTAATTTACATATGTCCAAAAGTCCCATATTTAATTTATGTATCCGAAATTTTCCTCAAAATATTTTTTAATAATTTTATAATTTAAATTTTCAACTTAATTATCTCTCAGACTTCTCGTACGTAAAAACACCATGTATTTACGAAACCCCAAAATTCAGACTTCTATAGAAGTCTGATAAACCTTAAATTTAGTATTTATCACTTAACATCGAAAAATATTTAAACAAAACACCTAGGACACATCAAATTCGTTAATTATATCACCATTATAACATACATGTGCAAATATATTTTTTCAAATGTGAATTTCTTAAACCATGAGTCTAACTAACCCTAAGGTTATATGTAAGTTATATGTAAATGTTCCATTATGTTCCATTACAAAGTAGGGTTCTAAGGCATACTTAACTAACATAGTTTAATATGACTCAATTTTATAAAATTTTAATTTATATACTACTAAATTGTTTATATATAATTTATGTATATAAAAGTTTTGACAAAATATTTTTTAATAATTTTAAAATTTAAATTTAGTAATTAATTCTGTGTCAGACTTCTATTGGAGTCTGACATCTCAGACATCCATAGAAGTCTGAAATAGTCGAAGGTTATAATGGTAATTGCGTTTGACGTTTTTTTGATTGGTCGTAAGGACAGCGCGGTAATTTCATAAGGCCGCAAAACCAGTTTTATATTTGATTCAAGTTTGAGGATACACTTTTATTTAAATTCAAGTTTGAGGGCATTTTAAGCAATTTCCCCTATAAACTTCGCTATAAAATCTACAACTAGGTCTAAAATAACAGAAAATGAGAGTGTACATTTTCCGATTTTCTTCCCATAAATGATATAAATCTCCTTGTAAAAATCATTTACCTTAATTTGTAAAAAAAAAAATCATTTACCTTATGTTCATAATTTATGATGGGACCATAGCAAGAGTAAACCAAAATTGACTTGGTTAATATTGAATGGGATACAACATGTGTTTTTCTAAATTAATGGGATTTCCTGAAAGCTCATAGAACATTTAAAAGAGCAAAATTTCCTGAATAACTCAAAACTCAGAAACTTTTCTTCAGAAAAATCTCTTGAACAAATTACATTTGATTTGTTCAATCAGTTTTACACTATTTCCAAAAGTGAATCAAGACTAACTGATTCTTAATCTAGCCAGAAGTCAGTAACAGTTGCACATCCTTAGCTTCTTGTGTCCCTTAGAATCTCTAAACTCTATAACCCTAGACAAAACATTCAACCTTGCATACATACTTGTCTTTCTTCACCCCATATTCTTTACGATATTATCATTGCCTCCGATATGTAAACTTCCAATCTATATCCGCTTACTTTCTTCAATCTTTGTGATCATCCAAATCTCCGTAAAAAAGATCTCCACATCATAAACATGTGAGTAGTACATATTATCTATATGCAAACTCAGACTGCAAAACCTTCAAAACCTTAAGCTTACATTGTCTATATTCATACTTGTTTAGTTGGAAGTTAATTTTGAAAAAAAAAGTCGAAGAGAGAGTGCTAGAGAGAGAAAGTCGAAGAGAGAGAAAGCTCCACAAGAAAAGTAGATCTGGTTTCGGGGAGATTTCTCCGGCGTTCGACGATTCCCGTCGGCGACGTGAGAGATCTCCCTCCGGTGCATGCGCGTTAAAGCGGCCGAGATGGTGAGTTGAGTCAGTCGATGTCTCGGCGAGTCTTTCCGGCGGTGCGCGGAGGAGTTTGGTCTCTTCGTCGAAGCAGCGGTGGCGGGCCGTCTCTAATCGCAAGGGGACTCATTAAATCGTCCGATTTGGAGCCGTTGAGGACTGCGGCATGCCAATGACGGCGTGGAGGGCTAGAGAGGCGAGGCGTGTTTTTCCTGCCGCCGTTCGCAGCGGAAGTCGGGGAGGAGGCTCAGGAGGTTTGCGCTGCGAGTCGAGGAGGTCTTGCGGCGGTGCTAGGTGAGATCGCTGCGGGTTCTTCGGAGAGGTTAGACAGTGGCGGCGCTTGGTGAGGCTGCTTCTTATGGCCTCTCCGGAGCCTTTCTTGACCGGAGGAGACTCGTTTGGAGGCGACCTAATAAGAGACAAACTCCGATTTATGGTGTCTCCGGTTAGGGACGGACCAAGGTTTCTCTCTTTGCGGGTTATCACCGGGTGAGTCCGTGGGAATCTTCAATTGGACACCGGAACCGTCGGGAGGAGGTGCGAGGGGATCAGGCCCTCCGGGCTGCCGAATGAAAGTCGAGGTCGGCTCTCCGGCGACTAGTGAAGCAGCACGGCTGAGGACGCAAATCGTCGCCGACTCGTAGCCGCCGCGGTGAAGGAAGACGAGAGGAGAAGCACCTAAAGCTGTCTTAACCCTAACCGGGATACACCCGGTTATGGAGTTCTGTTATTAGGTTTGGTTTGGTTTTTGGTCGACTGGTTAAATTCTGCTGTAATTTCGGTTTGATTCCCGATTTTGATCGGTTTAAAAATATTAATAAAATATTATTATTAAAAAAAAAAAAGTTAATTTTGAAACATGTTTTTATGTATTTAAAAATGTTTGTCTTCATGGAATAGAAGAAGGGAAAATTGTAGTAACTACGTCTTAAAATATCCACTAATGACACCCATATTCAAAGCTTAGTATACAAAGAAAACTAGTTACAAATCTTTTTTATAGTAGAATTAAAGTGTTCTTGTCTTTAGTAAGATCAATACTGAATACTTTTTTTGTTGTTTTCTAACTAGCTAAATCATATTTTGTCTGATTAGAATTTCGTTCTGGGGAACGCCTTCTATCAGAATTATATGACTTATGTGGAAGAAAGAAATTTCTTAGACGTGAGCTTCTTTCGCAAGAGAGTCTGTTCGGGCATTTTGTCAACGAGGAATCTGGATAAAAATAAAAGTTTTCAAAGACTTTCGTAGAAGAGAATTTGAATCTAACTTTGACAAAAAAGCTGGCCAGTTCTTCGGATCCTTCAATATTTTCGCCAAACTTGAACAATATGCTTCCACTTGAATTTTTAGAATATATCTATCCCGAAAACATGATAAGCTTCATAAGAGCCCATATATATCTGCATGTAGTGCCGATAGGCTTCAGTGACTCATGTGATTTCTATGGTACCACCCTAAGCCACTGATAGAACTATGGTCGATCTAAGAGGCATCGATTTTCCATATCGAAATCCGGCTATCCATGGGGGGGGGGGTCGGAGGTAACTCTTGTATCCTCATGAGTCTCTGGTTCTCTTACTCCTCCTTCTTTTGATGAGCTAACCTCCAGCTTTCCTTTTTCAAAGTGAGAATCTGGAGGTTTCCATCGAAGAGATATCATTTCTATTAAAAACTTTCATTTATTGTTTTTTATATAGACCATAATATGTAAGGATATGTCTCGTTACGGTGTTAGTGTTGTTAGATTATGAAGATCATGATGAACCCGAGAGAGAGAGAGAGAGAGAGAGAGAGAGAGAGAGAGAGAGAGAGAGAGAGAGAGAGAGAGAGAGAGAGAGAGAGAGAGAGAGAGAGAGAGAGAGAGAGAGAGATCTGAAATTTTGTTCGAATATTTTTCGGTAAGATTTTTTCTAGCCGAATTATCTGAATCGAATGATCCGAATTCACAAACTAATTATTATTACTAGAAGAGAATCACAACACATGTTTTAATTTATTTTAATAAATTGTTTTGAATATTACTAATTATAATTATGGTTATTATATTAGCATATTTTTTAGAGTAGAGTAACACTAATTTTATATAGAAAAAATATTCTAGGAGCCTAAACTATGTGATTGAATAAATCCTCTTTGCAAATTTTTAAATAATTAGCTTTAATAATTATATCTTTTAGTCCTTATTAATTTCAATTTATGAATAAAGCGTTTAAATAAATAAAAATTAATATTAACTTATTATTATTTTTAGTTAGTTAATATATAGTTTAAATTGAGATTTAAAATATAATAATTTGGTTTCCAAAAATCATTAAAATAAAATTAATACAATATATTATTTTCGTTGGTGATTTGTCTTTTATATTTCACTTTTCAAAAACAAATAATTATTATATTATATTTATATAAATAAGTCACTAATGTATGAAATTAATACAAATATATTATGTTTCGTTGGATAATTTTTAGCTTTTTTTTAGAAAATTATAAAAATCTAAAATATAATATTATAAATAAAAAATTAAGATACAAAACAAAAATATTTGTAGTCGATTAATTGTTTTTTCATAAATAAGAAATACATGAAATTTTTATAAACAAATCATTTAAATAAAAAATTAAAACAAAATATAATTTTTTATTTTGGTTTTCTAATTTTATTTTCAAAATATATAAATTAATATAATTTTTAATAAATAAATATTAAAAAAAATAATACAAAACAATTTGTTGGTTAACTTGTTTATTTATTTATTTTGATTCGAAAAAGAATATAATATAACAAATATATTATTTTCGTTCCTAAAACTCGGAAAAAATCAAAATTTGAATATTTTATTTTCACAATTTTTTAATATTTGTGGAGATACTAACCAAATTAATAAAAAATTATATAAATTGTAAAAATAATTTAAATTTGTAATAAACAACCACTCTACAACATTAGAAACAACTCTATAACATAACACTGTTACAATAATAGTTAATAAATGCAATTTCATGCATTACAAAGTTTATAAATCTGTAATAAATGAGATAACTCTACAAAACTAATCTCGAAATTTATAAAAATTAATAATATAAATCTGCAAGAATTTAAAATTTGCAACACATTTACAATAAGTCTATGACATGTCAGCAAAATATAATAAATGTTCGACATTAGATAAAAATCTGTGGCATGTTAAAAAATCTGCAATAATACAATGCCATTATAATAATTTAAAAAAAAATTGATGTGTTATATATCTGAAATAAAGTAAATAAATCCTCAAAAAAAATAATAAGCTCAGACTTATACAAAAACCGCAACTAAAATAAATCTGCGATTTAATATTATCCTATATCACTTTTGTAATTTTTATGACCCTAATAATTCACAGCAGAAAACATGCGTTAAGATGCGGATATTGCTTTATTTTGTGTAGTAAATGATATGTTTTAATAATTTCATTTTGATTATCAAACTCTTATTACGTTTTCATTTATGAACTTTTATTTTTGTATACTTTTATCTATCATCCTTTTATTCTCTTCATTATATCATTTTATACATGAATTTACTTGTTTCTTTTACTATTTTATTGATTTAAATATTCATTTGTATTAAAAAAATTCAAAATTTATTTATCATTTTCAGTTTTTCTTTTCATCTGTATTTCATTGACTCCATTTTACCATATTTTTGATTGTATATATTTCTTTATTTATATTCTTAGTTTTCTCTATTATATCATACAGTGTTCTAAAAATCGGTCTAGGCGGCCGTCTAGGCGGGGCCTAGGCGCTAGGCGGTCCTTGACCGTGGCGATTTCCTCATAGGCGTTCGAATTAGGCGTTTATGTTATTAAGCGGATTTAAACGGTCCTAGGCGGGTCTAGGCGGTCCTAGGCGGGTTTAGGCGGTCTTAGGCGGCTACACACAATCTTTAACCAATTATCATTTGATTTTTAATTTTCATGTTTGTTTCGGTATAATTTTAAAAATTTATTACATATAACTAAATTTATAAGTTCTTACTTTATAAATTAATGGTTATCAATAAAAAAATATTGTAAATTTAACAGATTTGATAGTAAATGTCGTGTGTGCTGATAAATTTAGCTAATATTCTTTTTGTTATTTCGATGTACTTTGAGTTTTAATCTATTTTTTAAACTAAGAATATTTGAATTATATGACATATATTATATAATATATCTAATATATATCGTTTTCTTTTATAAATATATATACCGCCTAGACGCCGACTAGGCCCCGACTAGGCGTTATAGGCGCTAGGCGGTGGGTCACCGCCCGACTAGCGCCTAGCGCTTTCTTGAACACTGATATCATATATTTCTTTCTATTTATATAATTGGTTATCTCTTTGATTATTTATTAAATATATTAAATATGTTTGTATATTTTTATAATTCTATTTTTTTTTTCATTTTAAAAGTTTTTAACCTTTATTAAATATATTAAATCTGTAAATTTTATGAGATCCCCAACAATCAAGTAGCTTTGATACTATATTAAATTTAAGTTTAGCATATGCTTCCAAGTCAAAAACAATTAACAATAAATGGATTAGTCCTTCGCCCTATATAATATTTCAAAATATTTCCAAATACCATTTTGAGAATTTCTTTCATTAACATGATGTAAAATACTTTACAAACTATGTGGCTGGTGAATTGATCAAATGACTGAGTTATATAAGACCGTGAAAGATTTTTCATGTGTTACTCATTTTGGTTATTGCATTGAAAAGTATTTGACAATCTCCTTTGAACCTAGTCTTGTTATATCCAAAACCTTTTTACCTATTGGATTGCCATCTTTAAAGCTAGTACTTCCGCTTCGACAGAGGATTTGGTTGGTGGTATAGCAAAGGATCCTTGCATTATAGTCTTGTCGGTGTTGGTGAGGAGCTTCGACGCTATTCATGCATTATCATTAGAGCCTCTATGATGCATCAACTAGACAGTGATAGTGATCCTCATCCTTATTTGTGTTAGAACTCGTTTTTATGGAAATGGCTTACGACCATATTCCGGTAAGATTTCCGGTGAAGACGTTCATCGGAATGATTAGTTCTTGGGCACGATAGAATCGTCGCTGCGTCCACTATAAGGTGGTGTATAAGAACGATAAAAACAAAGTTCGGTTGAATGAGAAATTGAAGTCCGAATGGACAACTTGGAGTGTAAAGAAGATATGGGCTCGGGCTTTAAGCTTTATGGCCTTGAATAAGATTGTAGGTTCAAAGATTAATTTAATTTTGGCCTAAATCTATTCTGAAAATTTTGTTGATTTGGTCAACTAAAATATCTCCTATAATTAAAAGTTTATAACATACAATCAACACACATAATGGTGTGAATCAATTCAAAAATTCAGTTATGAGAATAATTCTCATTAATGTGGAGTATGTTACTTTTTGAAATGTGGCTATTTAAAACAAGCCTTGACTCCTCTTCTTGACAATCTCATTACCATACAATCTCCTCTCTTCTTCTTCTCCATGTTTCTTAGTGTCTGAGAGTACAACACAAATTTTTGGTTCGTTAGCTTTGTTCTCGAGTGCATCGAAGCAGAGAATAGAGTAGTTTTATCCTGGGATTCTTGAGCGTATCAAACCGGAGCACTACGGGCGTTTAAAGAATTAAGGAGAGAGATCTTTGTCTCGACTCTACTCACCTTCCGGTTCTTCTTCAATCAGCTTACGGTAGTTGGGTTCATATTTTGATTATTTCCATCATGTTTTAATCATTATAATCTGTAATATTGTTGCTTCTAATATCAGTTCTGCCCATTGTTGAATTTGGTGCTCTTAATTTGAAAGGTTAGTTTGAGAACAATGATTATCCTGATTAGGAGTAGAGATGGCAAATTGGGCCGCTGCCCGCGGGCCCAACCCAAATAAGATCGAAATGGGGCGGGACGGATCACGAAAATGTTGGTCAAAAATTTGGCGGGGCGCGTGGGCATGACCCGTGCGGTTGACGGGTTGTGCGGGTTGACTCGAGAGGGGTTTGCGGGTCTTGCGGGTCATCATTGTTAAAGGCTTGTAAAATCGATTTTTCTACCATTTTCTCTGATTTCTCATGAATTTGATGCTTCAAATGATAAATTTCTTCAATCGAGTCTTCGAATGATGAATTTGACTCCTCAAGAGAGATGGTGATGGAGCTGTTAGGGTCTCAGAATTAGGAATCTCAACTTTGAACCTCGTTTCAAGTTGGTAGATTATATAAAAAGTGAGTTAACTTCCAGCTTTACTAGTACAATACTCACCGCATTGAGAATCTTAACTTTGAAAAAACAAGTTAAAGAGAGAGAGAGAGAAATGAGTTTGTGGACTGTTGAGCTTTGAGTTAAAGTCCTCGCCGGAGAATCACGGTTTGGAGGAATGAAAATGTCTCATCTTCTTATAGTTTTGATTATAATTTTCAGCTTGTTTACTTCTGGTGTGTTTATTAGTTTCAGGTGTTCTTTTTATCTATTTTTCTGGCTTAGAGATTGTGAAAAGGTGGTTGGACAGTTGTATAATCGACATCTAACATTTTGACATGTTTGGTTCTCAGCTTGCTTCGTTGGAAAGTCAATACAACTCTAATGGGTTTCTGCATCAGATCGCGGCAAGTGCATGTTAATAATCAAGAGTCATTTTCACATGGTTTGTAACTTCTCATTGTTGATTACTGATTCAGTCAAAAGCTTCTCTGTTGCTGAGCTTCAAGAGGTCAGATTTCGTTTGTTTATGTACAAGTTTATATTGGTCACTTGAGTATTGGAATTTCTGACATGTTGAAGCATGCCCACAAACACAATTCTAAGCAGTCGACAAGAGAATAGGCTAAATCAGATCGGGGTGACGTGAGGAACATATGTGTATATGAAAAGGATGACCGCGGGCTGACCGCTAACCGCTTAAATATGGCTGGGCGGGATTGGACATCACATTTCGGACCGCCGCCCGCAACGGGCTGGACCGCACTGTCCGGAGGAAAGACACTGATATGAACTAAGCAATATCTTGATCAACCAAGAAGATTACAATCAAGATCCTAGGGTTTATAAAAGAGTCCCTTTTTCTCCTAACTCACATACACCTCTCACTAGATGCATAATCCTCTCAATACATTCTTATTTCTATTTATACTCCAAGGGTCCTTCACGAGCCTACTAACTCGTTCTTCTCTTCTTCTGCTGGTGCCAGCTCATCACTTCTTTATCATGTAGTCTACCATCAGCTCCTTTAATCATATCAGACACAAACCGCAACGGTCGGGCCATTCGGTCGCGGTCTGCCCAATTTGCCATCTCTAGTTGGGAGGCCTATTCATGTCATTTGTTTCAGTTTTTCCTTTTTGATGAATTAAGTCAGTTTCCATAATTATTTTCTACGATTAGGACAGTAACCTTCCATTTGGCAGTGTAGATATTTTAAGTGGCAGAAATACTTGATTATGGCCAATATATTATATACATATATATAAAGGATTTTTTATAGTGTTCTTGTCATCAGGATTTAGAGAAAATATAGTTGAAGTACAAAGTGCGTCTAATAAAGATTAGTTATCTAGGAAAGAAAAGGGGAAACGTGAAGAGGAAAGAAGTTGGCTCTCACGAGGTCCTTGTTTTTTTGATTTTTGCTTTCTTCTACGTAATTGGGATAACATAACGTGAAGAGATATAATGTAGGGATAACATGTTTTTTGGATCTTGCTTTCTTTCTAGTAAAACATCGGGTTACATATATAATATCCCTCTACGTATTAGACAAACGAAAAATAGCCCGAGCTAAAAAGAAGTTTGGTTTTGATGAGAAATGGAAGCTCAAATTCTCTTTCTCTATCTCTCACTCCTAGCTCTCTCTCTAAACTTCTTCTTTCAGTATCTCAAGCCCAGGCTAAGCCGCCTCTTCCAGCCTTCTCTCGAAACTCAAGCCAAGGCCGCCATTTTATCAAGAAAAGAAGTAGCCGAGTTTCTTGATTCTCCCATAGTGGAAGGGGTAGAAGAAGTAGATATCGGTACAATTTCCAGTTCCACGTTCGATTTTGATCCTTACATGACGAGCAGAGCCGAATCAGTGAACAAAGCTCTAGACGAAGCCATACCAGTCGGGGAGCCACTCAAAATCCACGAAGCTATGCGTTACGCGATTCTTGCAGCCGGAAAACGTGTTAGGCCTATTCTCTGCCTCGCTTCTTGCGAGCTAGTTGGCGGCCAAGAAAACGCTGCGATGCCAGCGGCTTGTGCGGTTGAGATGATCCACACAATGTCTCTTATCAAAGACGATTTGCCTTGTATGGACAATGACGATCTGCGTCGTGGGAAGCCCACCACTCACAAAGTCTACGGTGAAGGAGTCGCCATTCTCTCTGGCGGAGCACTCTTTTCTCTTGCCTTCGAGCACATGACGACGGCGGAGATAGCCTCGGAGAGAATGGTTTGGGCGGTCAGGGAGCTGGCTAGATCAATTGGAACTAGAGGGTTAGTCGCGGGACAAGCAAAGGATATAAGTAGTGAAGGTTTGGACTTAAACGAGGTCGGATTAGAGCACTTGGAGTTTATCCATGTACACAAAACTGCGGTTTTGTTGGAAACTGCTGCGGTTCTTGGAGCCATTATTGGTGGTGGATCTAATGAAGAGATTGAGAGTGTAAGAAAGTTTGCAAGGTGCATTGGATTGCTGTTTCAGGTGGTGGATGATATTTTGGACGAGACCAAGTCGTCGGAGGAATTAGGGAAAACCGCCGGGAAAGATCAGCTCGCCGGAAAGCTGACGTATCCTAAGCTGATAGGTTTGGAGAAATCTAAAGAATTTGTTAAGAAATTGACGAAAGATGCACGGCAACATCTTCAAGGGTTCAGTACGGAAAAGGTGGCTCCTTTAGTAGCTCTTACTAATTTTATTGCCAATAGAAATAAGTGAAATTTTATGTCTTTTAGAACTTTGATTATTTGTTTTATTTGTGTCGGGTTTATGTATACATGCCAAAATAGTGTGTTTGCTTTTACGTGTAACCACATTTTAATATTTTTATTTTTTAGAAGTTTATAAAAGGCAAAAAAAACGCAAATCCATTTGCCTTTTGTGTAAATAAGATAATAAAGAAAAGGCCCTTTAAGTACTATTCGAAATTTGAACGTATATTATATATCATTGAAAGGAACAAGATGATGAAATTTAACTAGAGATCCATTGTCAATAGTATCATAGTGGCTTGTTGGGAATTTCGGTTTCGTTCTTACTTAGGTATTAATTTTCAGATGCTATATCTTGTAATATTGTTTTAGGTAGTTTGTAAGCCATATCTTGTAGCATTTAGCTTATATATATCAAATTAAATCATATTTATTATATATAAAAACAAGCGTGGTAGTAAAAAAATTTTGAATAAACAAATATCATAATGAACCAATAAATAGTAGAACAAGTGGAACTACTCAAAGAAAAACTTAAAAAAAATTATGATCATCAAAAGAGTTATGCTGACAAGCACTGTAAAGATTTGTAATTTGCATTAGGTGATGTTGTGTATATGAAGATGAGGTTTTTAGGGAAGTGATCCAAACATAAGCTGAACAAGTTAAATATATAATACTAGATTCTGGCCCGTGCTTTGCACGGGCATTGTATTTCCATAGATTTATTTCAATTTACATTCAATAGTACGACAAAGCAATACATTAATATGGAAGATTATAAAGTTTATATTAAGAATGTGTTTCAAATTTTATTTTAGCTAAAATATAATGTAAATAATATGACAAACTAACCAGCTAAATATTCATTTACTATTTTATATGATTTTAATATGTGCATCATATAATAAAAAAGAGAAACGGATAATGATATATTGAATAAATTTATTGTGACAGAAGATAAATAAATAACTAAACGAAATCTTACTTCTCTCGATTGAGCTAAAAAATGACAATGTGATTTGACAAAAAAACTAACATAGCCGTGATTAATTTGAGCTCATATCTTCTCTAACGAAAATCAATAATGACTCTTCAATAACTTGGCCGGAGACCATATTTTATCTTTGATTTCGAGTATGTTGAATATTTCGTCTGTCATTCCGACTTTTTTCTTCATCACACAGTTGTGAAGGCTCTCTATTAGATACTTTTTTCTATCTCTCGATCCATCGTGATTTATAGGGTTCGAAATTTTGGATTGATCTTGATCTCGATTTTTTGAATAGAATTAAAGATTTTTTTATATTGAATAATGGTTTTATTCAATGTGTTGTGCTTATCTGCTGATTTTTAAATGATTTTTGCTCGTTTGAGATATAATTCTAAGATGGATTGAAATAGATATCGACGATTTGGTTGTTTGGAACTCGTTCGATCGAGTTGAATTCTGGTCCGTGCGTTGCACGGACATTGGATTTCAATTCATTTATTTAAAAAAATTATAGTAGAAATAACAAAGAAAATAGTAATATATAATATTAGATTATAAAGTTAACATTAATAATGTGTTACAAAATTATATTTTAGGCTCGAATATAATAGAACGCAGAAACACACGAACAATTGTCTTGACATTTGGTTAATCGAGTGGTGTTTGATGCAGTAAGATGATCAAGTAGTGTCAAAGTTCATATCCTAGTTCAATCTACTCTTTTTGTTACTATTTTCAGCTTCTTTGTGTTTTAAAGCTTTAACGCAGTTCTTTTATTAATATTCTCATTTTCTTTGAGTTTTCTAGCCTTATCCATTTACGGTAACATTAAGCAACTAATTTAATTAGGAAAGAAAAGATGCGAAAGAATTCTTGTACATTCTCTGAATTTGAGCAAGATTAAAACACAAACTTTAATTTGATACATCAAACTAAATTCTCATAATTTAGTATTTTGGTCTGTGGGTTGCGCGGACTAATGTTTATTTACTATTTTATCTAGTGACAGAAGATAATAATTAAAAAAAAAAATTGATTTCTCTGAATTGAGCTAACAAAAAAAGATACCAGTGTAAGAGCACATCCCTTAATATATACATGTTTTGACAAAAAAAAGTAAGAGCACATCCCTTCTCCAACAAAAATCAATAATGATTATCTTCAATACTTTCTCCGGAAACCATTTTTATCTCTGATTTTGAGTATGTTAGATCTTTCGCCGGTCGTTTCGACCTTCTTCTTCTTCATCACACAATTTTGAAAGCTTTCTTTTGTAATTTTTTCTATCTCTCGATCTCTCGCGATCTATAGGGTTCGAAATCTCGGATTGATCTCGATCTAAGTTTCTTGTATGTAATTTAAGATTATATTGAATAATGGTTTTATTCAATGCATTGTGCTTATCATCTATTTTTAAATGGTTTATGCTCATATGAGATAGAAATTTAAGCCATATTGAAATTTAAGCCACATTTTTAAATATATATTATAGTAGAAATAACAAAGAAAATAGTAATATATAATATTAGATTATAAAGTTAACATTAATAATGTGTTACAAAATTATATTTTAGGCTCGAATATAATAGAACGCAGAAACACACGAACAATTGTCTTGACATTTGGTTAATCGAGTGGTGTTTGATGCAGTAAGATGATCAAGTAGTGTCAAAGTTCATATCCTAGTTCAATCTACTCTTTTTGTTACTATTTTCAGCTTCTTTGTGTTTTAAAGCTTTAACGCAGTTCTTTTATTAATATTCTCATTTTCTTTGAGTTTTCTAGCCTTATCCATTTACGGTAACATTAAGCAACTAATTTAATTAGGAAAGAAAAGATGCGAAAGAATTCTTGTACATTCTCTGAATTTGAGCAAGATTAAAACACAAACTTTAATTTGATACATCAAACTAAATTCTCATAATTTAGTATTTTGGTCTGTGGGTTGCGCGGACTAATGTTTATTTACTATTTTATCTAGTGACAGAAGATAATAATTAAAAAAAAAAATTGATTTCTCTGAATTGAGCTAACAAAAAAAGATACCAGTGTGGTTTGACAAAAAAAAGTAAGAGCACATCCCTTCTCCAACAAAAATCAATAATGATTATCTTCAATACTATCTCCGGAAACCATTTTTATCTATGATTTTGAGTATGTTAGATCTTTCGCCGGTCGTTTCGACCTTCTTCTTCTTCATCACACAATTTTGAAAGCTTTCTTTTTGTAATTTTTTCTATCTCTCGATCTCTCGCGATCTATAGGGTTCGAAATCTCGGATTGATCTCGATCTAAGTTTCTTGTATGTAATTTAAGATTATATTGAATAATGGTTTTATTCAATGCATTGTGCTTATCATCTATTTTTAAATGGTTTATGCTCATATGAGATAGAAATTTAAGCCATATTGAAATATATATATATATATATATATATATATACACGTTTTGGTTGTTTGGATCTTGTTCGATCGGGTTGAATTATCAATGTTTTGTAGAAATGTGCAAACAACTTTTGATGATAAGCTTTATTTTTATTATTTTTATTCATCCCTTAAAAAGTCAATAGCTTATTACTTATTTTTAAAACGAATAATCTCTTTAATGTATTATACCATAGAATTTTATGTAATTTTATTTAATTATTTTAATATATACAACACCTATATATTTATAAGTTGTACCTAAAAAAATAAATTATTGTAAGATGAACCGGAAAATCTAAGGAAGTAAAACTTATTGTATTGAAAAATTATTTTTAGATACTTATTGTAGATGTATATTTCATTATGTTTTGTGTGTAGAGTTACTAATTTAAATGGGATGTAACTACATCATTTGAAATTAATAAATATTACTTATATTACAATTTAAATAAATAGTGGTGATTAATATCTAGAATCTGTGAATTACTAATTTGTAGTTAGGTACTTTCATTTGAAAGATACTCTCATATCTGCACTCACTTGATGTTTCTTCTCTTTTTCAAATATAACTGAACTGAATTAAAGTAAAACTTATAGTATGGTCAACTGTTGAGGTATCTATGCAACATGGTATGATACATGTCGTGATCCTGACATTCTCTCTGCATTTTCTTAATTGTGTATATCTAATTAACAAATTGATTATTCATAACTTCTGTTACTGAAGTAAGCAATGATAGAAGCTTTTGAGTACTTCTTTTCTTACGTACCTTGATGGGTCATATGTAAATTTATATTATCTTCAGCCCAAAGAAGGATCGACTTTGCTTATGTGTTTGCAACTTGTAACATGCATGGCTATAAATTTGTCTTTAATATGAAACTGAATAGAGATGTTGCGGTTGCGGTTGGCTAAAACCCTTCATTACTCCAGTCCATTTATAAGTTATTCTGATGTTCTTATGTATTTCAGCTTCTACAACAGAGACAATATGTTATTGTGGACCATCCGAATTTTGACTCAGCTACGAATAAGACTACCACAGATTATGTGAATAATAAATATAACAAAATTGTAGAATTGGATAGAAATGCATAAGCCAAGGTTGTGAATTCCCACAAGACAATAAGAAATCACAGAACAGAAGCCAAAAAAATCTGAATATTCATCTAAATTGACATATTCACACAAACTATCAGTCGCAGTCTATCAAATTCGTCAATTTTCATAATAAAATGTTACCAGGATCATCGGATTCTTATAATCACTGGCTTTCCTCGGATCCCTTTGCTTCCTTCTCCTCCTTCTCCTTCTACTTTTCCACTTCCAGCTCACTAAACCTCTTGGCAATCGCTGCAGCCTCAGCAGGCAGAATGTCAATGGGCTCATCATCCTCCTTTTGGCGACTTACTTAACGCTTTGACAATGGATGCAACATCAGCTGCAATATTTATACATATACGTATGTTTTGGGGTTTGAATCTGTATATGTCCTGTGGTGAACCAACATAACCTCCTCCTTGAGTGTTGTCAATAGCTCTGGAACATGTCCCCAAGGTTGAAGAGAAAGATTTTACAGGAATCAAACTCGGTTTGGTGATCTTGATAGTCATTGGTGTGGTCATCTTTGCAGCAGCAAATTCCTCCTCTTCTTTTCCAAACTTCTCCTTATTTCACTGTAAACTTCCAAAAAGATTTGGTTACCTAAAGTCTTCTCTTATACTGCCTCTTACCTCTTCTGCTACTTGTTTCAACTCATACGATAAGACCATTAAAGCAAAAAAAGAACTCTTGGTTAGATGTTGTGAGAGAGAAACCGAATATGAAAAGGGAATACTCATAAATACTTGGGATGATTTTCCCCGTAAATCCTTTGCTAACGTTGGACAATGGATACAGAATTTTGAAAGGCATATAAACGACATTCTTCTTGATTCATTTGTGAGGTGAATGCTTTATAGAAGTCAAAGACAATCCTCATATGTGTATGCCAAGCAAACATTGAATAGTTAAACTACTTTAAAAGGCTGAAAAAATCTGAGGTTTAAACAGAAGAGCAAACAAACAAACCTGAACAATCAAAAAAAATTGGTACCTGACGAAAAAATTGAAGGGAAAAACAAATCGCAATCAAATGTTGGAAACACCGTGTAATTGAAGAAACAACGGAGAATTTGAATCTGATATCATATGGAAGAATTTAACAGAGATGTTGATTAAAATTCTTACCTGAGTTCACGAATCTCTGTTGTCGGTGCCATAGGCCTATCACGCGCCTTGAGATGACTGATTTCCATCTCGTGATTTGCCGGAATAGCTCTTTTGAGTTTCAGGGCCGCCAGAAAACGGTAACACAAATGCGATCAGACGGTTTTGTTTTTGAGAAATCAGAGCAGCCGACGGTTTTTTTGAAGCTTTTAAGAAACCCTAATTCTCGAAAATTAATAGAAACACAAAAATCTCTTTCAATTCATAGAACAAAAAATATTTCTGTTCGTAGGAATTGAATAATCAAAGAAAGAAGCTTGATTTTTACCTTGAGAAAGTATTTCTGGATAGAAAATGGTGAAAGTGAGCAGTTGAAGATTGTTGATGAAGATCTGAGTGGGGAAAAAAAACACAGATGAAGAAGAAAGAAACTGCTATGATAGTGAATGGTTCACGATCTAGGGCGATGATTTTCAAGAGAGAAAGGGGGAGAAGTTTTTCGAGTGAGATCGGGAAAAGATGAAAAAAAAAACTGAAAGAATAGTCATTAAAATTTTTTTTGGAGTAGTCATCAAATTGCTTGCCACGCTGGCGATTTCCTTTGTTATGATTGGTTGATTGCTGAATTTTTCTCACTCATGACTTGTCTCTTATATAGATTAGATATGTGAGCGTTTGGCACAAAAGTTGTTAAGACTTTCATAATGTGTTCTATATGTTAGTTTTGCGTAAGGTTCTCCGAGAACTAGAGCTGGTCATATCTAAACCACCATATGTGGGTTGTAATTTATCAATAGTCAACAAACCTATTAAAATTGTAGACCGCCGAAAAGCGGAAGCTCATGGGAAAAATACTCGGATGGTCTTGGTTTAGTGGGAAAAGAATGGGATTCAAGAGGAAGTTTGGGAACCATAGTCTCAGTTGAGGACAAGTTATATGGATCTCTTTGTGGGTGTCAGTAGTTCGTATTATGTCGAGTTGAAATCGGGGGTGAATTCATGATTAGTGAGGGAGAATTGTGACATCCCATGTCATTATTGAGCATGCACATTTTCCCCAAGCCCATAGAAGAATTAACATATGTTTCCCTTTTATCTCCTATTAAAAGGAGACAGTCCTTAGTTTTTTTTTCCTACAATAGCAAAAAGTAGTGAAGAATTTCCCGTGTAAAGAGCCAGCCGCCATCGACCACCTTACCATCGTGTCGAAAGAAGATTCGTCGAATTTCCATCCCTTCTCTTTGTTTTTTCCGAATATTTTGTACTTCTTCTTATAGATCCACATTATTTATGTGCTTCCTTGTCTTCTCTCTCTTTCTAGTTCTCTCATCTTGGGTTGGGGTGGAAACCAACCCTTGTTCATGTAGATATGGTGTAAGGAGTGAGTTGCATATCTACTTTCGTTTTATAAATCTAGGCTAAGGTGAAGTCTAGGTTGTGGACTTCTTCTTCTCTCTCTCTCTCTCTCTCTCTCTCTCTCTCTCTCTCTCTCTCTCTCTCTCTCTCTCTCTCTCTCTCTCTCTCTCTCTCTCTCTCTCTCTCTCTCTCTCTCTCTCTCTCTCTCTCTCTCTCTCTCTCTCTCTCTCTCTCTCTCTCTCTCTCTCTCTCTCTCTCTCTCTCTCTCTCTCTCTCTCTCTCTCTCTCTCTCTCTCTCTCTCTCTCAATATTATGTGTGTTTAGTCCTTTGTTACTATCAGCTTAGATTTTAGGGATTAGATTTATTTGTTGACTTGTGTTAATATGTTGTTTAAAGTAAAATGGTTATTTGATGTTTGAATGATAATTGTGGATATGGATATTGTGAATGGGGGTTGCATATGCGTAGATATCTTAACGAGTAAGATAGTGTCCCAAGAGAGGATGATTGACTACTTGGGCATGTGCCGGTTAGGTGACATGTTCATCGTCGGAGGGGATGTGACGGACCCTGGTGCCAGTTGGGCACGATGCAAGTTGGACATGCGCGGTCGGGCGGATTAGGGACCGGGGTGTATGGGTGGTTAACTATGTGGACACCAGTGAGGAGTTTAGAGAGACTAGAGTCTTGTTTGATTCATGAGTGCTTTTTGGAATGTTGTTTCTAAGGTGGTATTAGTTTAGAACTTGTGTTTGTTGTGTTGTTATGATTGAGTTGAGTTTGTGGGTCTCTAGGGCATGTTCTCACTGTGTAATTCTATTATTTACCCCTCTTTTTACATGTATGTCCGAAGATTTGAAGGAAGAGAAGTCTTGATATGGTACCAAATCTTAGAAAAGAGGTTCTTTTTATGTCTATGTTTAAAACATATAAGAATTATTGTTTGGTTTTGTTAGCTAAAATGGAGTTGTAAGACTATGTTTTGGTAGTTTCTAATAAAAATGTTGGAATTTTGAAATGGATGCTGTTAATACTAGTAATAGATATTAGAGCTGATTTCAATAATAGACCACAAATCTTGGTCAAATGCAAAAGTGGACGATAAATTTGGATCCCATTATTTTCGCCATTTATTTACGATATTGACTTCGTATAGGACAAATATTTACGAAGTAGACATCTCCAAGACGTATACTAATAACTTTGGGCAGTTTCAAATGACTTAAGTAACCTTCCTTGTACCTCGTATTTACCACAATGACATCATCATCAATTCTTCCAACCACCATGAACAATTGATTTAGAAGCTTTAAATGCTTCAACGATCTAAATTAAACATTGTATAACTCATTATTTGTTTCACAAACTTCATATTCCTTTCAATTTTGACTCTTTTTATCTCATAAACTCTAAATTGTAGTTTTAAAATTTCCGATCTCATCCAACTCTACCGTTCTCGGCATTTCATTCAGTCACAGTGGCCGGTTTTATTTGTAAGTGGTTGAAACTGAAGTTTTGGGGGTGTTGAAGTAGGTAAAAATCGCCTCCCCGTAGTTTTCTTTCAATTTTCCGATATGGGTCGCGATAGTAGACTTCGTTGAGTAATCTAGAAGTCTACTGGTCAACGTGTGGTCTAGTTTTGCAATTGACTTTTTTAAAAAAATTTAGCCATTAAACTTCTTTTCAAGTATCGGGAAGTCTACTGATTCCCTTTAAAAACAAAAAGTGTAGTAGACTTCTCCGAAAAATCTACTCTCGACACATCATGCTAACATCATTTTCACGACACTATTTTATAAAAAAGGCTTTTGTATATAATATATAATGAATTTGTTAGTTATTTTTATGTCTATTTTAGGTAATATACTTGTTTCTGAATGAGTTTGACATGTTTATTCTATATACATATCCTTGAATCTTTTTTTCTAGTGAAATTGAGAAACTAGCTCATTTAGGATAGATTTCTTGCAGAAGTCTACTATTTTATTTAAATCTTAAAAAAGCACTTTATTATTAAATTATGAAGAAATTTTTTAAAAAGTTCTCCAAGATGTTGGCTAGGTATTAATGATATTTATGATTAAGTTTCTTAAGATTATTTGTTTTAGTTTAACTTTAATTGATTTTATGATTTTAACAGTATTTTCATTTTGAATTCTAATGTGTTTGATCTTGTTTTGTTTTACAGGAAAGGCTCAACTGATGGTTGTTTATGGAAAATTGGTGCTGAAAAACCTAGCATGACATTTTGAGGTGGACAATCTCAAAGGTGGTAGAATTTTCTTCTTAAGAGATGGTTGCACACATTGTGAGCTTCTTGAAATGGCACAAGATGACTTTGGTCTGACGAAGGAAACCCATGAAATTGAGGTTTCATATTCATTACCATATATGATCTTCAACAAATGCATGCTGATACCCATCCTACATATGTCATCAATGACAGACAAGTCTGGAGCTTGATCCAGTTTAGTAACATGCATGTTGTACGACTTTGCATTTCTACTCGGACCATGTATGTGTGATTTCTATAACTTAGGTTGATTTATGTTGGAAATCGACCCAGGTAGACTTGTATGAGAAGTCTACTATATGTATGTTGGATTACTATAATTTGAATATGTTCGTGTATGTTTAATAAACTCTAAGATCAATATGTCAGGTTTTAGCTTATTTAAATTTCACATATGGTCGATTTTCACCCTTTTCTTAAACGTTGTTTTATGTATTTTTCATGTTTTATTTGTCTTATATTTAATTAAACACAAACCGTACCATATTGTGTGATAACTCCTACAATGGTGAGTAAGATTTATAGCAATTCAAACATCAAACTAAAAATTTAACATCGTAATGAAAAACTTATATCATAATATCATTATAAAAGTGGAGAAATAGTAAGACAACATAAGAGTTCCTTAGTATACGAGAATTTCTACTAAGTTAAGAAACTAGTCTTCAATTGGCCACTCATGAGCACACAAGTGTATGTCGTAACAGAACCTCCACGCCTCATACTGCCAGAAACAACTATCGCACCTCTAATGTGTTCTAATTCCATCGATGGAGACTACCCATACTGGTTCTATTTTAGAGCACCATCAATTGTAAGATGGGTTTGCATCTATTTTTTCCAATACTGCCAGAAACTCCGCTGGTTTCTCGTAATCCCAATGGCCTCCGCGTTCCCATCGAGTTATCATGTAAGACATTCGATCAACATGTTTACGAGTAAACCTTGGATAGTTGTGAACTCTTCCTCTCTCGTCAATGCTAAACGCTAAGTCCATCATAGCATTTACGTAGATGGACAACTCACATCCTCTCTCACTAGCAAGTCTGTTTTCCCCTGCCTTCTTCAAGTAAATGAAGCATGAAAAACTCATATATACCTCGCATATAAACTGCCTCGGGATTCCCCAACTGGTAGCACCTAAGCATGAAAGTTTTCACAACATTGAACTCCCATATCCAGTCGTTCAAGAAGAGGAGATTTTCAGTTTGTAGAATAGATCTTCTCTATCAACATCATTGAATCTACGGAAAGCTATTCTTGCTGTACCGTGATCACATATACTTTATGTACACACCTTTGACAGAATCTTATGAAGCATCGAAGGAGGTAGGGAAGCCAAGTTGAAATTCACCATTTATTCTCCAAAACAGGACTGAAGAGTTTAAACAATTAAGGCTTAGAAGGAGAGAATAACCGAAGGGGTGATGCCATTTATATAGAAGTTAATACAAGCTTTAATTTAATTAACCGCTTATCCATGCAGATGAGTGCCTCTAAGAGACGTACCCTTTCGTATTCAACAGTTGCAATAGTCATTACACCTAATCTCTCTCTTCTTTCTGTAATATGAAGTCTTGTCAGCAATAAGTACAACTAAATCCTAATTGGAAATGAAAGTAATTAAATGCAGGATTTACATACCTGCACCAACGAAAAGACACGTTAAAGAAGTCTTCTTGAGAAGTCTGCCATAGAAGTCTACAATATTAGTCTACGGTATAAGTCTACAACCTAAGTTCCCTAATAAGTCTAGGATATAAGTCTACAACCCAAGTCTAACTATGATGCAAAACAAATCCATACTAGAAAAAGATGGTTTTTAAAATATCGTTTTTTACCTTTTGCGGCGGCGGAGAATCCGATTTACCCACATAAATCAAGAGAGATAGCAAGGCAAGAAAATCGAGCGAGACGACATGGCACAGAAATCAAACGTGCTTTATCTATAATATTAAAACATGAAGGTTTTAGGACGTTAAACTTTAGTTGACGTATTTAGTACGATGTATGCCCTTAAAAAATGGGTATTTTAATTATTCACTAGGATTACTTTTGGTTTTAATAAAATTAGACTATATGTGGGCCATGCTAAATATTCTCTAATTAATAATTTTATTCCAAAATAAAGTCATAATATCTTTTAATATCTTTTCACATATATATATATATATTGGTTTTTTAAGAAAATATATATTATTAAAACAAGTGACTATTTTTGAAAATAACCTTTAATCATGTGTTATATTACGGATTGTGGCACTGCATTTAATAAATATTTTTAGGTTTCATTAAGGGTATTTTAGAATTATTAGATTTTGGACTATATGTGGGGCACACTAAATATTCTCTAATTAATAATTTGTTCAAAAATATATTTATAATATCTTTTAATATATTTTTGTTTTAAATATTAATTCAAAATTAGAAAAATATTTCAAAATTGTAAAATATATATTTATATTTCGAAATAGAGAATATATATATATATATATATATTATAAAAGTTTCTATTTATTTTTTAATTAACTAAAAATAAATACTAATTTCGAATTTATTATTATTTTAATTATATTTTAATATAAATATTCTCTATTTGTGATTTTATTCAAAATATATTTTTCACAATTTGCACAATATCTTTTAGTATCTTATTTTTAATTACATATATATATATATTATAGAAAAAATTAGAAAAATATTTAATTTCATAATTGAAGAAAAGTAATTACTGAATTCATATTTATTATTAAAATTTATTTAAAACAATATTAATTACATTTTTATCTATTAAATTAACAGAATTTTTTTATATTTAGACCATTACAAAACATAAACAAATTGAAAATAGATAACGATTTTAATTATCTATACTATTAAAATTTAATTTTGACTACTAGAAGACGGATTAAAAATATATTAAATAATTTCAGTTGATATATTTTTAGTTTAATAAAATATTAAAATAATTTAATATTTATATTATTGGAAGATATGATGAGTTTAACTACAGTTGATGTTTTTACGATTTTTAAATAATTGTTTTATAAATTCTCATAATACTTTGACTACTATAATAATGGTTGAAATATAGATTAATTTGTTTTGATTATAAAATATCATTAAATTAACCTATTTTAATTGATATACTCTAGATTTGGTAAAATATTATTTTTTGTAACTTCATATTCAAAAATATAGCAGATCGAATATAACAACTTATATTGCTAAAGTTGCATTATATACAAAGATATTGATTTTAAAAGTTATTTACTAATGAAATATCGGGTTGAACTAAGTTATAATTAACTTAAGTACAAAATTAACCGATTTTAATTGTTCATACTATTAAAAACAAAGTTTGGCTACTAGAAGACGGGTTAAAAATAAATTCATATTTACATGTTAAAACCATACTACTTGAAATAAATTGTTACATATATATAATTAAATAAAAAATCTAGCAGATCAAATATAACATCTTATATTAAAATTACATTTTATACAAAGATTATTATTTTAGCAATTTTTAGCAATGAAATAATGGGTTGAATTTAGGTAGAATTAACTTAAATAAAAATTTATATAATAAAATATAACTTAAGATGGATTGAAAATATAACTTAAGACGGGTTAAAGTTAACCGATTTCAATTATCAATTGATTTTAGCAACTTTTAGGCTTTTAGCAATGAAATAATGGACTGAACTAAGTTAAAATTAACTTAAAAAATAAAATTATCAAATAAAAAACACAAACTATTTTACAGCAATAAGATTAGCTAAGTATCTACTAAAAATAACAATAAGGTTAGCTAAGAACTAAGTTAGAATTAACTTAAATACACAATTAACCGATTTAAATTATCCATACTATTAAAAACATAGTTTGACTACTAGAAGACGGGTTAAAAATAAATTCATGTTCACATGTTAAAACGATACTATTTGAAACAAATTGTTACATATATAATTAAGTCGAAAACCTAGCATATCAAATATAACATCATATATTACTAAAAATTACATTCTATACAAATATTATTGATTTTAGCAACTTTTAAAAATGAAATAATGGATTGAAATAAGTTAGAATTAACTTAAATAAAAATTTATCAAATAAAATATAATTTAAGACGAGTTAAAAGTATAACTTAAGACGGGTTAAAAAATTAACCGATTTCAATTATCAAAATATTTTAGCAACTTTTCAGGTTTTAGCAATGAAATAATGGGCTGAACTAAGTTAAAATTAACTTAAAAACAATTATCAAATAAAATACACAAACGTTTTTACAGCAATAATATTAGCTAAATATCTATTAAAAATAACAATGAGCCACGAATACTAAAAATATAATAAAACAATATCAAGAAGAAAAAATCTCACATTTAGCACCATATCATCATATTTTTCAATTAAAATATGTTGGATTAAATAGTTATTAAATTTATTTAAAAAATATAATATAAAGATAAAAATATTTAGAAAAACATAAACCCGCGCTTTTTTAGCCCGGATCAAAATCTAATAAATATTAATTATTAGTTATGATTTTTTAATGAACATATAAATGTTTAGACCTTTATAAAACATGTTAAAAATAATTTTAATTATCTATACTACTAAAATAATTTGTCTACTAGAAGACATATCAAAAAATGTATTAAACAATTTCAATTAAATATTCTTAATTAGATAAGATATTACAAAATTCAATATTTATATTATTCTAATATATTATGAGTTAGATTACGGCTGATGTTTTTAAAGGTTGTTTTATAAATATCATAAGCTCATATATATAATTTATTTATGTTTTTAATATTTTAATAATTAAATTTATAATTTTATATAAATATAACTACAGATTTATGAAAGTCGAAACATGATAATTTATATTTTAACCCATTTTATAGTAGTTTAAGTATTTTCAAAATTTTGATTATTTTCTTAATAACATCAACCGTAATCAAGCCCATCATATATTAAAATAGTATAAATATTGAATAATTTTAATATTTTACCAAATTAAGAATATATCAATTTAAATTGGTTAATACTTTTGTAATTTGTCTTACAGTAGATTTTTTTTGTTTTTATTAGTATAAATAATTAAAATTTGTTAATATACTTTTAACCCGATTTATAATGGTCTAAATATAAATATTTTAATGTTTATTTTATAGATAAAAATATAACTAAATATGATTAATCATTTTAGATTAAAATTATATTTTTAATATTTATATTTATTAATCTAAATATTAATTACTTTATGATTTTCGTAAAAAAAAATCAAATGTAATCTAACGCGTCATATATTCGAATAATGTAAATACTGAATAATTTTAATATTTTATCAAACGAAGAATTAACAAGTTAAATTGATTAATATATATTAACTCGTCTTTTAATAGGCAAAATTTGTCTTGATTGTATATAATTGAATTGATTAATCTATTTTCAATTTATTTTATAATGGTCTAAATATAATTTTTTGTGTTTATGTTTTAGATTAAAATGTAACTAATATTATTTATAATAAATTATAATAATAAATACGAATTTGTAATTACTTTAAAATATCAATCGTAATCTAATTAATTGTATATTAGAATAGTATAAATATTGAATAATTTTAATATTTTATCAAATTAAGAATATATCAATTGATTAATACATATTTTTAATCCTTCTTCTAGTAGGCAAAATTTGTTTTTAGTAATATAGATAATTAAAATTAGTAAATCTATTTTTTAACATGTTTTATAATGGTCTATATATAAATTTTTTATGTTTGTATTATAAATAAAAATATAACTAAAATATGATAATCCTTTCATTAACATTTTTGGATTGATATATTTATTTTAATATTTTTATAGTAAAAATTGGTTAATTCATCTTTTTAACTTGTAACATAAATCTTTTTATTATTTTTTATAATCGAAAAAATTATTCTATATTTTAATCCATCTTACAGTAGTCTAGTATTTTGAAAATTTTGACAAACAACACTTTAAAAATTGCAATCGTAAAAACATCAACCATAAAACTCCTAAACGTCTTCAGTTGTCAAGTTGAGTGAGAACTCCCTATGAAGATTCAACCTGAGTGCAATCTTCACCTGAACGTGCGTTCATGAAACAGATTTAAAACTGATGAGCTGCCAATAAAACACATCACAGAGCAGTGCATATATCAATTAGAGCAGTGCATCTATTACCTTAGACGATTTCTTATGAAATCGTAAATTGTGATTAGCTGCACCACAAACAGAACAATGCATTATTCGCTTCAACATTCTTTCTTTCTTCTTAACCGGTGATTCATTCACGCCCCTCTTCCTTTTATTATCGGCCTTTGTTACTTTCTTACGGCTTGGCTGTACTGGAGGTTTTGGGGTGATTCCTTCTGGCCAAAATTTTGCACCTCTGAGTGGAATGATGCCCTTTTTATAAGTTCTGTGCTATGTTTCTGTCCTAAACCAATGGCAAACATAATCCCGTGCCTCAAGACCCTTCTTCAACATCACTCCGTAAGCATGCTGACAAGGAATCCCTGTGATATCCTATCTTCTACATCTGCAAGACCTATTCTCCAAGCTAACTCGATGAGCACATCCATCAAGATTAGATTCATATGTCATGTTCGTTGATGGTCTTACCACACATTCAGAAGCCTTTTTATGCAAACTCTCAAGAGTTTCAAGCACATACGGTGTGCAAATACCTTCATGGCTGTCAGCGATCACGTCTCTTTTAGTCATCCTAACCATTGCAAGCCGAGCAATTGTCTCAAGCATGAGAACATAGAGTTTATCTCTGGCCTTACCTACAGAGTTGTTAAATGACTCTGTAGAGTTGTTCTCCACATCCTTGCAAAATGCACCAAGTTTGAAGTAGGCCCTTGACCATGTCTCTAACTTCGATTTCATAACATCAGCCTAAACGTCTCTGTCATACTTGAAGTTCTTGAACAGGTTCTCTTTGTTGTCTGCCGCATTGTATCTCCAAGCAAGATTCCAAATCAATGGCTTCATCTCCGGTTTCTTTCCATGCTTACTTTTCAGATTTGCATATATGTGTCTCACACACATTTTATGCTCGATATTTGGTAGTACGATCTTGACAGCAACAATCAGTCCCTGCATTAGTAAACAATCTGTGAGTTGCGTCCAAAAAACATGTATATAAACATAAAAACCATGAGTATTGAACAACAAAGATAAAGTTACCTTTTGTCGATTAGAAACCATGATAAATCCATTCCCATCTGCAAGTCCCAAATCTACTTTGATCTTCCTTACAAACCACAACCATTTGTCCTTGTTTTAGACTCCAACCACAGCCCATGCGACTGGACATATCGCATTATCACCATTTCGACCCAAAGCAACCAACAACTCTCTTTTCATTTTTGATTTCAGAAAACATCCATCAACTTCAATAAGCGGCCTACAAGTTTCCTTCCAACTCCTTCTAAGGTTATCAAAACATACATATAATCTGTTAAAAACATCAATACCTTATGCATTCCTCTCGCAATCGAGCTCCACAGAAGAATTTGGGTTTGGTTCCATTATCTTGGAGACATAATCCCGAAGTCGTCCAAATTGCTCATCATACTCTCCATCGATCCATCTAAGCGCTTTCACCCTTGCATGTTGACATTGAGGCCTTGTCACAGAAATCTTCCACTTCTCCATAACCAAATCCTCGATCTTCTTAGGCAAGAAGTAATCCGGCTCCTCTCTTATTTTGTCAACGAATAGTCGAGCAATAATAGGGACTTCAACAAAGATCACAAACCATTAGGAGAACAACTATGGGCTTTCAACAGAGCTTTAATCTCCAACAGTGTTCCTTTACCCTTGCCCGAAGTCGAGCAGTACACACGCCAAGAACAGTTCTTTCCCACGCATACGAAGGCGAGTTTTGTTTTATCGTATCTATCATGTTTGATATCCCGACCTACTCTCAAATCATAATCTAATACAACCTCTTTGAAAGCAATTCCTTTGATGAAGACTTGACCTTCATGCAGATACTCATTACCTCGATCGATGTTCTTCCGACGGTAAACTGTTTTCTGAATCTCCTCACCTTCTTCATCACTGTCGATCTCTGGATAGACATTTTGCTTCACCGGTGGCTCATTGACAACCTCAGATACCGCTTTCTCGATGTTGTAGTAGTTGCGCTCACGTCGATTTTGTCCATCGGAATTGACATCAGAAGGGACGGAATCAGGAGGCACTAGTTCGAATATAAGGACGTCAGTCCATTCAACAATCGACATTGAATAAGGGCTCGTCGCGACTTGGAGGGGGTCACGAAATTAGGGTTCTTCGCGATTTAAGGGTCTGGGAATTTAGGGTTCGTCACCGAGTCGATTTGCGGAAATATAAGGGTTGAGATTTCGGGTTAATTTAAGAGTGATTTCGGATCCTAATCGGGTCGTAAATAGGTTTGGTGTTTAATTTTTAATTTAACAAGGCTAAGGATTGGTAGGTTTAAGATTTAAAACCCAATAAACCGAAATTAAGCGGGTTATGGCGATTTTTGTTTTCAATTTCAATTATATGGGGAAGCGTTTCGATCTTTCGAATTGGGGGTAAATAAGATTTGAAATTTAATTAGGTGGGAATCAAGTAGAGTCCGAAACATTGTGTGTACTGTTAATATACAATAGTTATGGAGGGGGGGGGGGAGGGGAGGAATAGGCCGATTTCCCTTTAAACTTTGTGAGTAATTTCGACTAGTAATCTCTTCAATCTCACTTGTATTAATCTTATGGTTATATAAATTTCAATAGGTAAAAAGTGTAACATACATTGTTCTTAAATATATGCTAGTCTGTCTGGTTAGTTTTTAATCTCAATTATGTTCTGAATTTGAATAATAAGTTAGTTGGAAAGAAGATTGTTAGTGAACGAAACTTTAAAAATGGATAAATTAATCAAAAGCTTTTCTTATTTCGGTTTAATCAACTTGTTTCGATTACAAGACTAATCCTTTTATACAAAGAAGATGAAGTCCTAGCTAGTAACGAGTATAGCTGCCGAGCTTATCCTTATGTGTGGTCTTCAAGGGCACTAAAACGGTTTTGGGTTTTTCACCAACTGCCTCTGCAGCTCTGCTTTTTCTACTTTTCCTTTTGTCTTTTTGTGTAGGAGAAAGTGACCATTACGCGTTGGGCTCAATCAAAGTCTACTTCGGTTTGGCTTCCAAAGTCTTTGGCCCAAGTTTGGTTGTGTTTCGGTTTTGAGAACAGATTCTTTCTCCTGTAGTGGCTTCACTTCAATAGCCCTTCTCAACTTGTTGGGGTTGGTATTAGCATTATCAGATTGGTTTAAGTCTCCCTTAGCTTAAACCATCTATTCAAATTAATGTACAGTCGATTTAGATGTTGGTTTAATTCTCCTTTTGTTAAACCAAGTGTATATAAGATAGATGTATGCAACTCTAATTCATTAATGAGAAATCTGTTTTACAAGAACTAATATGGTATCAGAGCATCTCTAACAACCCAAAAGCAGAGATCGTTTCCGCCATTGATTTCTCGTTCAAGCTTTTTGTCAGCCGACTGCAAATCGTTTTCTTCTTCGCAATGAGCTCATCATTGTCTCGCTTGCTTACCAATTTCGTTCTCCGATTGATTTTTACGATCCTTGATTCACTTTCTTGAATTTCTCTTCTTCTTTTTTCTTCTTTCTCTTCTTTTCATTGACCTAAAATCAACGCCGTTCTTTGTTTTCTTCTTTTATTGGCTTGATTTTCTGCATCAGAGTCAATGTCCACCTCAGAAATATTTCCCGTAGCTTCTAATCATGTTTCTATGCTTCTAATCATGTTTCTATGAATCAAGTCGAAGAATCTCGAGACCATTACGAAAATCCATATTATCTTCAATCCACTGATCACGCTGGTTTGGTTCTCGTCACCAATCGTCTCACTTCTTGATCAGAGTTCCATTCATGGCGGCGTTCAATTCATATGGGTCTCAATGTTGGCAACAAGTTAACCTTCATCCATGGTACATTTCCTAAACGACCTTTTGTCATCACGATTCTAGTTTTTGGAGTCATTGTAATAATATGGTTACGACTTCACTACAAGAAAACAAGCCTTTTAGGACGGCTGTTTTGGTCCCAAAATCGCTGTAAAAGTTCTTTTGGGACAAAATTACAACGAATGACAAATTATCGTTAATCGTTCGTCGTAAAACAATAATCGACATAAATTCATTTAAAATAACGTTGATAGTTGATTCGTCGTAAATTCGATGTAAATCAATTCGGCGTAATTTCTATGTAAACTTTACAACGAATTTACATCGAAATAATTCGTCTGTAATAGTTGTTAATAAGATGTAAAATGTAAACGTTATACTTAGACGTAAAATCGTCATGAACCTAAACGACGTTTAATCGTCGTAAAAGCAGACGACGTTAAATCGTCGTTACACGAAATGACGTTGAATCATTGTAAATCTTAACGTCAAATTAACGATATCTAGTTTTACGACGATTTAGCATCGTTTCGTTTAACGACGATTTGTCGACGTCATCGTTTTATGACGATTTAACGTCGTTTTGGTTAACGACGATTTAACATCGTTTGATTTTAATTTTATTTTTTAATTTATAAATTATAATTCATTTTATGATTAAAATACTATTAATAAAAAACAAAACATTATATAAAATTAAAATATTTTACATATCCAAAATATTAAATAATATACTACATTAAATTTTTTTCGATCTACTGAATCCCTAAGTCGAGTTCTCATAAATACTCTGAGGCGGGATCTTCAACTGTCTCTGGGACGGATGATGGGTCCGCCTCATCCTCCTCACCTGTTGTACCGGAACTCTGTGCTGCTGCCTGCTTCTTCTTCTTCTTCCATGCCTCCGCTAGTCTTAGGTTATCCTCAGCTAGGATATCGAACATAACGTTGTAACTAGCCAACTCATCTCGTTGTGCAGCAAATATAACTCTGGTCTCCGCCAACTCCGCTTCTACCTGGGACGGATCTCTAAATGAAGTCCGTCGAGGAATCAACGTAGATGCAAGAGGAGTGCCTTGGATAGATCCTAATCCGAGAATCCGTCCTCTCTTCTTCGGGGCCACCTGCAAAAACCGAAGATATATATATATATATATATATATATATATATAATATATATTAATTCACATATAAATTAATTAAATCTTAGAAAATAAAATTTAACATAAAAAATAATTAATTACCTCGGTGAAGATAAGGTCTTTCTCCCGAGTAGTCAACTGAACCTGAGTACCTTCGGCAGTAAGTTGCGTCTCCCGCTCCGTGACTCGCGCCATCGCGTCGTTGTAGATCTTCTCCGCCCTCGGAGTCACAAACTCTCCCGTCGACTTATGCGTATGAGTGGCTCTGTATACATCGTTTAACGAAAAAATCTCTCCGCCATCGGCCTGTAAAACAAAAATACATCAATTAATTAACATTATTAGAAAATTAATTTTACACAGTAATTAAGTAAATTTAAATTCAATATTAATTACTTACCATAATGATACGTCTACCGGCAAAAGAAATCTGGCCGGAGGTATGGGCATTGGCGGACGCCCATGCGGTCCTGGAGTGTTTCGCGATGAGGAACACTTAATGGACTTTAACTCGGATGATGGAAGCATCCAAAACTTCCTCAGACCGTCCCAAACGTCGAAGGAGAGGTATGGTGGTCGTCCATCATCTCCCAACGCCTTCCACTTCTTCCAGTCGCACACCGTGTTGCTGAGCTTACCCACAACTTTCTTCATGAACATAGCCTCCACGGTTCTTGTATGCCCCAAATCCCATTGCCATTTTTGCTGAATAAAAAATATTAGTTAAGTAAATTTTCATATATATAAAATAAATTTATTTAATATTAAAAAAATAATAAACAACGTACCACAAAGCATTTGAACCAAGTATCTCGGATACTCTTATCAACCATACCCCAATTGGCATGCGGCTCTGAAAAATATCCTTGGTATGTGTTGGACACACTACGTCCAACACAACCATCTATCACAAACCTACAAAGAAAAAATCAGATGATGAGATGATACAAAATATTTATTAATTTTTAATTACTAAAAAATAAATTTTTACCAGTAAGTGTGTGGTGGTTTGTCAGGATGTAATCGCGGTAAATTTTCGTGGCTCGGTAGTGCTAGTAACTGCTCGACTGTATAATCATCATACGGATGAGGCTGGTTCGCAGGAGGAGGTGCATTGGGCTCGTCTTCCGGAGGCGATGGAGTCGGAATAAAAGCCCGTGGCTGCGGAATCGATGGTGGAACCCGTGTCTGCGAAGGTGAGGCACCGAGCCTAATAACCGACTCCGGAGAGGATGATGACGATGGATGCTGAGGTCGGCTTCCACCGCTAGTCCCGGGTCTATCCGGTGTCATAAAAGTGTCCATATAATGTCTCCTACCGACCATACGTCGATCACCCATATCCAAAAATGTAAAGAAAAAATATGAGCATGATACCTAACTAACTTGTTTTAATTATCTAAATATTAGCATCCTAAAATATTTTTAATTCTGTTCCTAAATAATTGTAAATTCCGTAACTAAACATATCTAAATTCCGTTCCTAAACCATTCTAATTATCTAAACCACCTAATATAAAAACAATTAAAAGTCAAAATTAAAAAAAAATTACCTCGATTTTCGGATGAACTAGAGAGGCTTTGACATGGTTTTTACGAGAGAAGGAGGGTGAGAGACAGTTTATGCTCGTGTGCACAAATGAGGAAAATTCGAGCTTATATAGATTTTGTAAATGTCGGAAAATCTTCGCTAATTTACGACGATTTTGCGTCCCAGTCTGCAAATCGTCATAAATAGCCAAATTTTTCCCGCGCATGGCGCCGAATGTTTTACGCGTGGCGCCAAACTTTTTTGGCTTAGTCGTAAAATCGTCGCAACTATAGCGACGAATTTACATCGATTAGACGTAAATTTGTCGCTATAGCTGCAAAGATTTTATGACTAACATATTAATTTAGGGTATATGTGGGTTTAGGTAATAGGGTTTAGGGTTATAGGGTTATAGGGTTTAGGGTTATTAAGTGTAGGATATAGTTTAGGGTATGTGGGTTTTTGGTATTTGGGTTTAGGGTTATAGTGTTTAGGGTATGTGGGTTTAGGGTTTAGGGCGGTTGTTGTAAATTCGTTGTAAATTTTCATCGTATTTATGTCGAATCGTTGTAAATACGTTGTTAATATTTTTTTTTTAAATATTACAATCTTATTTAGTTATTTAAGTCTTACAAACCGAAAACAAACACATTTATTCGCCGTGGTGAATCCAAACAAAATAGTTTAACGTAAATCCTTTACTCAGTAAGTGACGCCAAACCTTATTGTTTTTTATTAGTTCTGTATTCATACAAACCCAACAAGGAAACAACATTTTCCCGTTGGTTTGATGTGCTTGATCCACGAAACTTTCCACTCCGGCAAGAAATTCTTTAGTCACCAATCCTTCCGCATTTTTATGTTGATACATCCAACGCCTTTGCTCATATATCACCATTTTAAAATATAAGTTTATAGGAATACTTCTTTGGGTGAGGGGGGTATTCATAGGAAATACTATTCAATATTCCAATGATTTTGCATAGTATGCCAATAAAAAAAACTCTTAGAACGATTTTACGATGATTCGTCCTTGAACATGTCCAACAAAGAAACCACTTCTTAGGGCAGTTCTATGTCACTAGGACAAGAGTGTAAAGCCTCCTTAAAGATCACAAGAAGTACCTGAATGTTCTGGCTAATAACCTTAGAAATGACACTTGATGTGATGAGCAGGGTTGGCCTAGAAGTAAATGACCGACTTGCATGGGTACGATGTCTCACACCACATGCTCAATGTACTTGCCCACGCTGAACGAAATAGTGACTTGATCGGTTATCTGTATCTCTATATCGTTGTTGAGCCACTTAAGCCGGTATGGCCATGAATGCTTCGTGACTTGAAGACCTAGCTTATCGACCATGTATTTGCTTGCCATGTTAGCACATGATCCTCCCTTGATGATAAGGCTGCAGACCTTTTTTTTCACGGTACACCGGGTATGAAAGATGTTCTCCCATTGGATCGTCTCGGGATCTACTAGGGCGCTGAGAGCTCGCCGGATCACCAACATCTTTCCGACGTATGGATATTTAATGGGAGTTCCCGGGACAGTTATTTCCTCGTCTTCTTCATGCTCGTCCTGTGACTTGTACTCGCCAGCCTCCGTGATGATCATGATCTGTCGTTTGGACATTCTCGGGCCATATGTCCTTTCCTTGAAATTTAAAATAGGTAATATCTCTAGCTCGATAGGTACTAGGAAACTTACCTCCTTCGAGATGGTTGAACCTAGGACCCTCGGCGTTAGGATTTTTAAACCGTGTGTCATCCTCATCGGTCTTGCCTTTATCAATTTCTCTACGCGCGGGTAGCGTCCATGTCGAGGTTCTCCGGGTTCGTCATCACCGCTTTCCACTTGATGTTCTGCTCGGCCTGAATGATCTTGTGCAGTAGCTCGGACATGTCGTGGTATGGATGGATCTCTACCTTCCGTGCAATACGGTCATGCAATCTGCCGTTGAACTGAGCCTTGAGAGTCTCTTACGAGTCATCTATCTCGAGCCGCTTCCGTAGTTCCTCAAATTCCTCGAAGTATTCATCTACGGCCTTGCATCCCTGCACAAGATTACGAATTATTTTCTGTAAGTCTCTATGGAAATGTGGTGGCAGGTACCTTCGCCTTAGGCCGTATTTCATGGCGGCCCAGGTTGTTATCTACTCGTAATGATGTCGTCTCCACTTGGAAACGTCTCTGTCCCACCAAGATAATGCGTGATCCGTGAGTTGAGACGTTGCCAATGCCACCTTTTTATGATCGTTGTACGCGTAGTAATCAAAGATGTACATCCATCCTCCGTTCGCACTCCAAATATGCTTCAGGATTGATTTTTCCTGAAAAATTAGGAGCGGACAGTTTTATCTCGTTATGAATGGGACGCGGTACCTTTTCTTCACGCATGCGGACTCGATGGATCGGATCGCGTTGTCGGTGTCATCTACCTCGCCGACCCAAACGTCCTGACCTCTCCTGGCTGGATCATTCGGTGGTGCTGGTCGAGGTGCGGGTTTTGTGGGAGGGGCTGGTTTCTCGAGCCAGTCTAGTCGTGCTCTGATGACTTGGATCGCTCCAAGCAATTGAGTGAATCCAGCTTAAGCGTTCAAATTGTCGCTCATATCTGTTTATCCTGCACACTCAACAAATGATCAAGTACAAAAAGGAAAAGAAGAAAAACAAGAAACACAAAAAAATGCAAAAACAAAAACAAAAATGCAAAACTATAAAAAGGAAATTTGCAGCCATTACTAACCCGTTTCAAAAAAAAAAATTTAAATTATGAATGCAAGAAAGAATGATAAATGTTAAGTTCCGTAGTATGAATGCAGGACACGAAACAAGAAAGGTCAGAAAAACACACAGTTCAAGTTGTCAAACCAAAACTGAAGCCGTACTAACCACCTAACAGATATGACCGCGATCCTAATCTATTGCCTAGTTAAGTTTCGGTTTTAAAATTTATTTATGATGCAGCAAGATGATTTCTAACAGACAATTCAATCTAGAACATAAGGCATAAGTTAAAACAAAAAAAACTGAGAGTCACGCAAGTAACACAATCAACCAACAACCATAACGAGAAGCTATATGCAGCCGTTTCTAATGCAAGCAACCTAGATGATTTGTTTTCTCTTTTTTTTTTTGTTGTAAATAATGCAAAACAACCTGAATAATTCAGGACAGAAACCAAAAGCAGGGGAGTAAGCAAAAGTAACGGCAATGACCAAGCAACACAATCAGTTCAAGCAAACATGTGCAGCTGGTTTCAACTAGAAATAACCTAACATGATTCTCTCTTTTTTTATGCTGACTTAAACAAGAAAGCTAACAACCTAAATCAAATATGACAGAAATCGACAGCTCTAACTATCAGCAAGCAAGTAAACTGCAACTCAAACAAGTTAAGCAAATCGGTTCAAAACCCTAGCAAGAAACTAGATGCAGCCGTGACTATCAAACCAATCCTAACACCTTTTTGATTTTTATGTATGATTATGCAATAACAAGCAGATAGCAAACTGAAACACATTTTTCGGATTTAAGAACAATAACAAGCAAAACAAGAAATCGAAAAGTGCAAGGAAAAGAGTTGTCTGAATGGTTTCAAGAGCCTAAGCTCTGATACCAGATGATGTAATATCCATGGACTGAAGCTCACAAAGGACCGGAACAGGGATGCAAAGGCTGGATTGTGGTCACTCTTCTATGGGCCGCAGACGAGATACATGTGGTACACGAGCAGCTGGACAGAAGTCTTTCTTTGCTGATGCAAGGTGATGAATTGAAGATTTAGAACATGAACAAGTTGAATCTAGGTTGCAAGGGGAATCCACACAAGAAAGGAGGTTCACGGCCGCCAATGGCTTTTAGAACAATATGGTTTTCTTTGAATTAAACATGACCTTGAAAATAAAAGAGTAAAAGGCTATATAGCCTAAGTTTACGAAAATACCCAAAAAGAAAAGACAAGGACCTTAAGGCTTACAAGAAATAAGAAGATAAATAAAGAGAATAAAGCCTCTTGGTCGTGTGGCACAAATGGGTTGGACAGGCCATGTAACGCCCATTTCCCGTCATCCACTGACCGACGAGCTGACCGGTCAACAACCAAACAAGAACATGACCGATCGAACCCGACCAGGCCAAACGAGAAAAGCTTGAACCAAACCATCTTTGACTCTGTTTACCTCTTTTCCACAATACAAGGCTTTTCAACCAGTATTACTTCCACGAGTTGTGTCGGTTAGGACTAAACCATATACCAGGGAACAATTCCATTTCTATGTGTTTTAAGTATTTTAAATCCCTTAACCTAGTACATCTAGTTCCAAAATGTTATAAAACAATATTTTAGGCGCCCATAAAACCCGAACCGAAATAATTTATTGAAATCAAACTGTGACCAAATGCAATCCCGAGTCTACACCGAGTTCCTCCCGCGTCCGCCGAGCTAAGCCAAACCTGAAAACAATAAAAAGAGTCTAATGAGCAATCTAAGATTACCTAGTGAGTTGGCTCCCACTAAACATGTTGTTAAAACTAATAATGAATCCCGCCCCATATCCCCAAAATAACAAACAAAGGAAACGAAATAAAAGAAATAGCTGATCACATGCTACCACAACGTGATGAGCTCCACAACACACAAGCATTCTCTATCAATAAAAGCAGCTATGGGAATCGAGATCACTACAACACATGATCTTGATTATACTCGATCTAACTATCGCTGCACTAACACTAACTCTAACTCCACTTTGGGCCCACTATGAGAACTCGGTAACTTCCACGGGAACACTTAGCTGCTCCTATGGTAACTAAAACCTCCCACGAGTCCTAGACGTAAACACAAAGTCCTACGACCTAGGACACTGTTCTCTGTCTATCAATATGCCGTGACTCGGGGTACCCCTAGATAGCCTAAGCTTCCATGCAGTCCGGCTCTAGGACATGAGCCCGTATTCTCCAAACCACACACCTACTGGCGTCACTCAGTAGGTTAACACCATAACCAGAACCACAACCCGAAGGTACGTGAACCGATCAGGTAACTACCCGAGGATCCAATCGGGAAAAAAGTACTGGAACGCTATCATTAGACTTGCGGGATCTAACGCACCCTTGAGTCCTGATAACAATAAATTAAAGAAGCAGAATCTCTGGACTCTACATCAGGACACAAGACCGACAAGTTCAACATAAATAAATAATACACTCCTAGCATCCAGTCTACCCCACAAGTCCTATCACCAACCTCCACATCACCCGACCTTATCCGGTTCCATACCAGAATAGGTGTCTATCCAAACTTACCCGGTCACGTACCGAGGTAAGTAACAAACAACAAGGTCTATCCGGCCCAACACCGGAATAGACTAAACACCACACAATCAATCCGTCTACACGGCCCAACACCGGAGTAGACCAATAAACAAACAAGCGACAATAACCACTCATAAAACAACTATATAACAAGAACCAATTGATTACTTAAGTTCTCTTATTCAACATTTTATTAACTTATTTAATTACTTTGCTACTTTATGATTAGTAGCTTACTAATCCCGTAGACGGCTCAATTCTCAAATTACACCTTTTAACTTCTTTCCTTAATTCTTATTTTAAACTCTTTGATCCGTCAACTTGAGATTAGTATACTTACTAACTTGTGACTTCTCATTATTATTTAATAATTCAATTAACCCGATAACCTTGTATATTGTCTAATTACCCCATCCTGTTGTTATGTTCTAAGTTTGTTGGGTGTTTTAATCCGTCTTTTATTTAACTCTTACTTTCTTTTATTTAGATTCATTTAATACGTTCGTAATATAATATATATATGCATATACGTCCTACCAAGCCATTCTAAATGAATGTATCAACCAATAAACAATTAAGAACATAACCAATCAATAACCAGTACAAGCTATCTAACATGCCGCATCATAAACCTAACTGTTAATCAATCAATCGGGTTATCAGTTAACCTAACCGTTCTAACCATTTCAATCATACATGTATGCAATCTAATTCTATTGTTCGTTAGTCTCAGGTCTATATGATCCTATTCTAAATGCAACACACAATTAGCCAACTCACAGCGCGTAGAAGTGAAGGATGGATGGAATGACTGAAATCTGAACCCTGAGAACGAGCTAGAACCTTCCCCAAACTTTTCCCGAACCAAACCAACTGAAATCCGAGCTATACCGGATTTGACCCGAAGCATTGACCACTAAACAAGCGTTGACCAATCTTGACCCGAAGTTGACTTTGACCAAACCGGATGTTGACAAACTGATTCCGAGCGTTGACCCAGAAAATTGACTGGCAAAAGGACGCGTTGAACGGCTGAGAAGACCGGCGTTGACCGCGGCAAAAGGTGAGTTTCTACGGCGTTGACCGGCGGAGGAGGAGGCTTCTGGAAACTTTTCCGTTGAGGTCTTCGGCGACGGCGAGAGGAGGAGGAGGTGACCGCCTAAAGAGAGAACCATCTGAGCAGAAGAGGGGAGAGGCGGCAAGTTCCACCGGCGGCGGTTTTCTGGCGGTTGCTCGGGCGAGTCTCCGGTGGCGGCTGAGAAAAACGCGGCGCCAGTTGTAAAGGAGAGAGGGGAGGTTACATATATGTGATTGACTTGATGAGATTTACCAGATTTAAAGAGTTATTTGAGTAAATTTCATCCCAAGAAACTCATGAATGTATGAAGTTGATGAATAACATTCAAAGGAGATAAAGAATTTTAGTTGAAGATGGAGAGACATAGAGAGAGGTGATTTGGTGGGAGAGGAGAGAGTTGAGAGGATTTTGAGAGTGATTCTTTGAATCTTTTGGGAGAGAGAGAGAGAGAGAGAGAGAGAGAGAGAGAGAGAGAGAGAGAGAGAGAGAGAGAGAGAGAGAGAGAGAGAGAGAGAGAGAGAGAGAGAGAGAGAGAGAGAGAGAGAGAGAGAGAGAGAGAGAGAGAGAGAGAGTGAACTGAGAGGAGGGAAGATAAGATAGAAACCATGCATGAACTTCCCAAAGATTCATTGAATCTTTTTGCTATGTGGAGCCAAGAGGAAGGAGAGAGATGTCACTTGGCTCTCCAGGGAACCTCATCCAAGATTATGGTGTCTCATTCAACGAATCTATAGGCTTAGATTCCTTGAATCTTCGTATTAACCGATCGGTGAATATTTAGTATTAACCGACCAGTGAATATTTATCAATATCGGTTCATTCTTCTGAAAAATCTCGTATCTTATGAAAAACTCCTCAAAACTCATTTTTAATTTAGCAGTCTTCATAAGAAACACTCCGCAACTTGTTTCACCCAATTTGGCCTCCTGTAGCTCTTGTACCATCTTTTGGAAGTTTTATTGGTTTTTGTAGGTTTCTATCTTGACATTCCATAAAACCCTTTTTAAAATCCAATTTTATAATTCTCCGTCTTTTAAGTGATTTTTCTTTATTTAAAAAGAGAACCACACTACAAGAAAACAGGGATTTTGCGACTCTAAGTTGCGACTGATTGTATAGTCGCTAAATTTTGCGACTACTTAGCGACTCAGTTGCGACCGATATTGCGACTAATAGAGAATAGTCGCTCTTTAGTCGCTAAATTGCGACTACTAGAAATACGTCGCTAAATAGCGACTATTTAGCGACTAAATTCGGCGGGTCGCTAAACCGTATTTTTTTAGTCGCTAAAAGTCTGTATAAAACACGTTTTTAATGTTCTGAATCGGGTGTACCTAACTTGTAACTAATTTTGCGAATCAGTTGCTAAATTAGTCGCTAAATAGTCGCAAAAATTTATATATATACAAACATGGATCAACACGATTTCTCTTCAGCCACACACTTAGTTTGCGATAATGTTCAGACAAAACTGAAAAAAACCCAGAGAGGAACGTTTTCTAAGTCAACGATAATGTCAGGATCTTATAACTACACTAATGGTCGAGAGTGGATGTATAACCGGATCGATGCAGCTACGGGAAATTTCACGGCAGAATTCATGGAGGGGGTCGATAAACATTTCATCCCGTTTGCAAATAGCCAGCCCTTCGCGCGGAGCAATGGAGGTAAGTTTCACTGTCCTTGTGATACTTGCAAGAATGATGAACGACTTATGACGGGGAGAAAAATACAAAAGCATTTGTATAGGAATGGATTTATGCCTGATTATTATGTTTGGTATAAGCATGGTGAAGAAGTCGATATGGGTTTAGGAACGAGTTATGCTGATACGACCTGGGTTAGTGGAAGTGAAGGAATGGGTAATGTAGTAGAAGATAGGTATGTGGATATGGTGAATGATGCATTTCGTGATAACATACATTTTGATAACTATCATCAATATAGTTATCAGAATGTGGAGGAACATGGTAGTTATCCGAATGTAGTCGAACCGGTACGCATTCATTCAAAAAAATTCTACGACTTGCTAGAAGGAGCGAACAATCCTTTGTACGATGGTTATCGTGAAGGTCACTCACCGTTATCCTTAGATGCTCGAGTCATGCAAAAGAAGGCGGAGCATAATATGAGTGAAAGGGCAGTGGATTCGACATGCGAAATGTTTACAGAGTATCTACCAGAAGGAAATCAGGCAATCGATTCACATTACCCTACAGAGAAAATTATGCGCAATTTAGGCCTCCCATTTCATCCGATTGATGTTTGCTTCAACAATTGTACGATATTCTGGAAAGATGACGAAAGCTTAAAGAAGTGTCGGTTTTGTAATTCACCAAGATGGAAGCCTAACGAGCAGCACCGTAGGACCAATATACCATATAGCCGTATGTGGTATATGCCTATTGCTGACAGATTAAAGAGAATGTATCAGAGCGAGAAGACTGCAGCGGCAATGAGATGGCATGCCGAGCACCAAGTAAAGGAGGGAGAAATGTGTCATCCGTCTGATGCGGCAGAGTGGAAATATTTTCAAGATCAGTATCCCATGTTTGCACAAGAGACCCACAATGTTTATCTTGGACTATGTACAGATGGATTCAATCTATTTGGCATGTCCAATAATCATTCGTTGTGGCCTGTGATCTTGACTCCATATAATTTACCCCCTGATATGTGCATGAACACGGAGTACCTGTTCCTTACAGTAATGAACTCTGGGCCAAATCATCCGCGAGGTAGTCTGGATATATTCCTCCAGCCTCTTATTGAGGAGTTAAAAGAACTGTGGTGTAATGGATTCGAAGCATACGATGTGTCCTTGAATCAAAATTTCAATCTAAAAGCAGTTCTGTTGTGGACGATAAGCGATTTTTCGGCGTATAACATGTTATCAGGATGGACCACCCATGGAAAATTATCATGTCCATGGTGCATGGATGATACCAAATCTTTTTATCTGCCGAATGGAAGAAAGACGAGTTGGTTCGATTGTCACCGGAGATTTCTTCCTGCAGATCATCCACTGAGGAAAAACAAAAAAGACTTCTTGAAGGGAAAGGATGCTAGGAATGAGTATCCACCTGAGTCTTTAACCAGCCAGCAAGTCTATTCATACCATTTGCGTGGTGTAAATCAACCAAGAACTAAGGATGTTGGTGGAAACGGTCACGAGAAGAAGATGCTCGGATATGGGAAGAAGCATAACTGGCACAAAGAAAGCATGTTTTGGGAGTAACCGTACTGGAGGGACTTCAATCTTCGACACAATCTCGATTTGATGCATATAGAGAAGAATGTTTTCGACAACATTATCAAAACTCTTATGCGTGTGAAGGGTAAATCAAAAGACAAAATCCCATCAAGACTGGATATAGATCAATTCTGTTCTTGACCACACTTACATGTTGATAGTGCTGGTAGAGCTCCTTTCCCAGTTTACTCATTGACAAACGAAGCTAGAACCAAGTTGTTGGAATGTGTTAAACATGAGGTCAAATTTCCAGATGGTTATGCTTCAGATTAGCAAGTTGTGCTGATTTGGGTAATGCACAGTTTTCTGAGATGAAGAGTCATGATTGCCATGTCTTTATGCAGCGACTACTTCCATTTATCTTTGCAGAACTCCTCGACAAGAACGTTCACCTCGCGTTAGCAGGTACCCCATTATTCATAATACTTTGAATTTGTTGTATTAACCATTAATGTTTTAATTTCTTTATATTGTAGGGATCGGAGGATTTTTTCGTGACTTATGTTCAAGAACTTTGCAGAAGAGTCGCGTCTAAATTCTAAAGAAGCACATAGTTTTGATTCTCTGCAATTTGGAGAAGATCTTTCCACCATCCTTTTTTGACGTGATGGAGCACCTTCCTATACATATCCCCTACGAAGCTGAATTAGGAGGTCCTGTTCAATACCGGTGGATGTACCCCTTTGAAAGGTTTTTCAAAAAGCTGAAAGGGAAAGCAAAGACCAAAAGATATGCAGCTAGATCTATTGTTCAATCATATCTAAATGAAGAGATTGCATATTTCTCTGAGCATTATTTCGCTTCGAATATACAAACGAATTCAAGGTAAATTTCTATCTAGTTAACGGATCATGTACATGATATCTATTATGATGTTCCTAAATGTCTACTCATGTTATCAGGTTAACAAGATACAATGAAGGTGGAGTCCCCGAATATCATGACCAAGACGTACCTGATATATTTACTCAAGTTGGTCGTCCAAGTGGGGAAATGCATGAAGTATGGCTCTCACCAGACGATTAGAAATTTGCACATGCTTAAGTTCTGCGAAATTGCGCTTATTTTCGACCATTTGAAAGGTATAAGACAACATAAATGAATTTATATTTTTTGTTGGTCTCATATATATACATGTTGGTCTTTAACAGCATGTTCGAAGACTACATCTCTGCAAAATATCCAGATCTCTCCGAGAAAGAACTCTCTGGGAAAAGGGCGGACGAATACCATACATGGGTGCGAGATTATGTAAGTTCAAGAAATATTTCTTATGTATACATTATATTTGTATGGTGATTTTATCTACATATTTGACATTGTCTGTTTATCTATATGCTGGTTGTTTACTGGAACGAGACCCATAAATTTCCTCCTTGGGTTCAAGACATTGTGCATGGACCCGTCAACAAGGCTAAAACTTGGCCTATCTTCTATACAAGAGGATATTTGTTTCATACAAAAAACCACAGTGAGGGACGGAAGACATGTAACTATGGTGTCTGTGTTAAAGGAGAAAATTACAGTGATGCTTCCGATGCGGCTGATTTCAATGGGATCTTAACAGATATAATACAACTTCAGTACGAGGGGGTTGTTAATTTGAGAATAACACTCTTCAAGTGTAACTGGTATGACCCTGTTTTAGGTATAGGCACTCGAAGGAGCAATGCTGGCATTGTAGACGTCCGTGCATCGAGAAAGTACAACAAATACGAACCATTTATTCTAGGTACATTAATTTAATTGTGTCTTTCTTGTTAATTACTCTCTGGATATCATAGATACTAGAGTATAACTTTCACATTTTTAATTTACACAGCCTTTCAAGCAGAGCAAGTTTGTTATATCCCGTATCCGTACACAAAGAAACCGAAGCAATTTTGGCTCAATGTTGTTAAAGTCAACCCGAGGAGCAATATTTCAGGGGAATATGTCAACACAGAACTCACTCTTTTGCAACAAGAAAATGATGATCCGGTTATGATGACTACAATTGAAGATCTCGTTCCTGAGGATTTGGTACAACACGAAAACACAATCAATCTCGACTACGACGTCGGAGATGCAGAACCCGAAGACGAATTTCAGTGTAATCTATCATCTTCTGATGATGACGATGATGATGAAGCGGACGATGACGAAGAACCGTACTGATGCTAGTATTTCAGAGTTGTAATAATCTCAAATTTGTTTAATATTAAATATGTTAAAGTTTGAACTCTTATGTTGTCACAATGTCTAATGTTTACCCTTAATGTTCAATGACATCTTCCTTTTGTTTTAATCATAATATTTATGTTATGTCGTTTTTTAAAACTTGTTAATGTTTGTGGTCAAAATAAATTCAATATGTTTAAATTAACTATTAATTTGTAATGTATAATGATTTATTTAGCAATTTAAGATTTAATTTTGCACCAAACTCTGTTTAGTCGCAACCCAGTCGCAATTTAGTCGTGAATTCGCAACCATTTAGCGACTAACTTGCGACTAATAAGGGTTTGGCCCAAAACAAATGATGACCCGCCAATATTTTGCTAGCCCGCGTAAATAATCTACAAAGCCCGCGAAGAATTTGGTCTGGCCCGCCAAATATTTGATCCTCTAAACCGTGAAAATCACTAAACCAGCGCCCAATTTTTGGTAAACCGCGCCTAAACAGCCAAATCAATTTCTGAAAATTCCCAAAATCGTGCTAAGGGTCGAAAACCTAATTCATTTCCTCTGAAAAATTTTCTCTCGCCGTCAACATTCTCTCTCGTTTCATCTCTCACAAATCGATCCTTCTCTTTCGCTCATCCATCTCTAATCATCTCCTACACTCTCAATCGCTCTCTCGCAACCCTAACACCATCTATCTCCCACCATACTATCTCTGTTCGATCTCAGTCAAAACCCTAACTGAGAAATCCGATGGCAAAATCGAAAGCTAAAGGAGGTAGAGGACGAGGCCGAGGAAGAGGAGGAGGAGGATGTAGAGGCCGTGGGCGAGGAAATAGGACCGTCGAGCCAGAGCCTTCCTCGTCCACCCAATCCAGATCCATCAATCTACCACCGCAGTACAACTTCTCTCCGGCGACAGACGGTACACCACCACCGCGTCCGACTATGACTCAAACCCAGCTGCATGTCAGCCAGTACCCACCGCCTCAATAACTCTTCAACAGCGATTCGTGGTCTCCATGGACATCTCTAGGATACGGTCCTGCTATTGGCTCTGAATCTCAGAGAGCAGCTCCTTCGAATCCTCAGCGGACAGCCTCGGCGAATCAGTCTGGTCAGAGGACAGACACGGTGACTCCACCTGCTCAGAGGCCAGCCTCTGCTCATCCATCTGCTCATAGGACAGGCTCTGCGAATACCCAAGGTAATGGATTCATTAGCTCAATGTTTGATTTTTTTTGAAGTTTAGTTAGTTTGCAAAGTTAGAAGCTTTCGATTATTTCCTTATGGGATATGTAGAAACTAGATTCGAAGTCTGTGACTTGTGACTGTTTTGTTTAGTTTGGTTTCATGTCGTTGTTTGTGACTGACTTGTGAATGTTGGTTTGGTTGTTGTTGTTTAGCTCAAGGACTTTCTTGTTTAGTTTCATGTCGAAGTCTGTGACTTGTGACTGTTTAAATATGTTTTCAGTCTTGATTTGTTTTAAACTGTTTTTAGTCTTATTTGATCCTGTCTTGAGTTTACTTGAGATTGCTTTGACTGTTGAGTCTTGTAAGATTTAAGAATGAAAGCTTCTTTCTGTTTAAGTTTACTTGAGATTGCATTGACTAATACATGTTTCTGTTTGAGTCTGTTAACTTTGATTTGAGTGTTGATCATATTTTCAGGTCATATGTCTTCTCCACAAGCGTCTCCGACTCAATCCATTCATCTGTCTCAACAACCGAGGGCGTCTCCGGTGCAAAACTCCGAAGGTCATAGCAATCAGGGACATTAAGCTCAGCAATCTAACCAAGTAGATGAGAATTTGATTGACGGGGTGGACGACCATGTGGTGATTCAACCAAATCTTGAAGAAAGCCGTCTCCGCTATCTTGAGAGACTACTAAGCATGCCAGGACGAGAACAGTGGACTACTGTTCTCTCACCAGTTCTTCCACAGCCGCCAAATACAACTTGGTAAAAGTTTAATTCCATCTCTTCATTTTAGTTATTTCCTGTGATTCATAGTTTTTACTAATTCTTTGTTGTCTGTGTAGGTTTGGTCGTGACAAGTATTCTATGGTCCGGAAGATTACAAAGGTCTTCCAAAAAAAATTTGATGGTGAATTCTATAGTTGGAGCCATGTGCCTCGACCGCGAACATAGTGGTACTTCTTAGAGTTTGCGGTAAGTATATAGGTACAATAGTCTGATTTTTTGTAAACTTTTGTTTAGTTTCTCACTAACATGATTAAGCTCTTTCTATTGTAGAAAGAGCACCACTGGGATCCATTAATCACAGGGACCGTTCAAGCACATTTTGAGGCCATATGTCAAAGGAGAATGAAGGATATGGTGAGCAAAGCTCACCTTTCTGGTGTCCGACCTGCATGGATAGACGAAACAATTTGGACTAAAATGACTACATACTGGGAAACTGATGAAGGTAAACAGAGGAGTGAGACCACTTCTGCTGCTCGAAATTCTGATCGTGCCGGTCTTGGTGTGAGCAAAACCTACACTGGCCAAAAGTCTATGGAGCAAATTCACCAAGAAATGGTAGTAAGCATTCCTCTATCTACTTTTGTTTCTGAATTTTAATTCTTCCCTATTATCAATTTATTTTGTTACATTTTCAGGAAAAGGAGATGGGTAGACCTGTCAGTTTTGGTGAGGTTTTTCTGAAAACCCACAGAAAACCTGATGGAACATTCATCGATCTGAAGGCACAACAGATTGCAGAGAAGTATGAGGAGATGCTCAATGCAAAGAAGGCCGAGATTGAGGCAGAAACTTCTGATGGGACTTCCCGACCTAGAGAGCTGACCACCGATGAGTTCAATGAACTCTTTCTTCAGGTAAATGATTCCATTTGATTTGGTTGACTTGTCTTTGAGTTTGTGTTGTCTGTTGGTTGTGTAAAGACTTGTTATATTTATGGTTCTCTGAATTTAACCATTTCCTAACAATTTAACTTTCTTTTTCTGTTTCCTAGTCAACAATTGTGGATGACAGAGGCTATGCATATGGTATTGGAAATCTTGGAGAGTCTCACGCCTCTGGAAAGCGCAAGTACCCGGGTAGCTCCTGGCCTTATAACTCGCTCCAACATCAACTCGAAGAAGCTCAGCACCAGATTGAAACACAAGCTGATGAGTTAGCTCGACAGGCGAGTGAACAGAAGGAGTTGGGCATGGTGAAAAGGTATTTACTCGAAACAGACCCTGCATACATTGATTTCTGCAAAACCCAGTCTGATGTATCTCCTCCCACTTCTCCTACTAATTCTCCTTAGACTCTACTTGTTAAGACTTTGTTTATAATGTTTGTATGTTTGTTTTGAATTTTAAGACCATAATGTATGACTTTGTTTTCTTATATTTTAGTATAAATTGTGTTTTATTCAAAAGTGTTTTAGATTTCATATTATTGCATTACATTCAGCTTTTAATTCATAATTAAAATAGTGGAAAACCGAAACCAAACCAAAATGCATTCCGGTTCATTTTTGTCGCTAATTAGTGGCTATTTAGTCGCGATATTAGTCGCTAAAACGTCACTAAGTAGTCGCTATATGGTAAATTTAAATTCATTATGGCATAATTAGTCGCTAAAACGTCGCTAAATGCGTCGCTCTTTAGTCGCTATATAGTTGCTAGTTTTGCGACTATTTAGCGACTAAATGTTTAGCGACTGCTATGCGACTTAAATACAGTCGCTATATTCGTCGCTACTGAGTCGCTATATTAGTCGTTAATTTAGCGATGAATATAGCGACTAGCGACTAATATTTAGAAAATATAAATAGTCGCAATTTAGCGACTAATATAGCGACTAATAGATTTAGCGACCACAGATTAGCGACTAATGTAATTAGTCGCAACTGGGTCGCAAAATGTAATATAGCGACTGATTTGCGACTATATACGCAGTCGCAAAAAGCCTGTTTTCTTGTAGTGCCACCTGGTCTGTCTATGCTTTCGTCTTCTATTTTGGTAAAATTACCAAAACGCCCTTTGCTTCTTAAAATTACCAAAATACCCTTGGTTGACTTCCCATTGACTGTTGACTTGCCAGTTGACCATTTCTTGAGACAGTGTATTACATGTCGTGCATTCTGACTAATGAACCGGGCCTCAGATTACTCCGTTAAACACTTTGCAAAGAAAACACAGTGAGATAAAACCTCGCAAGGGAAAAAGAGTATAACTTTTGGCGCACATAGACGAAACGGTCTAAGGATCCATGGTTCTGATGGTGAAGATATTTGATGTATCATCGATCCTAAGAAATGGCCAAACGGATGATCATGGTGTGAATGTGCGGTCTAGGTCGGAGTCGATCGTCTCAGACATCTTATGGGCCAACGGGTTAAAAATGGGCTGATCACGATCCAATTGGTCTAGGTGCTCCGTAATGTCGTCTATGCTCTCCTGGTAATCAAATTCTCAGTGACTTGGTTGAACTTCTCAGTGAGCCTTCTTTGGCCGGCTCGGGTTCGGGGCGCGTCCACTATGGTCGGGAACGGCTCGGCTTGATCTGTCTGGTCCGTCTCAGTCGAACCGATGTCCTCATCACACATACAAGTATCAGTGGATTATAAGGTTTTTACAACAAGAACGAACAAACCTTTTTCTATTTGGCATCACTGAAGAAGGAGGGACTGCGTCCATTCTGTTGATCAAGTCATATTGTCTTTCACTCTTCGGCTGGACATATGACATGTGGAGATTATGACGCGCAAAGTGCCAATATTACCAACATGGTTACATGATGGTTTGGGTCTATACATCTTTATCTTTTTCAATACCTTTGTTTTGTGGGGTTGTTGGTATGTTCTTGCGAGAAATGAACAATTTTCCAGTTTTAAGCTTGAGGACGAGTTGTGTTTTAGAAGGGCGGATATTGATATGTTCCTTAGAGTGAATTATATAGGAAAAAAGCCACAGGGAAAGCTTGACAATACAAAGACAAATAAAGAGAAAGTCAACATATCTATTGACTGAAAATGATGTGGCAAAGAAGGTAAAGACACACGCTGTTACGACTTTGTTGTTCAGGGTTGTCTTCGTTAAATAAAATAGTTGTTTGTATTTTCATTCTCTATGCTTAATGATGTTTGTGAATGAAGTGTCGCCATGAGATCATGAGATTACTTTTTCTTATGCATTTTGTATTTGGTGTTGTTTATTAATAAATGAAGTGTTTCCGAAAGATCGGAGTTGTGAACTCTATCACGATCTCAGTGTCACTTGCTCTCCAATATAATGATAATCTAACTCAAAATGTTTAGTTCAAAAGTAAAATGGGATTGGCAGCCAACAAAACAGAAGATAGGCTATCAATATAAAGCTCAGGAGTGACCTGAAGAGGAATTTTAAGTTTGATTGTTGCTTTGGTTTTGAGAGAGACTTTTTCATGTAGTGGCTTTACTTCAATAGTTACAATGGTAACCATAAAAACCTTTTATATATGACTCCCAGCGTCTTGATGATATATTTAGTTTAACTAATGATCAGATGATTTTTTTTTTGGTCAACTAGATCAGATGATTTTTCTTTGTGAGACTGATTCACACTACCAAATTCCTAGTGATACATTATTTTTGTTTTGGTTGAGAAGTCTGATTGGATATAAATTGTATTGACATGAATTATTGTGGAATATATTAATTAACAGTTTAACACCAGTCGTTACAAAACCTAAATCATCAAAGTTATGTTCTTGCCACCAACTTAAAACTCTGATCCATTCCTTTTAGCCACTAGAGTTTAAAAGTAAAACACCAAACTTATTTAAAAACATTAAAATAAGCCGACACGAATATTCGTAGTTTCGTACACTAGATTTTTAACGATGGATAATCCATTTGCTGTATTTTTTTTTTTTTTTTGTTAATCCAGGGGTAGATCCCAGACCAATTGATCCAGACTAATCCCTTGGGTCCAGTTAGGCCGCATGTCAGCTTCACCTGGGAGGTTTTTCCTTGGGCCAAGGCCCAGTACCCGCGTTGTGACCAGAAGAGACATTTTTGTTTCCGTCTGGAGTCGAAGCCGGATGGTGTATTGCCACCACGGACCCGCTACCACTTGGACTACCTCAACCGTTCATTTGCTGTATTTGAAATGTCTTAAACATGTTCCTATTTTTATTTATTGTTGATAAAATAGAAATCAATTAATGGTGTAAACTTAATGGTTAATTGCATCTATCCGTTTTGGAATTTCCGTGTCTTAAGGTGATGAAACAAGCAATGTGAAAACCTTTGGATAATGTCCATTATTTCATATGTTTATCTTTTGATATATATAGTAATTTTCCTTTACATAATGTTTGTTTTTGTTATCGATATAACTCGTTACACAATTCAATATCTTAAAACAAATGCAGTGAGCTGCTCCTTCGAAAATATAAACGCAGAAAAAAGGAACAAAAACCGATAACTGTTCACGATGTGGATGCTCGAGCAAAGGGATATGCCATTTGGCCCATTTCTTTTGGTAGATGTTTTACGAAAATAATTTGTCGCATTGTCTTGTAAGAATATGCTTCTCTGACGCAATCTTCTATCTAAAATTCGTATATATATCTCGAAATTGAGAATGAATCATTGAAGACAAATAACTTTGAAGAGTTTTTGTTATAGATGTTGGGGTCAAAATCCCTTCGATGAAAACAATAGTCGAAAGCGTGATCGAGTAATCGGATACAGACGTTTACTGCACTTCGTATAAATGGAACTTCGTATGATTAATGTTTTATTTGAAATTCTCCGCATCGATAATATCTCGTATGAATGACGTTCTATACGAAACGCTTCATATGAATACCTTTTTACGAAATGAACAAAACCATTTAGTCGAGCATCCGGACGGATTAATCGGACGAACACATCGCTTAACAGAATCTACGGATATGCGCAAACATTCGACAAGCTGCTCGGAAATTCCAAAATAAGCAAAACAGCTCGTAAATTCCTAGCCGACTGGCCAACTCGAAAATTCTGAGCTGGTTTAGCTCGGATCCGAGCTGACCAGCTCAAATTTTCCAAGCTCGTCCCTTCTTGTTTTTCGAGCACAACTCATTCCTTCTGAAGTTCCGAGCTGAATGCATTCTTTAGGACTTCTGAGCTGAACATACTCCATGAACCTTCCAAACGGATATTCTGCTTTGACCAGATGCTCGGATATTTGCATATATCTCTCTCCGGATGCGCAACTAGCCGCGACCCATCTTCGAAACAATAACTTGTACGCTCTTAGCCGTTAACGGGATTGCCGGATAAAGTCATATGAAATACGATCTTTGGCCTAACTCACAAGACTCGTATCTCCGAGACTTTGGGCCGAATCATTAAATTCTACTCTCTAACGGACTCAGATCGTCCCTTCTTGGCCCACTCGGAAAAATAGGTTAAGCCGCATAAGGATAATCGTAAAAAATGGAAAGATAAACTCGAAGAAGAAAAGGAGAAGATATCTCCGAGCAAAAGAGAAAAATCTGAGCTGGAAAAGTAAATCCTAACGTAAATGGAATATATGATAACAAGAAGATTTCCGGAAATCTTACATGTGAAGATCCTCGAAGCCGACTCGCCGTGACTATATAAGAAGAAAGACTTCCTACGATTTATGCATCTCGAAAAACCCTAACATCTAGACTTAGAACTTAGAACTTGCTTAAGCCTTTTTGCTCTTTGTACTTCGTTTCCAACTCGATCTATCATTAAAAATATCTTTTGGGTCTCTATTCTTGTGTTTACACTTGAAATTTATCTTCTCTAAAAGTTAGCTCTATAAATATCGATAGTGCGAGTTTCGACTCTCACATTTTGGCGCCGTCTGTGGGGAATAGAATTTTCTTACACTTAAAAACCATCAACTAGCAGATCCGAAGATATGTCCACAAACGGAGACAAACACGGAGACGCGACAAGTCACCTACTAAGTACCGTAACCAACAACATGATCATTGAACAATCACAATGCTGCTGAGACACATTATCTTTGATCAAAGCTTACCAACGGCGAGCAGGAACGATCTTCCACTGTCTGCCCCTTCTTAGTTCTCAAACGACGTGATAACAATCGAGGAGTGCGAAACCGCAGGAATCGATTGACCGCACAACGATCCACTCGCACTACAAGAAATATTGGTATTAATAGCACATCAGGATAACACTAATTTGGTAGGTGCTGTTGTAGAGTTTTTGATGGGACTGGGTATTATATTACAGCATTTTGTCAACGATGTCCCGTTATTTCATTAAGCGGAAAACCAATTTAGTTTCTGGAGCCCAAATTTATGCTACGAAAAGTGGGCGCCAACACTTATTTTGGAGCCCAAAATATTTTTGTGTTTAAGGACTGGAAATAAAAACTCTCAACTAAAAAAAATATATCTCTCTCTCTCAGCTCTCTTGTTCTCTTCGTCAAAGTCTCTCTCTCTCTCTCTCGTCCACCATAAGCTCTCTGCTCCGACGACGTCTACCGCCACCACGAAGCGTTTCGCCGGTCATAATCACTCACTCAGTCATCCTCGATTTCATACGGAGAGCCGTCTCTTTCTATCTAACTTCACATGTTTCCCAATTTCAGATCTGTGAGCTTCAGTAGTGAGTCCGAAATTCGTTATTATCACTCTTCGCCCTCATTTTACCTCCTCTAGTGTTGTTCTCTGTTCTCTGCATCAAGAAGAAACACAAAAGGTAACTATTTCACTAATGTGTACCATTTTTATTATCATTCTTCTGTCGCTTAACTCTCTTTGTAACTGGTTTGGAAGTGGAGATAACGAAGCATATCTAGAAGGAAGAGAAGATACATATTCATTGTCAAGAAGCCGTGTGTTGTAGAAGTACGATTCGATGTTCCCAAACGTTAGGTTCCGATTTTGGTTTATGCATGCATCAGATCTATTGAAGTTTGTGTATGAGATTAAATTTGAAGCCTTAATAACTTTCATTCCTGGGTTTTTCAGGTTGCTAACGTGGTGAAAATAACAACTTTGTCTACCTTAACTTGAAAAGGTTTGTTATACTAACATTTCTTGTTATTGTGTGTACCTTGACTTGATTGTTTATTATAGTTTGTGAGTTGAATGTATCTGATTTGTTGTGTTAATTGCGGTTTGAATTCTGTGACGTATTTTGGATGTGGTTGTGTTTTGTTATTCACCAGTTGAGTTATTGTTGGTATGCTTTTACTTAAGTTTGTTATGGGTGTAATAAGGTGACAAACTTAATGGTGGACACGGCATGGGTGCATCTATACAGGTATGGAATTTATATATTTGGTTAGAGTTTAACAGTATGTCATTGATGAAAGATCATCTAACTGTTTGTTATTATTTTCTTTTTGCGTTTCATACTACAGAACAGATCCTGCATATGAAATAGGTGCCATCAGTTTTGTTTCCTCTTGGTTAGGAGATAGTGACATGGTAGTATGCCCATGTATGGACTGTCGCAATGTTGATCGTCATGAAGCAAGCGTTATAGTGGATCATCTTGTAATAAGGGGAATGGAAGAGGCATACAAGATGGGAAAGGAATGGTATCATCATGGAGAACTGAAATCAGATGGTAAAGGCGAAGACAGATAAATCTGTGGGGAGATGACATTGTTCAGTTGTTCAAGGCTGCTGAAGTTTTAGATTAAGAGATGATGGACAAGGGTGACTTATGTAATGTTGCTAAGGATGAGGACAAGAGAGAAGACGAGTTTCTAGCAAAGCTAGCAGACGCCGAGAAACCTTTGTTTCCAAGTTGTGCAACACATAGCAAGCTATCGGCTATCTCTTTGTTTAGGCTCAAGACTCAGAATGGTTGGTCAGACAAAAGCTTCAATGAGCTGCTTGTGACGTTGTCGGATATGTTACCTGCGGATAATGTTCTTCACACATCGTTGTATGAAGTGAAGAAGTTCTTGAAGTCATTTGATATAGGATACCAGAAGATTCACGCGTGTGTAAACGACTGCTACTTATTCAGGAAGAAGTATAAGAAGCTTGAGGCTTGTCCAAAGTGCAAAGCTTTGAGATGGAAGTCAAACATCAACACTGGTGAGGTGAGGAAGGGTGTTCCACAGAAAATATTACGGTACTTCGCGATAATACCACGCCTTAAAAGGATGTTCAGATCCGAGGAAATGGCAAAGGACTTACGGTGGCATTCTAGCAACATGAGCACTGATGGAAAGATCCGTCACCCGGTAGTATCCTTCGTTTGCCAATGAAGTAAGGAACATGCGGCTATGACTTTCAACTGACGGGTTCAATCCATTTGACATGAGGAGTTCTATTTACAATTGGTTGTCAGTGTTGATAGTTAACTACAACATGCCTCCTGGCTTATGTATGAAGAAGGAGAACATCATCCTTACCTTGTTGATTCCTGGACCGCACCAACCTGGAAACGGTATAGATGTCTACCTAGAACCGCTTATAGAGGATCTAAACCATTTGTGGAAGACGGGCGATGTAACATATGACGCATACAACCGAAGTACTTTCACACTTAAGGCAATCCTTCTTTGGACAATAAGTGATTTTCCTGCTTACGGCAATCTCGCAGGCTGCAAAGTAAAAGGCAAGATGGCATGACCTATATGTGGGAAACAGACTGATAGTATGTGGTTGAAAACAGCAAGAAGCATGTATATATGTGTCACCGCAAGGGTCTGCCACCGAGACATAGTTATCGGACTAAGAAATCATGGTTTGATGGAAAATCAGAACATGGGAGCAAGTGTCGGATTCTTACATGACACAATATCTCCCAAACCTTAAGAACTACAAGAATGATTTCAGGAATGTTATGAAAATTAGAAGGACAAGGAAAACGTCTGAAGCTGCAATGTCAAACCCATATGGGGAGCATGAAGATAGTGAATCAGAGGAGGAGGAAGAAGAACTCGAAATAGACAATGAGGAGTTATCTAGGTGGAAGAAACGGTCCATATTTTTCAAACTCCCATATTGGGAGGTATGCATATATATTTAATGTATACACTCTTCACAGTTTAGCAATTTGGCTTTCTATAACTGAGTTTATTCTTATGTCTTTGTAATTTTCCAGGAACTCCCAGTTAGGCATAACTTAGACGTAATGCATGTGGAGAAAAATGTGGCTTCAAGCATAGTTTCTACACTGTTGCACTGTGAGAAATCTAAGGATGGTATCAACGCTCGGAAAGATCTGCAAGTTCTTGGAATTCGGAAGGATTTTCATCCTCAACACATAGGAAAGAGGACTTACCTTCCAGGTATTGTTCAAACATATCTAGAGGCACGTCTATAGAGGATTGCCAGGTATCAGGATGGAAATCACATGATTACCACATGTTGTTGCAGCAACTACTCCCGGTTGCGCTTAGAGGCTTATTGCCTACTGGTATGAGGATGGCGATTACACGTTTATGCGCATTCTACAACAAGTTATGTCAGAAGGTTATTTATAGGGAGAAGATCTCAATAATGGAATCTGAGATAGTAGAAATTTGTGAATATTTGAAATATTTTTCCCACCAAGCTTCTTTGATATTATGGTGCACAGAAGGGAAGCACGACTTTGTGGGCCTGTCCATTTCCTATGGATGTACCCATTTGAGAGGTAACTTCTAATGTCTTCACTTTTTCAAATCTTTGATCTCTTATAAATCATTATGATCTTATAAAAACTTGTTGGTAATTGTGTGTAGGTACATGAAAGTTTTGAAAGACTATGTTAGAAACCCCGCAAGACTCGAAGGTTGCATTGCTGAGGCGTATCTCGGTGAAGAATGCATGTAATTTTGCAGTAAATTCTTGAAAAAGGCAACAAGTGTGGTGGGAAAAGCTGAGAGAAATACAGAGTACGAGAACAGCTCTATCCTAGAGGGCCGTCCAATATCCGCATCCACACCAATTACGCTTACTGAAACGGAAAAGCAGATAGCTCATCTTGCTATCACACAGAATATGGCTATGGTGAATGTTGTACTTGCACCTCCATGCTTTTCTCTGGAGACCTACTACTGAGGTGACAAACGTGGAGGACTCTTTGAAGTCTTTTGTAGCATGGCCTGCAAATAGAGTTGAGTTTGAAATAGAGAAAGAAGCATCAGTTCATAAAACTTCCTCCTCCCTCCATTCTCCACCAATTACAAGGTCTCCTGAGCAATCTCGATCAACCCAAAGTCTTCACAGGAGCAATCTACACCAGTGAAGTCTCCAGAGAAGTCTCTAGAGAAGTCAACATCAGTTCCATCTTTTCCTTTAGATATTGCAACAGCAGATCAACTTACTTCTCCTGAGCTTCCACCACCACCAAAAAAAATCTCATGTGAAGAAAGTTAAAGCACCTCCAGCTTCTCCTATACGAAAATCATTGGTATTTTCCTTAGAACTCTTTTATAATTTAACAAATAATGATATCTGAAATGTTGTGGTATTGGATGATTATTCTGGAACTTGATTTTTCATTGTCAATATCGAAGCGTAATGCAGCCAACATCAAGGAGAATCAGAAGTGCAAGCTATGGGATATCGCCGGTAAAAAAAGAGTTGTTGCAGAGGGCCGCTGGGCTTCAAACAATCCATAACAAGTTGTCATTTCGTTACCTTGGGACCAAATGCAGTTCGAGTGTGGGTTGAAGTGGTGAAGATCAAAAGTGCAGCAGTGTGGAGGTCATCTACTGAGATCGAGACTATGAAAGATGCTCTTGGTACATCTATTGCATGGCCAGAGGACAAAGTGGTAATGTGCTGAACTGAAGTCTTAGGAACGGTTGGTTGAACATGTTGGTTTTTGGTACATGTTTTCTTTTATTTCAAGACATGGTTGCAATGTTAAGAAATGGTATTTCTGATTCCAAGACATGTGTTTCTATTTGGTTACGGGTATTGTACTTGTGGATTTCGTTAGTAATGGATAATCTTTGGTTTCCAATTTTTTGTATTGTCATTCGTAATTCAGGTATCAAATAGAATCCAAAATATTGCATAAACCAGCTGCCATTTGAAAAACCAATTGTTTCAACAATAATGATATGGCTAAAATATAGAGCCACTAGAACAAATAAAATGGCGAGGTTCTAGTGCCACAATACAAAATTAATGAGCGAAATATTAAATATTAGAGCCACTATAAAATATAAAAGGGCAATAATATGTTGCTATTATTAACTTTCTAATAGCCCATGATTTCATGCTATTATATATCAACCTATAATAGCAGTCTAAATTTACGCTATTGTATATGGGGGTCTAAGATAGCTCCTCATGTCATGGCTAACATTAAAACGCTATAATAGGCATATTATAGCATTCCCACGACGCTAACAATGTGTATTTTTCTTGTAGTATCGTCATCGAATTAATCATAAAGGATCATTATGTAGCAAGGATCCTAGTCGATATGGGGAGTTCCGTTGATGTAATCTTGCGACACTTTAAGAAGGATGAACATCAGTTTATCCGAAGTATCTCCAGTCCCAAAGCTCCTGACGGGATTCACAGGAGTCATGACGATGAATCTCTGAACAATCAGGCTGTCATTACAAGCAGAAGGAATAACTAAAGTCGTAGAGTTCTCAGACGCCCCAGAAATCTACAATGTGATTTAGGGACTTCTTGGATAAATTCTATGAGAGCCGTTCCGTCGACATATCACCTCTGCGTAAACTTCCGACTCCTGCAGAGTCACGACGATATGGGGAAGTCAAGAAAAATCCTGATCTTGTTTCATGACCGAACACAAACTCAGAAAAACGACGATTGAGGTCCCTCAAAAAGCAAAGAGACCACGGACAGAAGAAAATCAAGGAGTTGTAGAGAAACCGAAAAGAGCTAAGAAAGAGCAAGAGGAAGAAGAAGACGACAAGCCTTGTGAGCCCGTGATATTAGTATGCATAGACGATGACCATCCGGAACGATGCGTAGATGTAGGAGCAAACCTTGACGACTCGATTAAAAAGTACGTGTTCGTGTGTCTTAGAGAAAACGTGAATAGCTTTGCCTGGTCCTCAGAACACATGCCCGGATCAGCATAGACATCGCTTGTCATGAGCTAAATGTGGATCCAACAATCAAACCCATAAGACAAAAAAAGAAGGAAGCTAGAATCTGAACGAGCCAAAGCAGTCGAAGACGAATTTGGGCAATTGCTAAAAGTCAGCTCAATCATCAAAGTCAAGTATCCAGACTATCTCGCCAATCCCGTGGTAGTAAAAACGAAAAACAGAAAATAGAGAGTGTGCATCGACTTCGTGGATCTGAAAAAGGCATGCCCTAAAGACAGTTTCCCGATTCCACATATCGACAGACTATCGACAGACTAGTGGAAGCAACGGCAGGAAACAAACTACTCACATTCATGGAGGCTTTTCCGGGCTACAATCAGATCATGATGAATCCTGACGATAGAGACAAGACCGCTTTTGTCACAGACAGAGGGATCTACTGCTACAAGGTCATGTCCTTCGGCTTAAAGAATGCTGGAGCAACGTATCAACGTCTAGTGAATAATATGTTCGTTGAACAACTCGGAAGAACCATGGAAGTATACATAGACGACATGTTAATCAAATATCTCGAGGAAAAAGATCACGTAAATACTTTGCAAGAATGTTTCGAACAGTTGAACAAGCATAACATGAAACTCAACCCAGCCAAATGCATATTCAGAGTAGCATCTGGGGGAGTTTCTAAGATACCTCATCACCCACCGAGGCATCAAAGTGAACCCGAAGCAAATCAACGCTCTGATTCAAATGTCTTCACTGACGACGAAACGCGATGTCCAATGACTAGCGGGACGCGTAGCAGCGCTAAACAGATTTATTTCATGATTAATGGACAAGTGTCTTCCGTTCTACAACACTTTGAGGGGCAAGAAAATGTTTGAATGGTCGTAGAAATGCGAATAAGCTTTCCAACAGCTAAAGAAGTATCTAGGAAATCCGCCAGTACTTGTGAAGCCTGTAGAAGGGGAACCATTGTTCTTATACACCACGCCATATCGACTACCGCAATAAGCGGAGTGCTTATCAGAGAAGATCGGGGAGAGCAAAAGCCGATTTTCTACGTCATCCAAACACTAACAGACGCTGAAACTCGCTATCCTCATATCGAGAAGCTTGCACTCGCACTAGTAATGTCAGCTCAAAAAATAAGGTCATACTTCCAATCTCACTCGATCGTAGTCCTGTCAACTTTCCTGTTGCGGACGATACTTCAGAATCCAAGCCAATCTTAGAGACAAGCAAAATGAGCGATAGAGCTCAGCGAGTTCGATATTGAATATTGGTCTAGAACGTGCGCAAAATCGCAAGTACTCGCATATTTCTTGGTCGAATTACCACAATAAGGAGCGGAAGAACTAGCAAAAGACTCGGACTGGTTGCTCCACGTTGACGGCTCCTCGTCAAAACAAGGCTCCGGAGTAGGAGTTCGCTTAACATCGCCAACCGGAGAAATTTTGGAACAATCCTTTCGGTTAGCTTTTCACACATCCAACAACAAAGAAGAATGCGAAGCTCTAGTCTCCGGGTTGAGGTTAGCCCACGCTCTCAAAATTCAAAACATCCAAGCGTTTTCCGATTCGCAATTAGTCGCAAGCCAGTACAGCGGAGACGACGAGACAAGAGACGAAAGGATGGAAGCATACCTGAAGATCGTCCTGGACCTAGGACGATAGCAACAAATAAATCCTCCACAGGAAGAGAACGATGCAGAAACAGATATACGAGCCGAAGGAGAGTACGACTGCGACTCGTTTATACATTATGAACGGCGAACTCTCGGAAGATAAGTGGGCGGCCTGTAAAATAAAAGTACATGCAGCTTGGTACGTTTTGATGGAAGGGAATATTTACAAGTGGAGGATGTGCGGTTCCTCTGATGTCATGCGTCGACGACATAGAGGCGAGACAAATCATGGAAGAAGAACACAACAGTTCAAAAACCATTCCGGGGGAGAGCATTGGCAATCAAGATCAAGCGTCACGGCTTCTTTTGTCCAACAATGGTTAAAGACTGCGAGAAGTTTTCTCAGAAGTGAAAAAAGTCCAAAGACACGCTCCTACTATCCACCAACCGGCCGAGCTGCTGTCGGTTATCTCAAAGCCATATCAATTCATGTGTTGGTCAATGGACATAGTAGGTCCGCTTCACCAGTATAAATATAAGCGATTCCTCCTCGTTCTAACCGACTATTTCTCAAAGTGGATTGAAGCCGAATCTTATGCCAGCATCAAAGACACCCAAGTCGAACACTTTGTGTGAAAGAACATTATTTGCAGACACGGGGTGCCATACGAGATCATCACGGATAACGGCATGCAAATCATCTTGACATGTTTCAAAGCTTTTTACGAGAAGGGAGATATGTTTGCAAAATTATACACCATGACACCCCAAGGAAACGGACAAGCCGAAGCAGCCAAAAAAACAATCTTCGATGGATTAAAGAAACGACTCAATATAAAGAAGGGACGCTGGGGAGAAGAGATAGAAGGAGTCCTTTGGTCACACCGGAAACATCCATGACGGGCAACTGGCGAAGCACCATTTGCGTTCGTTTAAGGATCAGAATGCTTGATCCCAGCCGAAGTCGAATTTCCAAGAATACATTGCAGATTACTTCTGGACAAGAAGATTTGAATCATACAATGCTTCTCGACGAACTGGACTTGATCGACAAACAACACGATCAATCTTTATATGCATCCAAAACTACCAGCAATATGGGAGAAAATTGGGAAGGAACGTACAAAGTTACGAAAGTCGTTCGACCTGGGGCATACGAGTTAACCAACCTGGATAACGTCAAGGCCCCAAGATTTGGAACGCAATCCACCTAAATAAATAATATCGTTAAGTCAGACTTCTGAAAATTTGAACTACGGAACGACTTGATCCCCGAAAGGGGTACGTAGGCAGCCGATATTTTGATCGGTTCAGTTGCCCCCCTCTCAAAAGGGGGGGAGTGGGTCCGTATATATCTATACTTCCACATCAAAAATTCAAAAAAATTCGAAGCATTTTCGAACTCGACTGCAACTTACTCAGATGAAACTTTTTGTACAAAGTTACTGAAAAAATCATACGCCTTGAACTATCCACACAAAGATACTTGGAAATCCGAACGGACCAGCTTAGAAATCCAAGCATATCGGCAAAGAAATTCCGAGCACAGATCAGCTCAGAAATTCTGAGCAAACTAGCTCGGAAATTCCAAGCAAACTAGCTTGGAAATCAGAGCATATCAAATCGGAAATGTCGAGCACAAGTCAACTCGGAAATCCGAGCACAGATCAGCTCATAAAATCCATGCTAACCAGCTCAAAAATCCGAACAGGTCAGCTTGAAAATGCTGAGCACAACCCAGCTCGAAAATTCGAAGCACAGGTCAGCTCGAAAATTCCGAGCAAAGACCAGCTTCGAAATCCTAGCAAATTAGCTCGGAATTTCTGAGCAAAAACAATCGCTCGGAAATTCCGAGCAAGACACTTTCCTCGACCAACGACTGAACTTGTCCAACTAGTTTTCATACCCACTCGGATAGTCTTTTCCAAATATTCAACCCACGAAGCATTTCGCTCGGCGCTCTTTCAAAAATTCAAGACACTAGACCGCAACCACGAGAACTCAACGTGCTTGCAAAGGATAAATTCCCCAATCATACGCTCGGATTTTCCCGGTAGCGATAAATAATTTTATTTTCAATTTTACTTGATTTACTTGTCTTAGAGTTGAAATTAGGATTCGAACCTCGTACTTTAGGAAACTAGTTCACATTCGTTAGCTATCATGTCACACCAATCGGGTCTAGTACGTTTGCGTGCCTTTTTAAGAATTATTTATCTTGTCTTTTGCTGGGCACCTCAGACAAACAAATCCATCCTTCATGGATCCTAACCGACATGTCCTATACGGCTTGGGGTTCTATACATCCATCACACAGATAAAAGCACGCTATATAAATTCTTAATACCTTCTAACTATGTTTACTATCGATGAAGGGAACATAGGTCGAGGAAATCCAGCACCAGTATTGGATTCAAAGTAAACCTGAAAACCCAGTACACGCTACTTAGCACACTGGTAACTGACGTCCAAACCAAGTATACCTTGGTCTGGCATCCGCTAGGTACTCCTTGCGCGATATCAACTTACTATTGACGATGGAAATGCAAGACGAGAAGTCTCGCAAAAATACCGGTCTCGAGTACACCTTTAAACCCAGTAAATGCTGCCTAACACAATGGTATAACGACGTCTCGACCAAGTACACATTAGTCTTTTATCTACTGATATCAATTTACTATCGAATACGGGAATATAAGTCGGGATCCCCCGCACCAGTACTAAAATCGAAGTAAAATCTGAAACCCAGTTTAACGCTTCTGAACACGCTAGTCTTAGTCATCACAAGTTCATAAGTAGAGTATATCTCACTAACCTTCTAACTTAACTCTAAACTCAGTTTAACGCTTCCGAGCACACTGGTCTTGGTCAACACAAGTTTGTAAGTAAAGTATATTTAGCTAACCTCCATTTTCTATCATGGTATTCAGTGCACGACACTTCGCGCTTTTCAACCATTATACTTGATCGAAACTGGAAACAATGACCATGAAATGACAACGGATTTTGAAAATATCCGGATAATATTCTTGAAGTTTGGAACAAAAGCATTTTACTTAAAACAAATAGATCATAAGACGGAACGACAAACCGTTCCGGAAAAAAGTTCAACAGCATTCAAAGAAATAACACATATAGACTTGACAGTCAGAGATAGAAGTTGTCGGCGTCGGATACACCAGCCGATGCCGCATCATCACAGAGCGAAGTGTCCCATTCAAACGGCCCTCCGGAATCCCCCAAAAAGAGGGGTAGATCAAAGTAGTTTTCTGCCTTGGCTATCAACATGTCGTACTCAGGGACATCATTAGCAAGGAGGCCCACCTTCATCTTTTCCAGCTGATCTTCCTCGACTTCAAATGCCGGAGAATCCTACGCCTTCAGCCCATCAATCATTTCGAGATTGTTGTTCGTTTCAATAAAGTCACAATGCTTCTTCTTAGCCGTGGGCAGCTTGGAGAAAATGCCACGAAGCTTCGTGAAGTGAGATGAAAATCTATCGAACATCCCTATCTTAGTTTCCTCTTTCAAGGCAACCTCGCAGGAAAAGCTCCCCGCTGCAAGCTGATGTCCCAAAATTTCGGCCGTAGCAAGAGTACTTATAGACTTCCTCCAAGGTCTGGGGTAGAGTCATGTTTTGACCTGAGCACGCTTAGACTGATCATTAAGCAAGTCAACTTGAAGATTGGTGATATTGTGAAGAGCCAATCTTCTGTGAGCCATACGAGTAAAGACAACCATTTCACACGACATTTTCACCCGATGTACCGACCTTCAGCGCATTGAAACAAGAACGGACGGACGACATTCTACCTTTACTAAAAAGCTCGTCAACATCGTACTCGTGTCTGATGAGCTGGGGGCTAATTGTTAGGACAAAATCCCCTCGACAAAAACAATAGCCAAAATTGTGACCGAGTAATCGGATATAGACATTCACCACACTTCGTATAAACGGAACTTCGTATGATTAACGTTTTATACAAAACCCTCCGCATCGATAACATTTCATATGAATGACATTCTATACGAAACACTTCGTATGGATAACTTTTATACGAAATGAACAAAACCATTTAGTCGAGCATCTGGACGGATCAATCGGACGAACACATCGCTTAACATTCGACAAGCTGCTCGAAAATTCCAAAATAGGCAAGTTAGCTCAGAAATTCTGAGCCGATTGGCAAGCTCAGAAATTTTGAGCTAAACCAGATCGGAAATTCCGAGCTGGCCAGCTCAGATTTTCCAAGCTCATCCCTTCTTCTTTTTCGAGCACAACTTGTTCTTTCAGAAGTTCCAAGTTGTACGCATTCTTTAGGACTTCCGAGCTGAACATACTCCTCGTACCTTCCAAACGGATATTCTGCTTTGATCAGATGATCGGATATTTTCCGATATCTCTCTCCGCACGCGCAACTAGCCGCTGATGGAATTCCTAGCAGTTCCTAATCCGATTAGGCAACCCTAAGTCTGAATTCCGAGCCTAGGATCTAAGGGTTTAAGTAATTGAATCATGGATCTCGTGTTTACCTTGTTCTGGCAGCGGAAGATGAATCAGGTAAGACAAGATTAAGAGCGATTCAGATGCCTCGCCTCTATCGTAGTCCACACGCACACAAGTTGGAATCCGCCGGGATGCTAGCGCCGGGAATCGGATCTCTTGGGATTTCTGTGTTTTCTGGAGAAAGAGAATCAGTTTTTCTGTCAAGAAAAAACTGTCTGCTGCGGCTCTCTCCCGATTTAGGTCATATCTATAATCATATATATATGGACCTTGTCGTAAACCGAAACATCAGTTTCGGTTTCGGCCTTGTGTCGACCGACACACCTAATGGTGTCGATCGACACACATCTTGTATCGATCGACGCGCCCATTGGTGTCGATCGATACACCTCCTAAAACATGATATCAATGTGTATCCAATACACATTGATCGGACCATATGCCAATGATCAAAATCCCATACCAAGTGCATCCAACTTGCTTAGGTGTGTGACCTTGTAGGTTCACACGATACCAGAAATGAGTTACAACTCATTTGTCATAGGCGGTTTCTAGCAAAACATTATGACTACCCAGTATCACATGAATTGTCCGATCTCGACAATACAACTATCATTAGAGTAAGTACAATGTGATTTCAGGACACAATCCCAACAATCTCCCACTTGTACTGGAATCACCTATTCCTATAATCCCTTCGTCCCTATATCTCGATATGGCATAAGGCAAGAAACTGTGGCATCCTTATTATAGCCAATATCATGTTCATCGAACTCCTGATCTATACTGATAAAACAAACGACTGACAATCACCTCGTTTGAGGACGGCCATGCATTTTCTCAGTATCAAATCTTCGATGGGCCCTGAGATATTTATCTCCCGTTATACAAGAGGGACAAATCCCATCTTGTTCCATCCCTGTTTCTACACATACTTCATGATACGCATAAGCAATGCCGTTATTGCCGCCAGTTACGGAACGACGTTTGACAAGGTCAAAACGCACCAATTCATATGCTAGAAAGCATGATGAACTCAGGTCTAAGGACTATACTCTATAGTCGTAATGAGAATCTCCCATGACACTGATATAATTATCCTGTGGAGTTCTCATTAAGCGGGTCAGGTCCGATCATATGTTCCCCAACATATATCTATGTGACTGACTGTGATAATCATATCGTTGACTCCATGAAACTTAGTCCAACAGTCACCTCACATACTAGTCTCGCGCGGTTGTTGGTGCCCCACTTCAACAACCTCGACTAGGGACAATCATAATTTATGTCATCTTTTACTTATAGGGTTTCATGATCAAGTCCTCAACTTGATGACCTATATGATGACCATAAAATACTTTGGGACCATTACTTAATTATCCAATAATTAAATAATACTGATGTCAGCTTTAACTTACACAAACACTACCATAGCATTTATATGTAAAGATTACAACATAACTAAAATAACTCCCACTAGAATCAAGATCATCTCTTCAGATATCTTATACCTACAGCAACAGAATAAATTTCATGCTTAGGTTGTGGGAGAGACTGCGGTGTTATTGCTTGAAACAATTCCAACAAACCACACCGCCATTCAGATAAAAGCACTATTCTACGGTCCACTGCTTGGAGCCTTTCCAACAGACAACACCGTTATTCAGACAAAGAGACATAACCGGGTGGGAACCGGGAATCGTCTTTGTCCGTCTAACTACTTTCAACTGGTTCGTCACTTCCTCAGTTCACCACGAAACTATCCTTAGAGTTCCTCAAACACTTGGTGTAATACCCTGTATCAAGAATTGGTCAACGGGCAGTCAAGAAGTCGACAAGGGGCATTTTCGTAATTACCAGAAGATGAGGGGTATTTTGGTAAATTTACCAAAATACGAGCCGAAAGCTAAGACGTGCCAAATGTTATTCTTTTTAAGTAAAGAAAACATTTAGAAGATCAGGAATGGTGGAAACGGAGATTAAACTAGTTTTTCGGGTTATCGGGAATGGAAACCGATAAAACCGACAAAACTTATAAAATTCATAACGGTAGCTACGGGTGTCCGTTTGAAGTGATTCAAATTGCTAAATTCCTCTAAGATCATCTAGAATCTAAAGATGAGACTTGATGGATTTATAGAAGCAGCTAAAGGGTTTTGAAAATATTAAACCTTAAACCGATTTTTCCGAGGAACCGATATAATGTTCGGGGAAGCGAGAAGACCTTCTAAACTCCACAAAAAATTATGAAATTTGTACCACAGCCTCATGAGAAGATGTAGAAGCCACGGTTAAAAGTATTCATCAAGATTCAATGCCTAGATTAAGTTACATATTTTAGATCATTAATGGGTGATTAATGACTAAAATTCTAAAATAAATTCAAGGGAGCTTGGGATTAGTTTGGGATGGTTTGAGATGATGTCTGAAGTCATTATGGACTTTATGAAAGCCCATTTACAAGTTTTGCCACGAAAGTATGCAAGAAGAAAATAAAAGAGGCTTGATGAATTAGATTCAATGAATCTACAAAAGGGTTTTGGACCTAAATCAAAAGGACTTTTACATGGGCTGTGCAAGTTTCAAATGGGTACTAAAATGGGTCATTTTGTGGCCCTGTATGGAGAGGAGGCGTGGCTTTGAGAGGTGATAGCTGTCAAGACTTTGTGCCAACATCTCACCTTATGTGTTGTCCATTGGAGAAGAGAAGAGGAAGACACCTAGCACTACATGTGTCACTTGTTGGTGATGCATGCAAGCTGACCTTCAGCTATAAAAGGAGGCCTTGGGTGACACTTCTTACTCACACCAAAAACAAACAAAGAAAAGGAGAGAAGAAAAAGAGAGAAGGAGAGGAAGAGGAGGAGAAGCGTGGGGAGAAGGAGGAGAAGAAGGAGAAGAAGAAGGAGGAGGAGAAGAAGAGGAAGACCGGAGGAAGCCGGGAGAAGAAGAAGCCGTAGGGAGGAGAGAAGAAGGAGGAGCCGGAGGGGAGAGAGAGAGAGGGAGGAGAGAGAGAGTAAGAAAAATAGAAGAAAGATGGGGAAAGGAATATTAATACGTCGGAATATTCTGAAGAATATTCTTCGGAAAGGAATTTTTCTGACGTAATAATCTTCCCGATAAACCGGATTTCTTTTATTTAGAAATAGGATATACGGTTGTAGTAGACATCATACGAGGGTTGTCCGGAGGTTCGGGATCACGAAGGTCAATGGCATGGTCAAGTGCGGGTCAAGGTCGGGTCAAAGAGACGGAGGTTCGGGGAAGGTTCGGGTTAGCGTCGGGTTCGTGCCGGGTCTCGTTGTTCCGCTAGTCCGTCAATCCGTCCGTCCGTCATCATAATAGCAATGTGAGTCGGCTAAAACACCGTAGAGTAGTAATGCATATAGATCGGAAAACAAGAAACCGTAGATTAAATAATTGCATACCCGGCTATAAATTGATGGCGTTTGAGAATTGAATTGACGGATGAACGATGAACCGGTTAGGGTTTCGAGACGCATACTAGGATCATAAGATTAAATGGATTAAACTTTTTGTGTGCCGTTAGGTTGGTAGTAACATTGTGTGATGCATACATATAGTCCTTGTATGATAGGACCGTATATGCATATATATCTATGTATGAGAAGAATGATCTCGAATGAATCTAAGTACGGGAAGTAAGGCGCTATAAAAGACGGAAGTAAACTTAACAAACGTATAGCATATAGGATGGTACCCGGTTTAGGTTTAATGGTAAAGAAATGAATGAAATAAATAAACGGTGAGACATCGGGGAGTTTAGTAAGCTACTAGCTCTAAACCGACAGATCGGGGAGTTGATAAAAGATACCTAGGAAAGTTTAAGAAAAGAAAAGTGTTGAGATTGTGAGCCGTCTACGGGTTAGCAATCCGCTAATCCAGTGTAGCGGACGTGAATGAATTAAAAGACATTAGAAACCCTAATAGGCTTGCTTGTGTGATGATTGTTTGTATTGTGTGATTGCGTGGTTGTGGCTGTTAAGCTTTGTTGTGCAGGCCTATTAGATTGTCTCGGTGTTGGGCCGAGCAAGCGGTGGTGCGAGCGTGTGTGTAGACTTGCGGGGTGCGGTGATGAGATTGTGGTTGATTGTTGATCGAGTCTGATTGATTGCTAGAGTCCGAGCGAGTCTGCGTGTTTACTTTTCTGCACTAGGACTCTAGGGTGCGTTAGATCCCGCAAGTCTAGGTGATTGGAGACGTTCTGGTACTTCCGACCCGATTGGATCCTCGGGAAGTTGCTTAACCGGATCATGGTGATTTCGGTTATGTCGTTAACCTATGGAGTGACGTCTGTAGGTGTGTAGTCCGGAGAACACGGGGTCGCGTCCTAGGGCCGGACTGCATGGAAGCTCGGGTTGCCGGGGGTAACCGGAGTCACTGCGTATCGATGGACGGAGAACAGTGTCCTGGATCGTGAGACTTTGTTAACATCTGGGAGTCGCGAGGGTTTGTTACCATGTCGATAATGGTGAAAACCCGTGGAAGTTACCAAGAAGCGTAAGGGCCCAGTGGTGTGTTGTTGATGGTGATGGTGTTGCGCGATAGATAGATCGAGTCTAATCGAGAGCATGTGCCGCAGTGTTCTCGTTTTCCTTCATTGATGTGATGAGTTGTTATTATTGAATTGATTGTGTGTTGTGAAGCTCATCACGTCTTGGTAGCACGTGATCGGCTATTATACTTGATTGTTATTTTGGGTTTTGGGCGGGATTATTAGATTATTAGAAGCCGTAGTGGGGAGCCGTCTCACTGGGTAATCTTAGATTACTCATTAGACTCTTTGTGTTTTTCAGGTTTGGCGTAGCTCGGCGGACGCGTAGGACGCTCGGAGTAGTCTCAGGTTAGCATTGGGTATCGGTTTGGAGTTTACGCATGTGGACTGTTACTTTCAGTTTCAGATTTTTGTTGGGATCCCGTTAAATGTTTTGTGTAAAACCGTATATTGTTATAAATAAGATTTATACTTTTAAAGTAATAAAAACGGATATTCCCTGATATACGGTTTGGTCCGAACCGAACACAACTCGTGGAAGCGGTACAGGTTGCAAAGTCTCGTATCGTGGAAGCGAGGTAAACGGAGTCGAAGATGGTTTGGTTCGAGCCTTTGTCTCAAAACGGAAAATCTATGGCTTCGTATTGTGACAAACTCTTCTCGTATGACTGCTCGGGTTCGATCGGTCATGTTCTTGTTTGATTGTTGACCGGTCAGCTCGTCGGTCAGCGGAAAACGAGAAGGGGGCATTACAAAAGGTGGTATCAGAGCATGGTTCGTCATGGGTTCGAATATTCCGGTTTTTAAAAGTTTTCTATGTTTTATTGAGTCAAATGTGTCGCCGATGCAACCATTAGGAATCCGAGTCGCGTTCGTCAATCCGGGGAAATGGGTATTTTATTAAAATTGTGCTAATCATTTGGTATTTTGTTGCAGTCACGCAGCAGAGTTGTCCTTGGAGGATTGGTGTGTGTGTGTGGTTGCGACGAAAAGATGAGCGGCATCAGTATGGATGCCCTTGGATCCACCGGAGCTACTGCAGCTAGTCCAAGTCCATTTTTCCAGCTCGCGGAGTGTTCCCATCTTTCGCAGCCTATTACGGAATATGTGGTTGCCGGTGCCGAGCCCGTTACCACTCCACCCATTCCATAGCCGCCTTATGATACGATTACATCCGGAGTACTACCGTCAGTAGCGCGCACCGTCGATATTCATCCCTGATGACATAGCGATCAAATACATCCTCAGGGTATGGGAGCTATCACCGCCTGCTATTCGACCACCAGTTCGACGCATTGGACTCTTCGTTCCTTACCTGCGGTGACACGTGTCTTTCATTTCCATTCGGTGTCGGTAGTTTGGCCAAGCATATCAGTCACCACCGCATTGACGCCGATTCCGACTTACCACATTTGCGGCCGAGGTGAACATTGTGCTCCTTTCCGTCATAACCGAGACCGAGTCGCTCCGCCACCACCACCACACTCATTCCATCCTCCTGGCGCACCTGTCGATTAGTATCCACATGAGTTGTACCCCTCATGTTGGATATTAGGAAATAGATTAGGCCCGGGTAAGTAAGGGCTCTAACTCGCTTTTTGATGTGTGTATATCGGCTTACGTTCGTCTCTAACAATTCAGTTGTGTGTAGCGGTGTTTCGTTTGGGACGGATTGGTAACCGCGAGTATGTAGACTTCGACGGACCTACGTATTTAAAACTCTATGTGGTGAATAGATGTTTTATTTACGTAGTGGATGTGGAGTATTCGGTATTTGTCGTTTAAGTAACGAAGTGATCTTATTGCATGAGTTGGGATAATAAATGCAATATGGTTATACCGTGAAAGCAAATGATGATCCGATGAGACGGTTACTACGACCCTAAGAGACGACCGTAATTGCCGATTTGTTTGATTGATTGATTGTGTGTGATTGATTGCTTTGCTAGGGTGTTAGAATGTTGAACTTATTGATGCATTGATTGCCCGCTAGGTTGGTAGTTGTTGATTTTGAATCTCTGCATTTCGTTTAATCGCTAGGTTGCTAGAAAGTGATTTTTTTTTTTTTTGAATAGCGAGATCGTTTGGTTTGCTTGGTAGAATTGTTTTTGGTAAGCCTAGAATTGATAAAGCGGTTTTTAGAAAACTTATTCGAGATTGAGCGGAATTATAAGATATTGTTTATTAGCCACGTGTGACCATTGGGTCCGTGACTAAATACCAATATCTCTATAAGGAAGCGATATCGTGAGTATGTTAAAAAGGTATAACCGTGTCGGTATTGTTGAGGTGTTGATGTAGGACGTGATGGACGATTTGACGAGGACACGAGACCGAACCCGAACCCGAGAGACAAGATGTTATGAAGCGGTTTGACCCGAGCCTGGAAGAAAGTCAGTGTGGAATCAAAAAAAAAAAATGTTTGGGTATCAGTGGAGAAGTTAAATGAGTTAGCAAAGAGATTCAGAAAAATCAAAATCAATGGAAGAGTTCGTTCGAGGATATCAATGGGAAGAGAAGTTTTGGGAATCAGTGAAGTGTGGAGATCCGTAATCAAGGAATTTCGAGGCATACATGAGTATGGCGGTTTCATTGGAAGGAGGAACATCAATCCTATCAGAACATTAATGGGAAGCGATAAGTAGTAAAGGCGGAATAAGTATCCGGGGTTGAGGACGAGGCAATGTCGCGTGATCGGGAAAGTCGAATCAGAATGGGGAAGTCAGGATATCGGTTAACGAGAGCATCAGATGGCGAAGATGGAGTCAGGAGTCAGACTGAAGCATTGAGACGGAACCAATAGTCCAAAATCGGAAATGAGTCGGAAGTTCAATGAATATGGAGAACCAGGAAGCGATCAGGAATCAAGCACTTCGGTGTCGGGAATTCAAATCGACGGCGTATTGGGGTTGCGCAAGCTTGCGTAGAAGGAAGTCATTTGGGCATCGGAAGTATGAGTTTGGAAACCAAGACAGAATCAATGAAGTAATCAAATGGAGAAGCCGGGATTGATTGAGAGTCAAGCCATTTCGCGTGGGAAGTTCAAAGATGTCAATGTGATGAGAGTGGGCACAAAACCATGATTCAAGAATCAGTGGAAGCATCGGGAGTGTAACTACAAATTCAGAGTTCAAGCAGTATCATGTGGCGAAGAAGAAAACAAGACTCAGAATGGAGTCGTGCAGTCAAGAGAACTGAATATGTCATCAGAAAGAAGTTCAGTGTAGCGACGTTTGTGCAAACCAGTGGGGTTAAAAGTCAGTAGGCATCGGAAGAGCGGGGTTACCATGAGATCAGAGCGTTAGAAGCAAAGCAGAGTTGGATTAAAATCAAAAGACCGAGTGAAGCAGTTCAATCACGATCGTTGGTATTGGGAATCAAGATCGGAGTCTGTAAAGCGAGAAGATGAGAAACAAGAAATGATCGGGGGTTACATTTTTGGTATGAGAAGTTCGAGATGTCAGTATAATAAGGGAGTGAGCAAGACGGGGTTTCAGAAATCAGTTTGATCAAGAGTATAGTCCAATCGATTCAGCGTTCGGGTGTTGGAGCAAACATATCGGTTTCAGAAGTGGTACCTTACGGGGTTCAGTTCCGATTCAAAGTTAGTAAGTAACGGAGAATTCAGGGACCGAATTCCTGTAAGTAGGAAAGAATGTAATACCCTGTATCAATAATTGGTCAACGGGCAGTCAAGAAGTCGACAAGGGGCATTTTCGTAATTACCAGAAGATGAGGGGTATTTTGGTAAATTTACCAAAATACGAGCCGAAAGCTAAGACGTGCCAAATGTTATTCTTTTTAAGTAAAGAAAACATTTAGAAGATCAGGAATGGTGGAAACGGAGATTAACTAGTTTTTCGGGTTATCGGGAATGGAAACCGATAAAACCGACAAAACTTATAAAATTCATAACGGGAGCTACGGGTGTCCGTTTGAAGTGATTCAAATTGCTAAATTCATCTAAGATCATCTAGAATCTAAAGATAAGACTTGATGGATTTATAGAAGCAGCTAAAGGGTTTTGAAAATATTAAACCTTAAACCGATTTTTCCGAGGAACCGATATAATGTTCGGGGAAGCGAGAAGACCTTCTAAACTCCACAAAAAATTATGAAATTTGTACCACAGCCTCATGAGAAGATGTAGAAGCCACGGTTAAAAGGATTCATCAAGATTCAATGCCTAGATTAAGTTACATATTTTAGATCATTAATGGGTGATTAATGACTAAAATTCTAAAATAAATTCAAGGGAGCTTGGGATTAGTTTGGGATGGTTTGAGATGATGTCTGAAGTCATTATGGACTTTATGAAAGCTCATTTACAAGTTTTGCCACGAAAGTATGCAAGAAGAAAATAAAAGAGGCTTGATGAATTAGATTCAATGAATCTACAAAAGGGTTTTGGACCTAAATCAAAAGGACTTTTACATGGGCTGTGCAAGTTTCAAATGGGTACTAAAATGGGTCATTTTGTGGCCCTGTATGGAGAGGAGGCGTGGCTTTGAGAGGTGATAGCTGTCAAGACTTTGTGCCAACATCTCACCTTATGTGTTGTCCATTGGAGAAGAGAAGAGGAAGACACCTAGCACTACATGTGTCACTTGTTGGTGATGCATGCAAGCTGACCTTCAGCTATAAAAGGAGGCCTTGGGTGACACTTCTTACTCACACCAAAAACAAACAAAGAAAAGGAGAGAAGAAAAAGAGAGAAGGAGAGGAAGAGGAGGAGAAGCGTGGGGAGAAGGAGGAGAAGAAGGAGAAGAAGAAGGAGGAGGAGAAGAAGAGGAAGACCGGAGGAAGCCGGGAGAAGAAGAAGCCGTAGGGAGGAGAGAAGAAGGAGGAGTCGGAGGGGAGAGAGAGAGAGGGAGGAGAGAGAGAGTAAGAAAAATAGAAGAAAGATGGGGAAAGGAATATTAATACGTCGGAATATTCTGAAGAATATTCTTCGGAAAGGAATTTTTCCGACGTAATAATCTTCCCGATAAACCGGATTTCTTTTATTTAGAAATAGGATAGACGGTTGTAGTAGACATCATAAGAGGGTTGTCCGGAGGTTCGGGATCACGAAGGTCAATGGCATGGTCAAGTGCGGGTCAAGTGCGGGTCAAGGTCGGGTCAAAGATACGGAGGTTCGGGGAAAGTTCGGGTTAGCGTCGGGTTCGTGCCGGGTCTCGTTGTTCCGCTAGTCCGTCAATCCGTCCGTCCGTCATCATAATAGCAATGTGAGTCGGCTAAAACACCGTAGAGTAGTAATGCATATAGATCGGAAAACAAGAAACCGTAGATTAAATAATTGCATACCCGGATATAAATTGATGGCGTTTGAGAATTGAATTGACGGATGAACGATGAACCGGTTAGGGTTTCGAGACGCATACTAGGATCATAAGATTAAATGGATTAAACTTTTTGTGTGCCGTTAGGTTGGTAGTAACATTGTGTGATGCATACATATAGTCCTTGTATGATAGGACCGTATATGCATATATATCTATGTATGAGAAGAATGATCTCGAATGAATCTAAGTACGGGAAGTAAGGCGCTATAAAAGACGGAAGTAAACTTAACAAACGTATAGCATATAGGATGGTACCCGGTTGAGGTTTAATGGTAAAGAAATGAATGAAATAAATAAACGGTGAGACGTCGGGAGTTTAGTAAGCTACTAGCTCTAAACCGACGGATCGGGGAGTTGATAAAAGATACCTAGGAAAGTTTAAGAAAAGAAAAGTGTTGAGATTGTGAGCCGTCTACGGGTTAGCAATCCGCTAATCCAGTGTAGCGGACGTGAATGAATTAAAAGACATTAGAAACCCTAATAGGCTTGCTTGTGTGATGATTGTTTGTATTGTGTGATTGCGTGGTTGTGGCTGTTAAGCTTTGTTGTGCAGGCCTATTAGATTGTCTCGGTGTTGGGCCGAGCAAGCGGTGGTGCGAGCGTGTGTGTAGACTTGCGGGGTGCGGTGATGAGATTGTGGTTGATTGTTGATCGAGTCTGATTGATTGCTAGAGTCCGAGCGAGTCTGCGTGTTTACTTTTCTGCACTAGGACTCTAGGGTGCGTTAGATCCCGCAAGTCTAGGTGATTGGAGACGTTCTGGTACTTCCGACACGATTGGATCCTCGGGAAGTTGCTTAACCGGATCATGGTGATTTCGTTTATGGCGTTAACCTATGGAGTGACGTCTGTAGGTGTGTAGTCCGGAGAACACGGGGTCGCGTCCTAGGGCCGGACTGCATGGAAGCTCGGGTTGCCGGGGGTAACCGGAGTCACTGCGTATCGATGGACGGAGAACAGTGTCCTGGATCGTGAGACTTTGTGTTAACATCTGGGAGTCGCGAGGGTTTGTTACCATGTCGATAATGGTGAAAACCCGTGGAAGTTACCAAGAAGCGTAAGGGCCCAGTGGTGTGTTGTTGATTGTGATGGTGTTGCGCGATAGATAGATCGAGTCTAATCGAGAGCATGTGCCGCAGTGTTCTCGTTTTCCTTCATTGATGTGATGAGTTGTTATTATTGAATTGATTGTGTGTTGTGAAGCTCATCACGTCTTGGTAGCACGTGATCGGCTATTATACTTGATTGTTATTTTGGGTTTTGGGCGGGATTATTAGATTATTAGAAGCCGTAGTGGGGAGCCGTCTCACTGGGTAATCTTAGATTACTCATTAGACTCTTTTGTGTTTTTCAGGTTTGGCGTAGCTCGGCGGACGCGTAGGACGCTCGGAGTAGTCTCAGGTTGGCATTGGGTATCGGTTTGGAGTTTACGCATGTGGACTGTTACTTTCAGTTTCAGATTTTTTTTGGGATCCCGTTAAATGTTTTGTGTAAACCCGTATATTGTTATAAATAAGATTTATACTTTTAAAGTAATAAAAACGGATATTCCCTGATATACGGTTTGGTCCGAACCGAACACAACTCGTGGAAGCGGTACAGGTTGCAAAGTCTCGTATCGTGGAAGCGAGGTAAACGGAGTCGAAGATGGTTTGGTTCGAGCCTTTGTCTCAAAACGGACAATCTATGGCTTCGTATTGAGACAAACTCTTCTCGTATGACTGCTCGGGTTCGATCGGTCATGTTCTTATTTGATTGTTGACCGGTCAGCTCGTCGGTCAGCGGAAAACGAGAAGGGGGCGTTACACTTGGGATATTTCTGGCAACTGATCAGTGAACTTTACCAGAACATATTGGTATTTTCTCGTCATGCTTTATGCGTAAGCTGCATCTAGACGAGCGCAAAATATGGCATTCATGATGGATTCTATTGCAGCAGCATTAGCAATCACACTCATTAATACTAGTTCAGCCAGTGTTCAAAAACACTTCATCTTGCTAATATTGTTGCCATAAGACCTTTGGTATGAAGCCATTCTTGGAATTAAGCACACATGAACTGTCCAATACCTTATCAACATAAGGATTTTGACATGATCCAATTAGCCTTTCTGATCCATTCCAATGGATCCTTATTCCAAGAACTTTTACGGCCTACTCCCATGTCCATCGTTAAATTTTGACTTCCGACCCAAATCTTGACAAGACTTTAGCGTCGGAACGTCGTTTATGAGATTAAGTATGTTATCTACATACAGTGTGAGAAATACAGCTACGCTCCCACTAGTCTTCTTGTAAAACGCATGGTTTCATTTTCTGATCTAATCAAGTCAAAACTTTTGACCACTTTATCAGAATGTTGATTTCAACTCCAAGATGTCTGCTTCAATCCAGAAACGGATCTGTGAAGCTAACATGCATACCCAGCAAATTTTCGGAGTTGGGGCTCACCATCGCTTCTTTGAATTTCGCATGCTCGTCACTTTTCAATGATCAATAGATCACGACAATCGGCTACGAGAAATCACTCTCGAGTTAGTGACGGATCCTTTCGGATCTGCGAATTTCAGGCTCCACAGGTGCAGATCCTACAACACTTTGTAGATCTCACCGCTGCTCTCCCTCAACAGGTTGAGTAGTCTCCTGTGTTTATCGAATTTCTTCGATGTGTACTTTTACTCCCACTGTTCTTTTGGAAAGTATGATCTTTCTTAAAGGACACAGTTCCGGACAACAAAACTTTGTTCTCGGATTGGTTATAAAAGTAGTAAGCCTCGGTTTCCCTAGGACAACCAGCGAGGTAGAACTTATCAGATTTGGGTTCAAGCTTATTAGCTTTCATCCCCAAATGATCAGAAACAACTTACTTGAAAAACTTCCAGTCCACATCCAATGTGGTGTCTTTCAATTGATTCTGATTGAAACCCTTTTCTGCGCAAAGACAGACATTTTGAATGTATTCTTAAATGATTATGGAAGATTCCTGTGACTCATCATTAATCGGAGCATATCTAATAAGATCTGATTCATTCTGTCAGATGATCACCCAATTCTTGACTCAAGTATTTTCCTCCGCGATTCTATCGAGGATCTCAACACTTCTGTCAAATCGATTCTACACTTCATCTTGGAACTCCTCAAGGGATTCCTGCTCGTGTCTCATCAAATGAACACAGCCATACTTATTGATGTCATCAATAAGGTAATGAAGTACAGAAGATTTCCTTTGGCACTAATGCTCATCGGGCCGCATACATCAGTATGTGTAAGGCCCAATAAGCCTCTGGCCCGTCTTCTTTTAGCTCTGCTAAAAGGGGGCCTTAGTCATTTGGCCCAGTGGGCAGAATTCATGTCTCAAATGATTTATAATCAAATGAGTCCAAAACTATGGAACTTCTGAATCCGCTTCACTCTATGCGGTTAAACGACTATGCCAAGGAAAAGTCGAGTTCGAGTCATCAGACTTAAACCTTTAGTATTTGTGTTGTATTCAAAACTTACGCTGGTTTAAGATATAAAACCCATTCCAAACGGGGTGCTACCATATGATATTTCATTAAGATCTAAAGAACAAAACTTGTCTTTTATCAAAACGAAAAATATCCAAATTCTTACAAGAAAATGAAAGACATTTCTGCACAAGGCAGATACATAGTAGCAATTACTTAATTTCTAAAACCAAGTATGAAAGGCTCCTACAAGTGGAGAATCTCTACGGCTCATGCAGCAACCATTGCTTCATACTAGACACGCAGTTCCACTTGTCCTTTCTTCAACGTTCTACTGTCGCTTAGGTCCTGCATATTTCAAAAATATCAGTACCACAACTAGTATCCAATACTCACGTAGAACTTGAATTAATAACACAGTACCTGAAGAAGAAGTACCATACATCTCCTTCATCTCTTGTGAATCTTCCAAGAATTTAATGCAATCTCTCTTCCAATGCCCTGACTCATCACAGTAGAAGCACTTTCTGACACCAGATGGACCTGACTTGGGCTTATAAGATGAGACAGGCTTATCCTGATTCCAAATCTGGACGGCCCTGCCTCTACCCTCGCCAACACAAGATTTCTCAAATCTTTTACCCTTTATGATGTTTTGCTCTGCTGTTTTGAGCATGTCATGCAGCTCAGTCAACGTCTTCGTCAAGCCTCTCTTGATATAGTTCCTTATGAACTTATCATAACTTGACGGCAGTGACTGCAGAATGATGTCAGTGGCCAACTCTAAGCTGACAGGACATTCCAGTTTCCCCAGGTTATCAATGTAACCCATCAGTTTAATGACATGAGGACTTACTGGAGCATCCTCTGGTAACTTTCACCCAGTGAGAGACTTCACCATCTGGAATCTCTCAACTCGTGCGAGATCCTGAAACTTCAGTTTCAGGCTGGTGATCATCTCTATTGGCGACTCCATGTTCTCGTATTGACTCTTCAAGTCCGAGTTCATGGTAGCCAACATCAGACCGCGCACATCTACCACATCAATATAATGCTTATTCCAAGCATCATATACTGCATTCGAGCGATTGGTCCCAAGCCTTTCTGGAAGAGCTTTCTCAAGGACATAGTCCTTACTCTCCTGCTTGAGAATTAATCTCAAATTCCGATACCAATCCAGAAAATTAGATCCATTTAACTTGTCCTTCTCAAGGACGGATCGCAACGAGAAAGTAGTCTCAGACATAAGCTGAAATCCAAGAAAAACAAAGATTTAGTTATGCTTTCCATGAGAAATCTTATCTAATAAGAAAACTCGCATTATATTCAAACAATGTTTCCTCTTATGAATATAATGAACCAAGATCCATACTTCACCAAAATATGAGTGGACGACTCGTCATCACCCAAAATTCAGTTATCTAGGTAAGCAAATCATTGCTAATTGTACCCAGAACAACTCTTGGTCGCAGATAAGACAATCCATGTCTCATCTACTCTGACGTCTCTGGGCCCAGAACTTCTGATAGCCCAGTCAAGTAAACCAATCTCTTCTGTCTTGTGTGAAGGATTGTTTAGTTAATCCTGATTCAATTCTCAGATTCAGATTATCCTAAACATGCTGATCTAGGTTCTTCTTGAATAGAAACATATCAGATCTCACCTTATACCTGTTTATGCAGCGGAAAGAGAAGGTATGGCTTGAGATCAGCAGAACCACCGAGAGATGGATCCTCCAAAGGCTCACACACGCTTCACAGGAAATGGCTGCTAGACCGAGCAGGAGAGGAGGCGCAGAGAGGGAGAGAGGCTCGCGGCTGGGTTAGGGTTAGAGAGAAAGAGATTTGGGTTTTAGATTATAAAACCCTTCTCTTTCCCTTTTGGGCTTTTGGGCCCAAATGCCACTCTGATTAAATCCCTTGGATTTAATCAGACCCATTAATCTCTCTCTAAGTACGACAAATGCCTGGCACTTTTACCGTACTTCTGCTAAGCCGTTCCTACACATTTTCCTGTTAGCTTAGGCGTGTGACCCATATGGGATCATATAATAAAGGCAATAAGTCCAAGACTTATAGATCATGAGCGGACTCTAGCAAGCCATCATGACCCCCAGTATTATATGACTTATGTCTGATCATTGACATACTCTTACTTTCTAGAGACAGTACCGAGATTACTGGACACAATTCCAACAATCTCCCACTTGTACTGGAATCTCTGTATTCATAATCCTTTTGTCACAATATCTCGATTAGTCATAAGGCAAGATTAGTGTCATCCTTATAAAGCCTAATCTTGTTCATCGGACTCTGATTCGATACTGACAATCCAAACGACTCGGGACAGTCCGTTTGAGCATGGCCATGCATTTTCCAGTATTCAAATCTCCGATTGGCCTAGAGATATTCACTCCATTTATATTGGAGGGACAAATCCCGTCTTGTTCTATCACTGTAAACTACTCATTTCATGATGTACCCAAACAAGGTCCTTATAACTGTCGCAGAACGATAGCGTTAGACAATGATCAAAGTGCATCAGTCCATGTGCAGTCACATGCATACGAACTCAGGTCTAAGGACTATACTCTATAGTCGTAGTAAGAATCTCTTATGACACAGATATAAATATCCTGAAGAGTTCTTATAAGCGGGTCTAGTCCGGTCGTATGTACCCCACATACACCTATGTACTGACTTTGATGCCGAGCATCTATGACACACTGAGACTTTGTCATAAGTCACGTACCAATCCAGTCTCACACGGTTGTTGGTGTTCCAATTTCAACAACCTTCGACTAGGGACAGGATGATATAAAACATCTATCAAATATAGGGTCTCATGATCAAGCTAAATGACTTTGATGACTCAAGATCAAGTCACTTACTTCGATGACCTATAAAATGGTTTATATCACTTTGGAACGATTATTTCATCACAGTTAAAATAATCTTGAAATAATAATTTCATTAAACATAAAAATGTTTTACAAGAACATATCAAATAACTAAATAAAAGCCCTCAAACTCCCACTCAATTTTAGATTACATTTCAATGTCTCTAATGCCTACAGCTTCAGTCAGAAACTCGAGCTTAGGCCTTGGGAGTGGCTTTGTCAACGGATCAGCGACGTTATCATCTGTCTGAACTCGGCTGATCTTGACTTCCTTTCTATTAATGATGTCACGTATCAAGTGAAATCTTCTTAGAACATGCTTGGATTTCTGGTGTGATCTCGGTTCCTTTGCCTGAGCTATAGCACCATTGTTATCACAAAATAGTGCCAGAGGCTCAGCCGCATCTGGTATCACACCTAGTTCAATAATGAACTTTCGTATCCAAACAGCTTCCTTTGCAGCTTCTGAAGCGGCGATATATTCAGCTTCTGTAGTGGAATCAACAACGGTGTCTTGCTTGGAGCTTCTCCAACTGATTGCACCGCCATTCAGACAAAAGATATAACCGGACTGTGACCGGAAATCATCTTGGTCTGTCTGGAAACTTGCGTCCGTGAATCCACTGACTTTAAGCACATCACTTCCACCGTACACCAAGAACTTATCCTTAGTATGTCTTAGATACTTCAAGATATTCTTTACGGCAATCCAATGGTTTTCACCTGGATTTGACTGGTATCTACTCGTCATGCTCAATGCATAAGCAACATCAGGACGAGTACAGATCATGGCATACATGACAGATCCTATTGCAGATGCATAAGGAATATTCTTCATGCGCTCAAGCTCAGCAGCCGTCGTAGGGCTCTGCTTCTTGCTTAGCATTGTGCCATGTACCATTGGCGTGAAGCCCTTCTTGGAATCCTTCATGCTGAATCTTTGTAGGACTTTGTCAATGTATGAATCTTGACACAAGCCTATCAGCCTTCTAGATCTATCCCGGTAGATCCTGATTCCAAGAACGTATGCGGCTTCACCCATGTCTTTCATGGAAAAACAACTTCCAAGCCAGTCCTTTACCGACTTTAGCATTGGAACGTCGTTTCCGAGAAGCAGTATGTCATCGACATACAGAATAAGAAATACTATCTTGCTCCCACTAGTTTTCTTATACACGCATTGTTCTTCTTCGTTTCTGATGAAGTCAAATTGTTTGATCGCTTCATCAAAACGAAGATTCCAGCTCCTCGATGCTTGCTTCAATCCATAAATGGATTTATGAAGCTTGCATACTTTCCCAGCATTCTTTGGATCTATGTAACCGTCAGGTTGCGTCATATACACATCCTCTTCCAGAATACCATTCAGGAAGGCGGTTTTCACGTCCATCTGCCAAATTTCATAATCATGAAAAGCTGCAGTTGCTAGTAGAATCCGAATAGATTTCATCATAGCCACTGGTGAATAGGTTTCATCGTAGTCCACACCGTGAACTTGTCTGAAACCTTTTGCCACCAACCTGGCTTTATAAATCTGGACATTTCCATCCACGTCAATCTTCTTCTTGAAGATCCATTTGCACTCGATGGCTTTTACACCAGCGGGTAAGTCAACCAACGAAAACACTTGGTTGACCGACATGGAGTCCATTTCGGAATCAGTGGCCTTGCGCCACTTCGAGGAATCTGGGCCCATCATGGCTTGATTGAAGTTCGATGGTTCATCACCATCAATGATCAGAAGATCATGACAGTCAGTCACGAGGAATCCTTGATATCTCTCGGGTTCGTGACGGATCCTCCCGGATCTTCGAACTTCAGGTACTACAGGTTCAGGCTCTACAATTTCTTGTAGGTCCTCCTGCTGCTCTTCCTCATTAGGTTGAGCAGTATCCTGTTCATCTTGAATTTCTTCAAGCAGTACCTTACTCCCACTGTCTTTCTTAGAGAGAAACTCTCTCTCAAGAAAGTTACAATCCCGGGCAACAAAGATCTTGTTCTCGGAACGTAGAAAGAAGTAATAAGCCTTGGTTTCCTTAGGATAACCAATGAAGTAGCATTTATCAGACTTTGGTGTAAGCTTGTCTGAGATTAATCTCTTGACATAGGCTTCACAACCCCAAATTCTTAGATAAGACAGCACTGGAGCCACTCCAGTCCATAATTCATATGGTGTCTTTGCTACTGCTTTCGATGGCGCTCTATTTAGAGTGAACACTGCTGTTAGCAGAGCATATCCCCAAAGGGATATTGGAAGTTCTGTGTGACTCATCATTGATCGAACCATATCCAATAAGGTCCGATTTCTCCTCTCAGACACACCATTCCATTGAGGTGTTCCGGGAGGAGTGAGTTGGGATACGATCCCACACTCTCTTAGATGATCACTGAATTCTTGGCTTAAGTATTCTCCTCCTCGGTCGGACCGAAGAGCCTTAATGCTTTTGCCAAGTTGGTTCTGTACTTCATTTTGGAATTCTCTGAACTTCTCAAAAGATTCAGACTTATGTTTCATCAAATAAACATATCCATACCTACTGAAATCATCAGTGAAGGTAATGAAGTACTGATAGTTTCCTCTTGCATTTGTGGACATTGGGCCACACACATCAGTGTGTATCAGGCCCAATAAGTCACTGGCCCTCTCGTTAGGTTTATTAAAGGGGGCCCGTGTCATTTTGCCCATCATGCAGGATTCGCATTTCTCACATGACTCAAAGTCAAATGAGCCAAGAAGTCCATTCGAATGGAGCCTCTTGATGCGTTTCTCGCTGATATGCCCTAAACGACAATGCCATAGAAACGTTTTCTCCTCATTAGGTTTGAACCGTTTGGTATTAATGTTATAAATTGGCGCGGATTGATCGAGTATGTAAAGCCCATTCGTAAGAGGGGCAGAACCATAGAACAAATTGTTGCGATTGAAGGAACATAATTTATTCTTAACTGAAAAATCATAACCTTCCAAATCCAACAAAGAAATTGAAATAATATTTCTGCTTATAGCAGGTACAAAATAACAATTATTGAGTTCTAAAATCAATCCCGAAGGTAAAGACAACAAGTATGTGCCTACAGCTAGTGCTGGAACTTTCGCTCCATTCCCAACTCGTAGCTCCACTTGTCCTTGCTTCAGCCTTCTACTGTTGCTGAGTGCCTGCATATTAGTACAAATATGAGCCCCACAACCAGTATCCATAACCCATGAGGTATTATCAGAAGTATTTGTATTAACTTCTATAACAAAAATACCTGTCGAAGAAGTCTCGAGAGTCTTCTTCTTCAATTCCTTTAGACCTTCTTGGAATTTCTTACATTCTCTCCTCCAATGCCCTGGTTCTTTACAGAACCTGCATATGTCAGTTGGCCCAGCCTTGGACTTGGGCTTGGGCTTTGGCGTGTCCTTGTCCGCGACTTGGACAGCCTTGGCCTTTCCCTTATCCTTAGCAGAGGATTTCTTAAACCCCTTGCCCTTTTGCACCATAAGCACATTGGGGTCCTTGGCGGTTTTCCTCAAGTTGGGCTCTGCAGTCTTGAGCATTCCGTGAAGCTCAGGCAATGTCTTACTCAAGCCATGCATGTTAAAGTTCAAAATGAACTGATCATAGCTTGCAGGTAATGACTGCAGAATGATGTCGCAGGCAAGTTCCTGGCTGATAGGGCAGTCGAGTTTCTGAAGATGATCGAGATAACCCATCATCTTCAAGACATGAGGACTCACTGCCGCATTTACAGCCAACTTACAGTCTAAGAGGTTCTTAACTGTTTGAAACCTCTCAGTCCTTGCTTGCTCCTGAAAAAGCGATTTCAGGCTTGCCATTATCTCAATTGGTGACAACACACTCTCGAATTGCATTTGCAGCTCAGCAGTCATTGTCGCCAACATAAGGCAATACACATCATTTTCATCTGACGAATGCTTTTCCCAAGCATTATGCAGAGTCCTGGCGGCATTGTTAGCAGGCCTCTCGGGGAGAGGATCACGAAGGACATAATCCTTCTTCTCCTGCTTGAGGACCAGCCTCAAGTTCCTTGACCACGTCAGGAAGTTCGTTCCAGTCAGCTTCTCCTTCTCGAGAACAGACCGGATTGAGAATGTGTTTTGTGTGCTTGTAGTAGTCATAGCTGAAATATAATATAAAAAGGTTATTAGTTAATATGTTCAATATGATTAATCTTATATTATACTTAATATGATCAATCATGCATTATATTCAATAACCTAAGTTACCCTCAATAGAATATAATGATTCCAAGATCCACATATAACTAAGATCAAAGTGGGCCACTGGCCGTCACCTAACCTTAGCTTATATCGGTAAGCCCTAAGTCGGCTAATTATATCCGTGATATAACTCTTGGTTGTGAATCTGGGCCCGAGGCCCAATTCACTCTGATGTCTCAAGGCCCGGGACTCCCGATGGCCTAGTCAAGAAAACCAGACTATACAGTCATGTAATCATTAATGTCTGGGACTCCCAATGACATTTATGAATCACAAACCGTCTTATCCACGCAAAAGTAGACACCCTCACACTGTAAGGCCATGAATACAATTGAATGGGCTTCGACAGCTGACATAGCCTGGACAAGACATCCAACGCTTGATATTATTTGAGGTTCGTAGGTTTATTAAAATTTCATTCCCAAAATAGAAGATTACTATTTCGGGAAACTTTCTATTTTTGGAAACCTACTATTTTTGGAAACTTTCTAAAATTGGAAACTTTCTAAAACCGGAAACTTTCTAACTTTAGAAATTTCTTAAAAATCCAAAACCCGCAAATCTAGAAATTTCTATTTTAAGAAACTTTCTAATTTCAAAATTTCGGAAACTTTAATTTAAAATCGACTTTATAATTTTATAAAATAAATTTTAAATTAATCTGAAGAAAAGACTCAAATAATTGGCCCAATTGTTTTAACTTCTTGGCCCGAGGCCCAAGAATTGGTCCATGTCCAAGACATGACCCAATTGTCCAATTAAATGACATAACCGGTCTGGTTCATTAAAATTGGTCTTAACCAAAATTAATTACTACGATGACCACAATTGTCAACCGGTTATTTACTAAACCGGATTTTCTCAATTTATTTGGTCCAACCAAATCAAATTAGAAAATCCTGGTTTAGGCACAAAATCCAATTTTTCGACTTTGGATTTCTTATCCCGGTTTAACCAGACTTAATAAAATTATTAAATCTGTTTATTAAACCAGGACGAATAATTTTAATCAAAAATTCTAAACCAAGCCGTTAACCGAAACGAAACATCACACGCAAACCCTAACCGGTCGAGAAACAATCGCCCAGCCGCAAGCCATCATGCTTCCGCGGCGGACGAATGGTCGGGACGGTTGGGCCGCGTGATCGGGACGGGAAAAGCGGGACGGGACGATGCCGAGACCATCGCGGGACGATCGTAGCTCGGTCCAACCGATCCGCTCGATCGATCCACATGATCGCTTGCTTATCCTCTCACGCAAGCGATCGGCCATCATCACGCACACGGTCGATCGGCTGATCATGCGATCGATCCATGATCGATCCATGCATCCAAGCCATCGGCCGATCACAAAAACAAGTCATATAGCTTGTTTTGCGATTTCATTAGTGTGTTTAGGGTTTAATTCTTGTTTCTTAAGTGATTTATCTTATCAGTAGATTGATTCAAAACACTTTTAAACAAGAAAAACAATCCTAAACATGAATCTAAACAAGAAAAACCATAACCAATAGCTCTGATACCACTGAAGGATTGTTTAGTTAATCCTGATTCAATTCTCAGATTCAGATTATCCTAAACATGCTGATCTAGGTTCTTCTTGAATAGAAACATATCAGATCTCACCTTATACCTGTTTATGCAGCGGAAAGAGAAGGTATGGCTTGAGATCAGCAGAACCACCGAGAGATGGATCCTCCAAAGGCTCACACACGCTTCACAGGAAATGGCTGCTAGACCGAGCAGGAGAGGAGGCGCAGAGAGGGAGAGAGGCTCGCGGCTGGGTTAGGGTTAGAGAGAAAGAGATATGGGTTTTAGATTATAAAACCCTTCTCTTTCCCTTTTGGGCTTTTGGGCCCAAATGCCAATCTGATTAAATCCCTTGGATTTAATCAGACCCATTAATCTCTCTCTAAGTACGACAAATGCCTGGCACTTTTACCGTACTTCTGCTAAGCCGTTCCTACACATTTTCCTGTTAGCTTAGGCGTGTGACCCATATGGGATCATATAATAAAGGCAATAAGTCCAAGACTTATAGATCATGAGCGGACTCTAGCAAGCCATCATGACCCCCAGTATTATATGACTTATGTCTGATCATTGACATACTCTTACTTTCTAGAGACAGTACCGAGATTACTGGACACAATTCCAACATTGTGATCATTGACAGTCGCACTGCGAGTCTACCAATGATCATCTACCTTGCTCAGGTCACTGTGGATACCAAGGACTCCAAGACTATCCAAACAATGAACGAGTCTTGACAGTAGACGAGATTGGGCAAGACATCAAGGTCACTTGATGTTTAGTTGAGGAATCTAAACTCTGAAAGGTTAGCAAATCAATCTATCAGGTCATGTAATTGTTGATGTCAAGCACCGCAAGTCCATCAACATAATTACCTGCCTTACTCACCTAATTGTGGACACCAAGCTCTTGGCTAGACCATCACACAACGAAATGAGTCTTGACAGTTGACCATATTGAAGCTAAGCTTTGATCAAGATTTAGGTCGAGTTTGGTTTCTGCAAATTCAAGGTTCAATAACCAGAATTTCGAGCACTGTATCGATCGACGCAGACTATGTCTGTCGATCGACACCACCAAACAAAACCGGACTTCAATAACCGGTTAATCCAATTAACCCGGTTCATCGAACCGGTCATGTCGATCGACATAACCCGTGTGTGACGGTCGACATAGACCTTAACCGAAGACAGTTTTTGATAACCGGTCCAATCCAATTGAACCGACTTATCAGATCAACTGATCTTAACCATTCAAATCGGTTTATACTAATTGCGATAACCGGTCCAATTCAATTGAACCGTTTTATCCAATCAGACTGATTTAACCCATCGGTTCATGCTAATTGAGACAATCAGTTCAATCTAATTGAACCAATTCATTCAATTTAAACCGATCTATTCGGACTTAACCAAGCATGATAACCGGTCCAATCCAATTGAACCGATTAACCATTCGCTAGGTCTGTGTCGACCGACACTAACCTGTGTCGATCGACACTCGACCGAATCTGCTCTGTGTCGACCGACACTCAATCTGTGTCGATCGACACAGTAGGCTTTCGGTTTTTCTTCGCGAAAAACCCTAGCCGCCGATTCTGTCGAATTCGTCATTCTGTGTCGACCGACACACCTAGTGTGTCGATCGACATTGTGCGAAAAACACAGAATCGATTTTGATCTGAATCGATCCAACCTGTTCTAACTCAAACAACCTAGTTTGCGAATTTAAATCATCAAATTCAATTAACAGGCTGATTCAATGATAAAACCCTAAGGCTCTGATACCACTGATGGAATTCCTAGCAGTTCCTAATCCGATTAGGCAACCCTAAGTCTGAATTCCGAGCCTAGGATCTTAGGGTTTAAGTAATTGAATCATGGATCTCGTGTTTACCTTGTTCTGGCAGCGGAAGATGAATCAGGTAAGATAAGATTAGGAGCGATTCAGATGCCTCGCCTCTATCGTAGTCCACACGCACACAAGTTGGAATCCGCCGGGATGCTAGCGCCGGGAATCGGATCTCTTGAGATTTCTGTGTTTTCTGGAGAAAGAGGATCAGTTTTTCTGTCAAGAAAAAACTGTCTGCTGCGGCTCTCTCCCGATTTAGGTCATATCTATAATCATATATATGTGGACCTTTTCATAAACCAAAACATCAGTTTCGGTTTCGGCCTTGTGTCGACCGACACACCTAATGGTGTCGATCGACACACATCTTGTATCGATCGACGCACCCATTGGTGTCGATCGATACACCTCCTAAAACATGATATCAATGTGTATCCAATACACATTGATCGGACCATATGCCAATGATCAAAATCCCATACCAAGTGCATCCAACTTGCTTAGGTGTGTGACCATGTAGGTTCACACGATACCAGAAATGAGTTACAACTCATTTGTCATAAGCGGTTTCTAGCAAAACATTATGACTACCCAGTATCACATGAATTGTCCGATCTCGACAATACAACTATCATTAGAGTAAGTACAATGTGATTTCAGGACACAATCCCAACAGCCGCAACCCATCTTCGAAAAAATAACTTGTACGCTCCTAGCCGTTAACGGGATTACCGGATAAAGTCATATGAAATACGATCTTGGGCCTAACTCACAAGACTCATATTTCTGATACTTTGGGCCAAATCATGAAATTCTACTCTCAAACGGACTCGGATCATCCCTTCTAGGCCCATTCGGAAAAATAGGTTAAGCCACAGAAGGATAATTGTTAAAAAAATGAAAGATAAACTCGAAGAAGAAAATGAGAAGATATCTCCGAGCAGAAGAGGAAAATCCAAGCTGAAAAAGTAAATCCCAAAGGAAATGGAATATACGATAACAAAAAGATTTCCAGAAATCTTGCACGCAAAGATCCTCGAAGCCGACTCACCACGACTATATAAGAAGAAGGACTTCCTACGATTTATGCATCTCGAAAAATCCTAGCCTCTAGACTTAGAACTTAGAACTTTCTTAAGCCTTTTCACTTTGTACTTCGTTTCCGATTTGATCTATCAATAAAAATATCCTCCGAGACTCTATTTCATGTACTTACTCTTGAAATTTATGTTCCCTAAAAGTTAACTCTACGAATATTGACAATGCGAGTTTCGACTCTCACAGAAAAGAAACAAACACCACAAATGAGACACAATAGACGGAATAAATGGGGTAAATATGAATCTTCATTTTTTTTTTTTTTACAAAGGTTCATTTTAATTAAAATATCTTTTGTCTGTTACGAAAAAATACAAAACCACACTTAAACCCAAATAGATTTTAATCTTATAAAACATAAATAGTAGAGTTCAAAAGCTGGCCCTAACCCTAAAATATTTAAACCTAACATTATTGATGCCGTCTTCAACGGTGTTGCTACCGACTCACTGGAAAAATCCCCAACCCTCGGACCGCGGCCTCAGACGCCGGGTATAAATCGCCACCACTTGCAAAAGAAAATAACCCGTCATAAAAAAAACTACACCGTGAAATGGTCGACAGAGAAACCGAGTTAAATATTTGAAGCGGAGGGATAGTAGATCTGAAAGAAAGGTCTCTTTCATGCTTCAACGTCTCCCTCGAACATCGAGGTTACCGGAAGACTCTGAACCTTCACACGTCACCTGATCTTACCCACCTCGCCAAAAACAATCGAAGGCTCGCAGACACCATTCACACAACCACCGGAAAAACACAAGACAAGAAAAGAGGGAGAGATTTGAAGAAGAAAACGATGCCCATTGTTCTAGCAGAAACATACATGATCCGTCCTCAAATAGATTTCGTTCACCGCTTTGCAAGCCGGAAAAGAGATCCGCCACTACTACCAAAACATATCTGACTGAAATAAAGGTTGAAGAGCAAAGGCAAAAGAAATTAAGGTTGAAGAGCAAAGGTAAAAGAAAAAAAAAAAAAAGAATGACGGATCTACTCACAAGACCGATAAAGATACCGAAAAAGTAATATACCGGCGAAAAAGAAGGCGAGAGGAAGCCTAGAATTAGAGAGAAGGAAAGAGAAAAGAAAAACGATTGTCTAAATCCCTTGAATCTTTATTTCCCAACAGTAAATATATTCGAACAACAAAGCAAAAATATCTCATTTGTACATCGTATTAAGTGTTTAGTGGGTACTAGCATATTTCGTAATAAAAATGCAATCTCCAAAATAAATTTTAAGATCAATTTTAAATATTTAATTTAATCATTTCTTGTGTTTTGTGTTAATTTTCAGTACATAGTTGTAAAAATAAACGAAGTGCTAAAAAGTTTATGTTTGTTTTTGAAGGCGATTGTGTTTGTTTTATTTCAGTTTAAAGTCTTTAGATTTACGTTTTAGAGTTTTTATTGTTTTCATTCAAATATGATGAATTTTAAATATCACTTATGTAGGTAATGATACCGATAGAAAAAAAAATTTCCAGAATAATAAACATCCAAATGTTTATAAAGAAAATGAACGTGTTGACAAAAAAAAAATGAACGTTTGCGGAGTCGCTATCCAGTTGATGACTGTGAGTACCAGTTATACACTAAAATAATTGATTAGTAATCGCATTATTATTAGTCAGATAAGCATTAAATGGGGTCTAATTATACAATTAGCAACTGCCATTTGCTGGCATCACCATTAGCCATCAGGCAAAAGTCAATGATGATAACATTTAGAATTTGTTCTTTCTTTTTGTGCCAAACTAATTTGTCAATTTGTGGACATTGCTTGTCACCTCCAATAAGTTCGTAACTGGTGACGGTAATACTTCCACGTGTCACTGCGTAACTTGCTAAAACTCTAATAAAGAGAAGGCGTAACTGGTTGGGAATAGCACCCCAACTTTCGGGAGGATGATATGCCATTCGCATTCGCCGTAGAAAAACAATATAATAAATAAAAATATAAATAAATAGAAAATAAATAAAGAAAGTTTGAAAAATGAATATGAATATGATTTTTTTGATGTTGACAAAAAATGATTTTCTTTTTATAAATTAAATAGTGAATATAAATGTGTTAATATTTATATATCTTTAAAAATATACATAAATATTATTAAAACAATTACAAAACTTGTTAATATTATTATAGACCCTGATAAAATGTATCGTTGAATGACTTGTTAGAGCGACTTAGGCTTTTCCGTAGACCATCATAATTTCAAAACCTCGATCATTATATTGCGGAAGCATTATAATTAGCAATCGTCGGAGCTCCATAGCTACTTGTTGCTTGGCTTCTGCCGCTTCTTCTTCTTCTTCTTCTTCTTCTTCTTCTTCTTCTTCTTTTTCCTCTTCTTCCTCTTCTTCTTCCTCTATTAAGTTGTATGGGCCTCTAACTTAAGAAGGATCGACCTTTTGTCCTTTCGAATTCAATGTAGAACTAACTTCGTATTTTCTCTTTCGAGTCCCGGGATTCTCTCTCTCTCTCTCTCTCTCTCTCTCTCTCTCTCTCTCTCTATGTTCTTCTTCTATATTCATTCTCTTCTTATCTTATCATATATATATATATATATATATATATATTAGTTAATTATTTCTCCAACTACCGATGTGGGACTTTTCATTAAAATTTTCATTAAAGGTATCCTGGTCATTAACCTCGTGATAATGAATCTAGTGTGTTTTCACTTCTCAATTATAGAATTAGATTATTTTCTAAGAAACCTTTCTCCTTGCGGCGCTTCCCAACTGTTACACCATCGAACATGGGATCTCAGACCATTATCCCCATTTGAGGGAAGTTATCTCCACTGATGTCTCCACGATATTCAGCGATGCGATCATGCCCTTTGTTTCGGAGGAAGAAAATACATAATATATATATGATTGCGACATTGGGCTGTTGCAAATACTATCTACAGCCCAATCAAAAATTGTTTTCCCCCTTCGATTCTATCAAATCTTGCAAAAATGGCTGACAATCTCAGGCGTGTAATGCAAGACATGGACCTTGGAGCAGTGAAGCCCCAATTGCTCTACCCATTGATAAAAACCGCTTCATTCTTGTGAGTCGTACGACAATCCCATGCCGACAAAACCTTCGCTCCATCATTGCAAATCTTTTCAGGAGATGGGGTCATGACGGACAAGTGCTCTGTCGTGTTATCGCAGGAAGACGATTTCAAATTTGTTTCCCAACAGAATAAATGATGGAAAATGTACTCCGTCGCGGACCATGGGCTTTTGTTGATCGAATGATGATCCTCCAATATTGGATTCCGATGATGGATTTCAACATTCTCAACTTGATACCGTTATGGGTTCAAATCAGAGGCGTCCCAATGCAATTCATGAACCAAGACGTCATTGCACACATTGGTCACATGATGGGCATGTTCATGGACGTTGATTACAATGCAGAGGTTGTGGCAAGAGTCGAATATGCTCGGGTGCGACTTCACTGGGACGTCTGATAACCACTTTGATTTCAAAGACAGTTCCAGCTTACCACTGGAATCAATACTCTGCTTCGACTCCGTTACGAACGACTACGTGGTTTTTGTGAGATATGTGGCATGATCTCACCCATGATTATGGAGCTTGATTAATCAAGAATGGAGGAGATGGATCTGATGGTGAGAACAACGATGATGGATGACCTGCAAATGGGCACACAACCAGCAATGGAGTCCAAATCCGTGAGATCAATGATAAAGAAGCAGCCCCTTAAGAAGACAATGGGGAAATCGCATGGAACAAAACAATGGTATTTGGTCCAAGTCACAAAAGTGGAAAGTGATGATGAGGAAACAAGTGAAGAATCACACGGTGAACTTACAGAAGCAGAACTGGAAGAAAGTGCAGCTTTTCTTGATGGAGAAGAGAGATACATCATGTACAAAGGAGAACTGGAAATGAGTGAACTCTTCAATCTGGTTCCCAGCTTCTCTAATGCTACGGGATATGTACAAGGACCTTTTGAGGATCAGGAGAATAACGTTAATGAGGAAAGATTTGGAAATGACACATAGATGCACTACAAACATTGATGAGCAACTTAAGAGGACATGATCAGAGGATTCAGAAAGTGAAGGAGAGAAGATGTACAATACAACCCGTGAGAGAAGAGAAAGCAGTATTGGTCACAAGGATGATCATCCAAAAGATTCAGTGAGTGGTGAGGTGGACCCTAAACTACCAACGCCACCATGAGGACAACATGCAGTAACTGCCGAGGTCTAGGCAAAGACTCGACAGTTCAACGCCTAAAAGAGATACATCGTAAATATCTCATGGACATAATATGCCTATCCGAAACAAAACAACCCGACGATGTGATCAGGTACTTAGCTTGCGAGTTAGATTTTTAAATGTTTAACCCAGAGGTCTTAGTGGTGGACTTGTAGTCCTTTGGAATCTATCTATTAGTCTTTTAGTTTTATTACAATCCCCTCAGCTTGTAGATTGTTATGTGGAATGCAATGGCTTTTGTTTCTATTTCTCCTTCGTGTATGGAAACCAAACCATGGCCTGTGTAACATCTTATGGGAACGACTTGAAATAATCTCACTTGACAGAGCGGAACCATGGCTAATAATGGGAGCTTTTAATGAGATACTTGATAATGAAAAAAATCGGTGGAAGAAGAAGACCTAAAGCCTCTTTCCTGGATTTCAGAGAATGATCAGATCATGTAGCTTTTCAGACTTAAAAACGGTTGGAAACAGGTTCTCTTGGGTTGGACAACAAGGATAACACTTGGTACAATGTTGCTTGGATAAAAAAAATGGCATGAACAATTTCCCAACTCATAAATGCATTTCTTGGAGAGAGGGGAGTCAGATCATAGACCACTTGTCACTTACATTGCTCACGCCCCGGAATATCGCGAAGGAAGATACATTTTTGATGATACACTTGTGCATAAAGAAGGGAGGCTGTAGTCAAGGGATGTGATCACACAACACCAAGAATGCATACGCCTTCTCATTTTCAAAGATTTATTCACTGCAGAAAATCAATATCGAGATGGAAGAGTAACTACGTAAACACCAGAGACCAGGCTTGGAGAAGGAGAAAAGAACACACGATATTATCACATGATTACAAAGGCAAAGCGTGTACATGGTCGACTAAATGATATACTTGATGAGAACGGTGTCATACAAAGAGGTGATGAAGATTTTTGAAATGTAGCATAGAACCAATCTATTTAGTACACAAGTGATATATCATGGTTTTTATAGGGTTTCAACCATGATATAAGTGTATATATTGAGTCTTTAACCTTGTATTTGGAGTCTTTAGAGTACTTTGCAGGTTTAGGTACGTTTGGAGCTTATCTGGAGATTCTGGGAGCTTTTGGAGTGATTTGGCAGCATACATGGATTTCACAGAGTTCACTTGGTTCGTCTGCACTTGGGACCGACACCAATTTGGTGTCGGTCGACACCACTACAGGACAAAATTCCTGCACGTCAAAAATACAGCTTTTGGAGATTTGCAAGTTTTACCTAAAAGTTTCTCATAATTACAAGAAGGCCCAAAACGTGTTTTAGCTATTAATTAGGTTTTACAGCCACTTGTTAGGCTAAGTTTTATTCTTGATTTGTTCTAAGAGAGATTAGGAGATTGGGGGCTGGTCTTGTGCTCGAGAGAGACTTGATTTCGAACCCCTGTTCTTATTCTTTTGGTTTTATATGATTATTACTTTGATTATGTCTATTGTCATGATTGATATGTTTGAGTAGTTTTCTTGTTAGATTTAGGGATTCTCATTAGGGATTTCATGGAATTGTAGATTGATTGATTAATTGGATTCAAACCATCTAGTTCTTCATCTAGGTTGTTCTTAACGCTTAATCTAAATTAGCTACTTGGATTATTGATATCAGATTGATTAGCGAAACGAGAGTTGGTTAATTGATTAGAAAAGAACCTAGATGAGAAAATTACCTATTCGCAAAGAGATTTGACTTAGGGAATTTGTGAACGAAAGAACCTAAATTAAATGCATGTTTAGAACTCTAGAATTCACAAAGAGATTTGGTTTTCTAGGTTGTTAGACATATTTAGCATTCACAACGAGAGTTGGTTTGTTATATGATTGTGATTCTAGTTCTATAACATCGATATCTGAATCCTGTTGATTGATTGATTTGTGTTCCTGATTTTCTGAAAATTTCCCTAAGTCTAGCGCCTCCGTTGATTGATCACACACCGTCTATTTAGTTGCTTTCTTTACTGTTTTCATCCGTCCTGCTTAGCTTAATTCGATTGCATATAATCTATCGCGTGAAACTAGAGTCTATGTGGATTCAATACCCTTTGTACTACAATTGCATATATGTGCACTTTCAGTTAGAATAGAGATTAATTCTTGACCTATCAACAAGGTTCCAATATTGAAAAACTTGAGGAAGTGTTTATTGGTTTTAAAAAAAAAGAATCACACAGGAAATAAACAGGGATCTAACCAGAGAAATGATACAATATGAGATACAAGAAGCAGTCTGGAGCTCACAAAGCACCTGGTTTAGATGGTTTCTCAGGTGCCTTTTATCATAAATACTGGAATGCAATCAGCACGGCTCTAGAAAAAGAGGTACGTCAATTCTTTGAACATAACACTTTGGATCATAGACATAACCACACGAACATCTGTCTCATTCCAAAGACCAATTCACCGAAAAGTATGGCTGACTTCCGACCAATAGCACTTTATAGTGTTATCAATAAAATCATTTCAAAGATTTTAGTTAAAAGACTAAAGAAACACCTTAATCGAATAGTCTTTGAGAATCAAGCGGCATTCATCCCAGGGAGAATGGTTACTAATAATGTAATCGTAGCACATGAGATGTATCATAATCTCAAGCAAGGAAGAGACAGTACGAATCTTACATGGCTTTGAAAACAGAAATCATAAAAGCTTATGATAGATTAGAGTGGGAAACAGAAATGCAGGCTAGCCGACATGTCCTTCCATTGGTCCCAGGAGTCCTGCGCACGCTCCCTTCTTTTCAAAACCACCAACTCGACCAGTAATATACTTCTGCTACAAGTCCTGAAAGGAAAATGAAGGGGAAAGGAAGAGGGGTGAGAAATTAGAGAATTACTCCGTGATAACGATTTGGACTAACCCAAATCATACTACCCTTGCACGACTTTAATGCCTTGCAGAATTAAACGGCTGCAAGGAATATTATATAATACTTATATAATATAATATATATACACACAACAAACAATGGAAGCATCGTGACCCTCGGGCCCATAGCAGCATAAAGCCCGTACCCGACTCGGCCACGACACTAGTTCAAGCCACCGGGCCCATAGAGACATATAGCTTGTACCCAACTTCCACCCGAACTTCACTCACATCACTCCGGCGCGCAGGCCCCTCACATCACTCTGGCGTGCAGGCCACAAATCACTCCGTTAGGAGGGTGCGACGCACCCTCCTCTGACAGCTTTTCGGGGACGTGAATTCCTTCGGTAGCAGACACGTGCCCCACCACAGAAGCCCATTACAGGCGCCTAACACAACAGCCAACTCGCACATCACCGCAAAAGTTCCAGTTCACAGCCCTATCCGTTTTAGCATGCCATCTAGGTTCTCAATCAGCACGTAATGCCAGGTCGGTTATCACAGAGCACTCAACATGATCTAACAACCTAACTTCATTCCCAATTAACAAGGCAAGATAGTTTATAGATATATGTATATAGATATATGTATAGATATAGTTGTGGACTGTTGGTTCAAATACTTCTTATAACCCTAACGATACTATTCTTTATCATCAACACTTGACACGCAGCAATCAACGATGCCAATTCAATCCTAGCCTAGACATCACGAAGCACAACAATATGCATGAAACAAATCGGGACAAACCACTCACCTTGGCTAAAGAAGGGCAAAAGCGTAATTTAGGAATTCCAATTGCCCGAACGGACTTCAGATCTTTCTGGAAAGCTGAAACCGAGAGGTTTCCAACTACATATTGTGCGTTCTGTGGATCCTTACGGATCATCGGGAAAACGCAAATCAATATGACGGCCAGAATTGCTTCGATCTTAGATATGCGTTGGGAAAGGTGAAAGATCGAAGAACCAAGATTAGATCTCCGATCTAACACCACATGGGATCAAAACAAGACAGGAAGAGATGAAAAAGAGATTCGATAGAGGTTTTGGATTCACTTAACCCGGGAGAAGATTCGAAGAGATGAAGCAAGAGAAGAACGAGATCAGAGGTGGTTCACGACGGAGGAAGATGGTGGCTGTCGACAGTGGATCGCGGCTGATGGCTGACGGCTGCTGGGCTCCGGCTGTCTGATCTCCTCCTCCTCATCTCCTTGGTGGCTCCTCTATTTATAAGAAAATAGAAAGGCAATCCTAGGTTAAGTAGATTTTTTGGGCATTTGGACTTTTATTCAAAAAAAATTTTGAAAGAGCCTAATGGACCGGAATCGGACCATTACAAAAAACAAGGCTTAGATAAAACCAAAAGCTGATGACCAGTGTCATACGAAAAAGAGCCAATCCAGAACACTAGATCACCTCTCAATACCATCTAATCACGGCAGGAGGAAGGAAGCAACCAACAACACCACAACTCATACTTCTAATAAGAGTGGAGCATAAACAAACACCAAACATAAAAACATAGAAAAAAGAAATCCTTACTTTGAAGAGGATGAGGAGCAAAACGATGAACAAAGCACCAGAGGCAAGACTGCAAGAGGAAAAGACCCATTGATCCGCAATCGAAGCCAATGATCAAACCATAGATGAAAATGGAGAGGATAACCTACCAAAGCCACTGTAGTGAGACAATGAGGAGTGGACAAACTGAAACGGTAAGCCCAATTTTAAAATTTCTTAGCAAATGATGTAACAACAAAATCACAAATAAATAAATGTTCATTTTACATGTTTATTCCCTATAGATAACAGAAGAAATTCATTGACCAAAAAAAAAAAGATAACAGATGAAATTCAAGTGTTTTATAAAAATCATGTTGTTTTCTTTGATTGACTGATATATCATGGTTTTTACCCATTTTAGACCATGATATAGATGTGTTTTTAGTGTCTTTTGTATTCGTTTAGAGTCTTTAAAAGGTTTAATCAGGTTTGGAGCTAATTGGAGATATTTGGAGCATTTTGGGACTTTTGGGACGTTTTGGCCGAGAGCTTAACTCACTGTCCGATTTATTGATCAAGCATCGACCGACACACCTTGTGCATCGGTCGACACACTAGCGAGATGGGCCGTACGCGTCGGTTTAACAAGTTATGAAGATTTACAAAGAAGCCCATAATAGTTCCAGTATGTAGACAGAAGCCCCAGCCGAGATTAGGCTTATATATAGAGGATTTTGGTGTTTATTTTACTTACGCTTTCATACTTAGAGCTAAGAGATTTTTAGAGCTTTTGGGGCTGATCTATTTCATGTATTCACTTATTTTGGAGAAGATTTCGAACCCCTTTATCTATTTAATTTCTTATATGCAATCTATTATTTCTATGATTATGTTTTCATCAATCATGTCTGAGTAGATCCATAGTTAGGCTTAGGGTTTCTCATTAGGGTTTGATGACTTGCTAGACTTGTTTAATTCAGTTAAGGATTCATATGATTAGAATGTTCTTCAAACTAAATCGTGCTTAATGCTAGTTCTAACCTGATCAATTAGAATCTAGATCTTAGGTTGCTAAATTCGACACGAGAGTGTGTTTTAGAATCTGAACTATTTAGGTTGAGCAATTAAATTATTCGCAAAGAGATTTGGTTTAGTTTAATTGCGAACATATCGAACTTGAACTTAATGCTTGTTTAATCTGTTAGTAATTGCAAAGAGATTTGGGTTACTGCACTTAGACTTAGAGGATTTTCGCAAAGAGATTTGGCTAATCCTATTTCTGTGATTTGAGTTCTAGAACTGAGTTTAATTTGATCCTGACTGATTAACTTGTCTGCTTGTCTGATTTCCTGAGAATACCCTAGGCTTGACGCTTTTAGTTTATTGCTTTCACAACCAACTTGCTACTGTTTACTTTCTTGCTTCGCAATTTATTTACTTCACCATCTGCTTATTTCTAGTTTTAGTCTCTACTGTTCTGATCTATCGAGACCTAGTGTCCCTGTGGATTCGATAACCCTATATACTACTTTGACATTGCTGTTCACTTGCAGTTTAGAATAGGGTAAAACTTAGAACCTATCAAGTTTTTGGCGCCGTTGCCGGGGACTCTTAGAGTCTTCGATAAGACCGAACTTAGGGTTTTTACTAGAAATTTTTCTTTTTGTTTTTGCTTTTTCGTTTTATTTTCATATTTTGCTAACCTTTTCTCTGTTTCTTTCTGTCGCAGGTACGACTTGCGCCTTGCGTCGATCGTTGCACCCCTTGCGTCGATCGTCACTAGGCGATTCTGAGATTGAATCGATCGTTGCACTGATAGCATCGGTCGTTGCTGGACGATTACAGACAGTTTATGCCAACGCAGAAAACTCGAAGTAATCCGAACTCGAGCTTAGTTAATCTCGGACTAGAGGAACTTGGACGTCTAGAAAGAACTATCAGAAGAGAAAAGAGAGAGAGAATGGTACGAGAACGTCTGATCTTGATACGAGATGCTGAAGGTGTCCTGAGGGATCCGGAAAACAATCCTTACAATGCTGCTGGGCAGAGGATTGATGCTGATGGACGAGTGATCCTTGACCCTCCTGAGCAACTGCAACAGGAACAGAACCAGGGTCAAAGACAGGCTCAAGGTAGACAGCTGGTTGTTCATGAGAGGACGTTAGCTGACTACAACAGACCGGATGAGTTTCATGCAAACCGGTCAGCTTTAGTGCTTCCTACCTTTGAGAGGAATGATTTTGAAGTCAAGACCATCTACTACCAGCTGATGAGACAGATTGCTTTTCATGGTCACCAAGCGGAGCAGCCTATGGATCACATTGATCGGTTTGAGGACATAGTCACTGGCATGAAGTATGATGGAGTATGCCCGGACTATCTGTTCCTTAAGCTATTTCCACACAGTCTTGCTGGAGACGCTAGTGTATGGCTGAGGCAGCTAGTACCTGGCCAGTATACCACTTGGGCAGCTTTAAAGAGTGAGTTCCTGCGTCACTTCTATGATGATGCGCGTTCAGACCAGTCCAGACAGGACATACTCACTTTCTCCCAAGGAGCTGTGGAGCCCTTAAAGCTGCCTTGATGAGATTTAAGCAGTATCAGCGTGACTGCCCACACCATGGATTCACTGAAGTTCAGCTGATTGGTATTTTCTTCAGAGGCATAGATCTTCCATATCAGTCTGCGCTGGATAATTCCAGTAATGCCAACTTCAACACCAGGACTCCTACACAGGCTAAGCAGTTGATTGAGAATCTGATTGGCAGCAACAGTTGCAAAACTATGGATGAGAGGAGGAAGAAATCTGGTGGAAGTGTTGATAACTCAGAGATGGCTGAATTGAGATCCAGGATGGACAAAATCTGCACTCTTCTAGGTGAAAAGAAGGCTGTCCACTTTGCTCAAGAAGTAGAAGTAATTCAGACTGAGGAGGACACTCAGGAAGAAGATGTGAAATACATCGGAGGATCTGGTTTCCAAGGAAACAGATTTGGATATCAATCTGGGAACAGATTTTCCGGTAGAGGACAGAAGAATGCCTTCGCAGGCAACCAGAACTCTTCAAGCTTTGGACAGACTAGTAACTTTCAGAAGCCTTATAGACAAGGAAATCAGAGAACCTACGGATCTTCATCTTATCAGTCACCTCCTGCAGCCACTGCTTTTGAGACTAGGATGGAAACAATGTTGGAACAGGTACTGGAGAGCCAGAACAAGATTTCTGTGGACAGTAACAAGAAGCTGGATGCAGTTTATGAGAATCTCAATGGGAAGTTTGAGACTCTGAGCACTCATGTGAAGCAGCTGGACACTCAGGTGAATCAGATTTCCAGTTCTATGAAGGGAAAAGAAGCCGCAGACACTCACATTAAGGCCTGGTCTGTGTACATTAATGATGGGTCTCACCTAGGTGAGAAATTTGAGCTAAGTACAACTGAGTTGGTGAAAGATGGAGAAATCCCGGATTTTGGTCAAAAACTCTCGGGTGAAATCTGCTGCAGTGCGTCGATCGATGCAACATCTGCGCCGATCGATACACCAGTCGGGATGGCAACGATCGACACACCCTTAGTGTCGGTCGTTGCAGGGCGTGAACAGACAGAACTGTCGGGTGATAATGGCATAGATGCAGAGTTGGACCTTGATCACTTATTCACTGGAGTCTCTGAGATCTCTCAACAGGAGATTTATGCGCAGATTGTTAGACAACACTCCTCAGTGTCTGAAGTGATTAGGCAGGAAATTGAAGAGCTTAAGAAGCTAGAGGAGATTGGTGAAGAATTGGAAGAAATTCCAACTTCTGATGATCCACCTTATCATCCATGTGTGCAGAGGTACTTAAACAGATGACGAGCTGAGAGACTGGGTGATTGTAGTCCCCCAACACATTAGTGAGGTGCTACTGAACAAGATCCCAAAGAAGCTGTCTGACCCTGGAGTCTTTGTGCTTAACTGCTCCATCTTCGAGGACAGTTTTAGACGCTCTCTGTGTGATTTAGGAGATGCTGGAAGTATGATGCCTTATTCTGTGGCAGAGAAGCTGGGGATGCTGGATTTTTCTCCTACTAGGACCTCTCTTGAACTAGATGATCAGTCTATACGAGTTCCGGAAGGACTCTTAAAGGACATTCCAGTGAGAGTTGGAAACTACTTAGTTCCGACAGACTTCCTTGTGCTGAAGTATGACTGCGATCATGATGAAGCGTTACTGCTTGGAAGACCATTCTTGGCTACAGCGGGAGCTGTGATAGATGTTAGACAGAGTCTAATAGACCTCCACTTGGGAGATGAGCCGCTGCGTTATGAGATGGAGAAGCTGCGAAAGCCACTGATAGATGGGCAGACATTCACAATCATGGATGCAGATGATGAGCAGCCGGATGACACTGTGATTCTGGATCCTGGAGCACATTTTACTCCATCTTTTCTTGGACATGAGCATTCTGCAACAGCCTACTCGCCACCTTGGATGAGGAGACTTGAACAGAGACAGAAAAAGTCTCTGTCGAGATCTCTTGGTGCTTGAAAGATCTTGTGCGTCCGGTCAAGCTAATGACCTTAAACAAGCGCTGAGTGGGAGGCAACCCACTGTTTTCGTTTTTGCATTTTGATTTTAGTATTTTCATAGGATTTTACGCTTGTTTCTGGTTTTGGTGAGTTTTGTTTGCAGGTCTCGGATTAAAACGCAGTGCATCGATCGACACACCACTGTGTCGATCGTCACAATACGAAAAAATCGCACAGCAACGGTCGGTGCACCTAGTGCAACGATCGATGCATACCTGCGACAGAGGTAAAAACCCGAGAGAACTAACCATTCCATTAACAAATTTTTCTTTTCTTTCTTTTAACCAATCCCTTGCTTGACACTACTGGGGACAGTGTGTCTTAAGTGTGGGGGAGGTTCTACTAATTACTTTTCTTTCGTTTTCTTAAGAGTCAGTTAAATTTTAAAAATTTGTTTTTTTTTAGTCAAAATTTGTTTAAGTAGGAAACAATGATTTTTTGAGGAGATTAGCAGCATTTGCAGGAACTTAAGTAACCATTGGGATGAAGCTGCAGATTATCTATGACTATTAGAAAATCCCATCACAGATCAGCCTACTGAGAACACCCACATCGCTTCAGGTATCAGAGGATCCTTTTACTGAATTCAATTTAATCCTGACTTTATATTTCTCACCTAAGGGCTTGGTATACTTTATGTCGGACTCCTTTGTTGGTTCTGACACAGCCTGTTAACCTGTCCTATTTAGTTCCCTTCTCCCCTTCCATTAAAAAAAAAAAAGAGTAATAAACTGAGGATGGGTTAGTAACTCCGAAGTGGTCATGGGAATGGTAGCTAAAACTCTCATATCATGTGTATCCATGGAATGTGTCCAAAGTACACCCCAAAACGGGAAGAACACTGATAAAAAAAAATAAAATGATACCCAAAGGGGAAAAATCAGTTGTTAAGGAAGGGAAAAGAGAGGAAAGGGACTAGAGAAAGACAGTTTGGTGGTCTAGAGCTGGCAAAGTAAGAATCCATGTGCCTTTAGATCGATACCCCTTAGGTGAGACCGCACTTAAATATATGCAGAAGTCAGTAGGGAGAATTTGAATGCGTGAATGTGATTGTGGCGTTTACTTAGGACAGTTGCTAAGTGTGGGGGAAGTATATGTTGGTCTTGATGTCTGCAGGTTGATTCTTTCATGTGGATTACTAAGGGGAATCTGAATGCTGCTGCTTCTACGACAAAATGAGTTTCTGAAGAGTTTTCAAACCTTTTCACTGCATTATAGTTCTCTGTTTTGCTTGAGGGCAAGCAAAGGCTAAGTGTGAGGGAGTTGATATATCATGGTTTTTACCCATTTTAGACCATGATATAGATGTGTTTTTAGTGTCTTTTGTATTCGTTTAGAGTCTTTTACAGGTTTAATCAGGTTTGGAGCTAATTGGAGATATTTGGAGCATTTTGGGACTTTTGGGACGTTTTGGCCGAGAGCTTAACTCACTGTCCGATTTATTGATCAAGCATCGACCGACACACCTTGTGCATCGGTCGACACTATAGCGAGATGGGCCGTACGCGTCGGTTTAACAAGTTATGAAAATTTGCAAAGAAGCCCAGAATAGTTCCAGTATTTACACAAAAGCCCCAGCCGAGATTAGGCTTATATATAGAGGATTTTGGTGTTTATTTTACTTACGCTTTCATACTTAGAGCTAAGAGATTTTTAGAGCTTTTGGGGCTGATCTATTTCCTGTATTCACTTATTTTGGAGAAGATTTCGAACCCCTTTATCTATTTAATTTCTTATATGCAATCTATTATTTCTATGATTATGTTTTCATCAATCATGTCTGAGTAGATCCATAGTTAGGCTTAGGGTTTCTCATTAGGGTTTGATGACTTGCTAGACTTGTTTAATTCAGTTAAGGATTCATATGATTAGAATGTTCTTCAAACTAAATTGTGCTTAATGCTAGTTCTAACCTGATCAATTAGTATCTAGATCTTAGGTTGCTAAATTCGACACGAGAGTGTGTTTTAGAATCTGAACTATTTAGGTTGAGCAATTAAATTATTCGCAAAGAGATTTGGTTTAGTTTAATTGTGAACATATCGAACTTGAACTTAATGCTTGTTTAATCTGTTAGTAATTGCAAAGAGATTTGGGTTACTGCACTTAGACTTAGAGGATTTTCGCAAAGAGATTTGGCTAATCCTATTTCTGTGATTTGAGTTCTAGAACTGAGTTTAATTTGATCCTGACTGATTAACTTGTCTGCTTGTCTGATTTCCTGAGAATACCCTAGGCTTGACGCTTTTAGTTTATTGCTTTCACAACCAACTTGCTACTGTTTACTTTCTTGCTTCGCAATTTATTTACTTCACCATCTGCTTATTTCTAGTTTTAGTCTCTACTGTTCTGATCTATCGAGACCTAGTGTCCCTGTGGATTCGATAACCCTATATACTACTTTGACATTGCTGTTCACTTGCAGTTTAGAATAGGGTAAAACTTAGAACCTATCATTAACTTAAAAACGTACAAATATATCTAATTTATAACGCACAAATAAATATCTCAAAAAGACTATTTACTTTAATTAACCAACTTGTCCATCAGTTCAACTTGTTCGCATATTCTGTAACGCATGTTCCTCAACCATTGGAGTTTCGAAAACCACAATTATTTTCCCTCGTATTTATTTATCATGATTTTTTTTTTTAAATTACTATTTCTCATCCCTTTTCAGTATGAAATCAACATTTGTTTGCCTCAATAAGTAAAATAGCAATTTCTTTATACGACTTGTTTTTTTTTCCTCTAAACTTGCTTTATATTTATGAATCAAAGTATTCTTTGGATACAAAAACACTTATGATTGAAGGTACATAATGGTAATAACATGAACTTGAACTGTTTGGTATAGTAGAGGTAGCAAGAAGGTGAGCCGAGGTGTTCTGGTTTCTTGGTATCCAAGTAAACTCAATCTTTTTGAATTTTCCTTTCCAAAAGTTGATTTCTTGGACATAGTGGTGAACTTCAAAATTCTTGGTTTTATTATTGAGCATATGTACCAGTTGTTGGTTATCTCCTTCGAAAATCACTTGATGTATTCCTTTGATCCAGCAAGCATGCATGGCACTTAAGAGGGCTTGACATTCGCTTTCCAGAGGGGTGCTTGTTCGGTCAAATTGGGCTTGTCCTGCTCCTCGAAAGAGTGCTTCATCATCCCTTAATAGCCATCCTGTTTGTGCTCTGTTTTGGCTCAGATGAAACGATCCGTCGTAGTTGCATTTCCACCAAGATAGTGATGGTCTACGCCATTGATTGTTACTCAATGTTGAGTTGTGTGGAGCTCTAGAGTGCGATTCCTCTTGTTGTTGTAGAAGTTCTTGAGCATCTATCCATTCGTTGGCATCGTGTTTTATCAACGATAGAGCTTCTTCCCATTGTATTAGGTTTTGTTGGTACAGTATAAGATTTCTGCACTTCCAGATTCGCCATAGTGTCCATATTGCCATCTGTTGTAGGAGTGGAGTTAAGCCATTACCGTTGTTAAGTATATACTGTAGTTTATCATCCACTGGTCTTGTAGGGTTGAATAATAACGCAGTAGGGAATCCGATACCACGCCAGAGAGATTGAGCAAATGGGCATTCAAAGAATAGATGATTCAAAGATTCTTCTTGTTGGCAACATCTTATGCATATCGAGGATCGTGATAGATGTCTTCGTTTCATGATCTCCCCAGTTGGTAAGCATTCTGAGCTTATTCTCCATATAAAATGTTGTAGCTTTGGTGCAGTTTTTGTTTTCCAGATTTGTTGTTTGAGTCTTGGATCTCCTTTTGGAGGTTGGATTGCTGGAACATCTTGGTTATGAGAAGCCAACCAATAACCTGATTTTACTGTATAGTCTCCAGTCTTGTTATAATGCCAGCCAATAGTATCCTGATTATGATTTGGTAATAATTTGATAGCCAGTATCTTATCTACATCTTCCGCTATAACATGATCCCGGATCTTGTCCTCATTCCAACTGCTTCCAGATGAAAGGGTCCAGTCACTTACTGGAGTTGTGTTGGTTTGTTGATGGATCGGTCTTGGAGGTCTCGGGTGATCATCCGGTATCCAAGGATCTGTCCACATGTTTATAGATTCGCCATTCCCTACAGAGAATCTGACTCCTTTTCTGATCAGTTGTTGACCATGTAATAATGATTTCCAGATGTAGGAACTCCCTTTTTTGTCTTTAGCATTGAGTATGTTTCCATCCTGAAAATATATTCCTTTGAGAATTCTAGACATGAGACACTGCGGGTAGTGAAGGATCCGCCATATCTGTTTCCCAAGCAGAGCAATGTTGAAGCTTTCAAGTTCTCTAAAACCAATTCCCCCTTCCTTTTTTGGTAAGCTGATTCTATTCCAAGCATACCAATGCATTCCTTTTTTTCTTCTCTAGATCCCCACCAGAACTTTGCAATGATCATGTTTATTTCCTCACAAATACTCTTGGGAATTTTGAAGATGTTCATGGAGTATATAGGCATGGCCAATGCAACAGTCTTCAATAAAATTTCTTTACCTCCAGGAGTTAGGTACGTTTTGATCCATCCTTGCGTGCGCTCTTTCACCTTTTCAGTTATATATCTGAACATATCTGTTTTTTCCGTCCAAATTGTTCAGGGATGCCTAAGTATTTGCCGCCACCACCTTCATTATGGATGCCTAATAGATGCCGAAGTTGTGTTTTGGTGTCGGGAGAGACTCGGTTTCCAAATGTAATATTGGATTTGCTGAGATTAATGGCTTGACCAGAGACTGATTCGTATAACTGTAGTATATTCTTCAATGTTGTTCCAGATTTCTTGTTAGCCAAGGTGAAAAGGATAGAGTCATCTGCGAAAACAAGGTGGTTGACTGCGGGACAGTGTGTTCCAACTTTGATTCCTTGTATCTTTCGTTCTTGTCCTGCTTTCTGCATCAAGTATGATAGAACTTCTGCACACAGTATAAAAAGATAGGGAGAGAGGGGGTCTCCCTGGCTTATCCCTCTTGTAGGCTGGATTAGTCCTTTAGGTGTTCCATTAATAAGAACAGAGTAGCTGACTGATGAGATGCACTTCATTATCCATTGGATCCACTTAGCATCAAAACCCATGTGTGTCATTGTCGTTTCCAAAAATCTCCATTCTAGTCGATCATACGCTTTTGTGATATCCGTTTTGACAGCCATATAGGACTTAAATTTTCTTTTTCGAGTCTTGAGTGAGTGATATACCTCATGAGAGATGATAATATTATCAGTGATCATGCGGTCGGGAGTAAAAGTTGCTTGATATTTGGAGATAATGCCTGAGAGATGTTGCTTAAGCCGGTGGACTAGTATCTTCGATATCACTTTATAGCTTACATTGCATAGGGAGATGGGACGAAAATCAGACATTGATTCCTGTGGAGATACCTTTGGTATTAGGCAAATGTTGGTGTGGTTGAGCCGTTGGTCTAAGGAACCTTCTCGGAAGAAATGTTTGACTTCATGAATCAAAGCTTGATTTATATTGGTCCAAAATTTCTGGTAGAAGGCTCCTGAAAATCCATCAGGTCCCGGAGCTCGATGAGAGCCAATTGAGAAGACAACGTTTTGAATCTCGTCCATTGTGACTTCTCGGGTTAGGTCTCTGTTCATTTCTTCTGTCACACATTTCTGGAAGCCCTCAAAAACCTTCATATAGTTCTCAGCATTTGTTTCTTGAGCCGTAAACAACTGCTGGAAGTAAAGTTCAACTACTTGTCCAATATTATCATCCCCTTTTTGAGTTACTCCTGCTGCATCTTGAATGGATATGATTCTGTTCCGGGTTCGACGTGTTTTGGTGATAGAGTGATAGTATTTAGTGTTCTTGTCACCATAAGTTAACCAAGAATTCCTACTTTTAGCTTTCCAGAACTGTTCCTCTTCTACATATGTTTGGTTCAGCTCTGTTTGTAGTTCTTTCATGTCCATTAAGTTGCCTCCATTACTAACATTTATATCAATCCGATGTCGGAGAAGCGCTATTCGTTCCTTGGTGTTGCTATTATGCAGGCGCTTCCATTGAGATATGCTGTTTCGACAGTTAATTATCCGATGATACAGACTTGTTGTTCTTGCGTTTGATCTACTGTCCCAACCCGACTTGACTGCCTCCTTGAATCCATCTTTGTGCACCAAACGATTATCATATGTAAATCTCCCTCTTCTTAATTCACGAGTTTCATCAATATAGGTCACCAACGGTCGGTGATCCGATTCTCCTATTTCCAAGAATATGGTTTATGAGGTGGGGTATTTTGTGTGCCAATCACTATTTGCCATTGTACGATCTAAACAGCAGGAGACATAATGTTGTCCACGCTGACCATACCATGAGAAGCGATTACCGGTGTAAGCTAGATCTGTAAATCCACAGGTTCGGATCATGTTTCGAAAGTCTAAGAAACTTGATTCTGGTCGTCTTCTCCCTTCTTGTTTCTCTGTATTGTTCATGACCTCATTAAAGTCGCCCATGATGAGCCAAGGGTCTTGTCTAGTTGTTGAGATTCGTTCTAATCTTTCCCATAAGATATGTCTTAGGCTAGGATCTGGGAATCCATAGACAAAAGATAAATAGAAACTTGTATCATTGCATTGAACCATACAATCTACAAGATTAGGGGATTGATAAAGAACAGAAACATCAACATTTTGATTCCAATATATTACAAGCCCTCCACTTAAACCTAATGACGGAACAGAGACATGTCGTGTGAAGCCAAGCTCGCACCCTATGTCTTTAATGCAGTCGTCCTGCTGCTTTGTTTCTGACAGACAGATGATGTCCAGAAGATGTTGTTTGACCATCTTCTTAAGGCGTCGAACTGTCGGGTCATTGTCTAAACCCCGACAGTTCCAACAGGCTGTTCTCATGGTGCAAGTGGTGGTTTAGGGTCCACCAAACCTCTCACTGGAGCTTCTGGATGCTCATCCATTGTTGCATTGCTACTCTCGCCTATCTCAATTCTGGTCTTCCTTTCATCCCCAGTTTCATCCTCTCTCTTGCGCTTCAGTGAATCTGCAATATGTTCAACGTCGACTGGTGGCAAAGACTGGTTGTTATGAGTACCTTGATTAGACTCTGTAGCATTCCTTTCAAATTCCCTTGGTTGAACAATGATCGGGGTTACTCCATTCACCAGGTTTTGGTTATTGGCTTGTTGTTGTTCCAGTTGTGCTGCCTCAGCATCAGAGATTTCTCGGATTTGTAAACTGCGATGTTGAAAATGATCATTTCTTGGGAATCCACTGTTATCAGGGCCATCATCATCGTTGTCATCATCCGATGGGTCGGGTCCACCATTCTGAATCAAGCAGCTACCAGAATCATGAGTCAGTAATCCACAAACCTCACAAAAGCCTCTGAGCCTTTCATAGCGGAACCTTAGGAGGGTATTAACTCATGTTGAGAACTGGAAGTAACGCCGGAAACGCAGGGGCCTACGAATGTCCCAATTGATTCTTACTCTTACGTATTCCACTCGGATTGCTGACTCAGAGTCGTAATCCACATTCATGAGGAAAAGACCAAATGGTTGCGCCATTGCTCTCCCGATGTGGGCAACAACTTCCTGGCTCATGTATTGCATTGGAATGCCTCGGATTTGAATCCAAAAGGCGATGAAGTTCAGACTTTCAGGGTCCAAATAAGGGTTCCATGGTTGTAGAATGAGCATGCGGTCTGCGAAAGCCCAGGGTCCTTGGTTGAGGACATTCTCCATTGTTTCCTCTGTTGGAAACACAAATTGGAAACAACCTCCTTTGATAATGCGCCCGTGTACAATTCCTCCATGGCCCCAACTCAGGGGAAGATTGGCTACAATCGATCTCAGGTTCTGTCGTCTTGGTATTGTCGGTCGGCCCAAAATGATGAAACGGTTCTCATCCGCCGCTTGATTAACAACTACGGGAGGAAGTATGATTGGATCCTCTTCCGCCCCGAGATTCAGGTCTTGCATGGCCCTACGAATGTTATCACTCATCTTTCGCGCTATCAAAAAGTATCGGATAGGGAAAATGGTTTGGATTTGGTAGATGTGATTGATCGGATTTCGATGGGCTTGATTCGCTTTATACTGAATTGCATCCTCCTGGAAAAGAGGGTAAGTTGCATCACTAGAGATCGTGGGATCCTTAGTGTGGATTCGAAAGGAACTGGGTTCATCGTGGTCGGAAAGAATGTGATTGGCTGTTGAAACCGGTGTAACCGCTGTGAGTAACAACTGCCAAAAAATCGCCAATTTTTCGCACTTCATTTTTTTTTTTTTTGCTGTTATTATTTTATCTTTAATTATCTTTATACGACTTGTTTTTTATATTACACATAATGATTAAAAATAATGAAATGTGTCATATTGTTTGTTAGTAAAGCTATATAAAAATTTTACTCGTTATATTAAACTAATAAATATATATGTTAAAAGAAAGAGTATTTGTTAAACTAATATAGAAAATTAGTTTTAACAAAGTAAAAATAATAGTAAATTAGTTAAAAGTAAAAAAATAAGAAAAATACGTGGAACCACGTTTGCGTACACGTAAAATACTTTTGGTTTCCTAGATCTTATGGTCTGTTGCCGTTGTGAACAAATTTTAGGTTCTAAAATAATTGACTAAATTTTTATGGCATAATGATATGATCGGACGGTTGTAATACCACCGCAAGCTATCAACACTACTAACCTAACACGTGTACGGCTATTAACTAATAATATCTCCATATTTATCGCGAGAAGAAAGAGTTTCGAAAGCGAATATTCGGGAAAAGTTAGGTTGTAGTTTGTATAATGTATTTCTCGTGTATGTTCTGACATACGCTGACGTGTACGTGTCCTTTTATTTTTATTTAATTTCTTCTTTTTTATAAAGAGTTTAGGTTAAACCAAACAGAAAAATAGACCACCTATATAAACCCTTCGAGTCCTCTGTTCATATTTCATTCATATATCAAAACCAATTTATTTTAATTCTATTTTTGTTATCTCTCTCTCTTACGGGAGAAAAATTGTTCATCAATGGCGATGAGGAAGCTTTTGTCGAAGCGTCTCTTCAGCATCTCAAATGTAGCGTCGCAGAGTCTAATGAATTGTCGTATATCTTCGTCTTCGTTATCCGTACGAACCAGAGTCCCGAAAGAATCGGGAGAGACAAAAATTGCTCCGGAGCCTGGAGATTCCGGGATTTCGCGGAGGTTTCTGCATAATAGCACCATGATTCGGCCGGAGATTATGCAGATGCCGGTGGGAGAGAGCTTGATGGAAAAGCTCCGTGAAATTGATGGCAGCAAAGACCGAATCCGATTAGACGGCCTTGCTCCGCCGATGCCGATTCCTGAGGTGGAGACGGAGACGCCGAGTTTGACGGTGGAGGATACGAAGAAGCTGCTTAGAGCGGCGCAGATGGAGATCGTGAAAACGAAGCTTAGAGAGACCGGTAAAAGCTGGATGCCGTATTCGGAGTTCGTCAGCGTTTGTGGTGAAGCTTCTTCAGATCCAGATCACGGAACAAGAATCGCGAAGATGCTTGACGATTCAGCAAACGTAATCGTCTTGGGAGATTCCGTATGTCTCAGACCAGATCAGGTAATTTCCTCTTTGATTTAGCATCTGGAAATCATCTTCTACATTGAATCAATTTTACATGTGAAATGAATCTCTGAGTCTGCAGCTCTTTGAACAGATTAATACGATTAGTCTGTCCCAAACGGGTATTGATTGGGAGAGAAAAAAAAAACGAATTAGGTTCCAAAATTTTTCATTCTTTCGATTTTGATCTGAAACTACCGAAAACTGATACCATTTTCCTCGGTTGTATCTCTTTCTTTGGCTTCCAATTCAACAGGAGAATCAAAAACCTCTGTTAACCAGAGTGTCACGTAGGAGGTTCCCAAGTTTGAGGTGGTGATACAGAGAGGAACAGTTTCTACGGAGACCACAACTTTTTTTCCGTCCCAAAAAAAACCATTGCTCGGATTAGGTTAAATTGAGTCAAGACCCTTGACGTTTTCATACCAAAACCTAAAACAAAATTTCCAAAACAGGTTCTTGGGTGTATTGGATAATCAAAGTGGAAAATTTGATAGATGTGACCATGAGTTGGGTTTTATATGGGCAGATCCTTAACCAGAAAGAGGGCTATGGGGATTTTGATTAATCAACTTAACTAGTCATTGATCTGTATTGTTTTTTTTTGTGTGTGCTTGAGTGCTAATTGTGTCACAAAGAAGGTGGTGGAGGTCTTGTTTTACCCAGATTTCTGTTTTTGCCTTTTTCCCTTGTGTCTGATCAGGTTACAAAATCCATTGAAGGCTTGCTTCCATTGCCAAAGATCCGTAACCCGAACGACCCACGACGGATCAAGTTGAAAGAGCTCGAAGCAGCAAAGGCCGTGATCGATGTGAAAGCACACTCTTTGGTGCGGAGAGAGCTCTGGGCTGGTCTTGGTTACTTGATACTACAGACCGCAGGGTTCATGAGGCTAACATTTTGGGAACTCTCGTGGGATGTGATGGAGCCAATATGTTTCTATGTCACGTCCATATACTTTATGGCTGGGTATACTTTCTTCCTCAGGACATCGAAAGAACCTTCCTTTGAAGGGTTTTACCAAAGCAGGTTTGAGGCGAAACAGAAGAAGCTGATGAATCTTAATGAGTTTGATGTTGAGAGGTATGATGAACTGAAGAAGCTGTTTTGCCCTAAGCCTTCGGATCGTGTTTCCAAGATTCTTGGAACTATCCAGGGTTAGATTTTTGATTAGTCGAATTCAATGTTGTTGTCTGATTTTTCCTAACTAGAGAATTCTATCCCAAAAAAAAAAAAGAATATAGGTAGATGAAGTTCTCAAGTATTCAGTTCTACAAACAAAAATTGTTCGACTTGTTGCGGCTTTTGTAACATCAGGGAAGAGTTATGGTCCTTTTTTCAAGGTTTTTCATTTATGAGATTAATCTAACTATGTAACATCGTGTAAATATGCACTGTTTGAAATACAAGAAAAGTTATTACTTCCTCGTATTTTATATCATAGATTTGTTGTATTAAGGTTATAACTCACAAGTTTAACGCAAAAGATCAGTGAAATCAAAGAGAAGAAAAAAGAATGGCAGCTGATGATACAAAAGAATGGCAGGTTTTTGGTTGAAGACGAGGGCAAAATAATCATTTGCTATTCATTTAGCCTAAAAAAAGTTCAATAAAAAGACATTAAGTTTCGTCGAACTGGGATCACACACGAAATGGTGCAAGCAACCACATGTGGAATTCATTGGCGTTAGTACACGTATTTAAATTATATAGTGTATGTTTCGAAAAATTGTTAGCCGTTAGAGGGGTGGTCGGGTTGGACCTACCACCTAGCAAAAAAAATCAAGGTTTATACGAGGATTAATCGGCACCTACTTTTTTAATTTTTTTAATTATGTATTTATGTACCAGTAAATACATATTTTATTATTAATGGGGTAATTTAGACAATAATTATATTTGGTCCAATGGGAACGATGCTGTTGGATTGGCTATAGGACGCATTCGAATCCCCTGCTAACCCTAATCCGCCGTTTTTTATTTTTTTCACGATTTCATCAACTTTTCGTTACTTTTCTGTTGTTTTAGACCAGATTATGATAGACTTGGAAGGAAATTATTGATTTCTACCTTAAACTCAAGCAAAAAGTAATTTTTTTTTTCAAACTCTGATTAAGTCGGTAATTTGGATAATTCGCGACGGCTGGCAACCGCCGAACGCATCGCCGGCGATTAACTGTCGCCTAGCCCGCGTTTTGAACACATAGTGTATGTATATTAATTTTATGTATAACAAATTTTAAATTTGTTGTATTATAGATAAAAATATATTTAAACTAATAAATTACTACAAAAACTCCGCTCCGCGTATTCTCCAAGTTTATTCCGATTTTTCAATAACTCGTTAGGTCCGGACCGACCGTGCTTATAACGCCTAGCGCATTTCCGAACAAAGGATGCAACATGTCTCAAGGCTTAGGTAAAGAGAATATGATTTATACTTAAAGTTAGTGGTGAATCATTGACCCATTTTATATTCAGATTTTGAATGGTTATTGCGGTCACTGCGGAAAAAATTAACTGGGGATTAAAATATTTTATTTTTGGGGCGAACACAATCCGCTGCGAACCAGATTTATTTTTTACCAAAATAATTCACATTTGATCTGCATCGGACTTATTTGATTAATTTTTGTCCTCACAACTTTTGATTAAAAATTGCGAAAGTAAAAAACCGGTCTTAACCACTTGCAGATTAATCCGCCATAACTGCAGTTACCATTCAAAACTTATATATGTTATGTGGAGTCTTTTTAAGTGATTAATCGATTAGATTCCTTTTATATAATTCAGTTGGTCTATACAAAGAAATTTTGTAACAAATACGCAAGGAACACTTTAACACATTTGTTGGTAGATTTCTAACTAATAACCTTATGACCTTTTTTTTTATTTTACGATACAATTCAAGTACCATCAACCAGGCGGTGGTAGCCTAGTGGTTCTAGGACCGGGACCTCAGGGCGTAAATTCGCAGAGGTTCGAGGTTCGAAACCCACTAGGAACTTTAAGTACTGCTTCCTGGCAAAGTGGGCATTGGGCTTAGGCCCAGTGATTTACCTGTCCATCAGTTCCCCACGGGCTGATAAGGACCCTGGATTAGTCGGGCAATTCCCGGATCACCAGAGTTATCAAAAAAAAAAAAAATTCAAGTACCATCGTGTTCACCTGTTTTTGTAATTCCAGAACTGTAATCTTTATAGAAGCAAGTGAGTCTATAGACTTTTGCAATTGAAATTTATTTTATTAGGAGGAAAAATTTGTGAAATGTTAATTTATGACAAAATAGAAAATTTCAAATAACTTCCGATTTGGTAGTTAAATAATCTTAACAATTTATAATCATGTAACAAAATATTGAAAAAATACTAACTTAAAAGCAAATAGATAGGTAAAATATGTTTGCAGAGGCGATGATATTTGTAGCTTATTCTCTAGATATGTCATTCTAACGAGCAAAAGCTTCATCTTCTTTTTCTTACAGAGCATGTTGCAGGGACACTAGACAATAGTCATGCTATTGCATCTCTTTGTGAATTGTACGAGCCAGAAACATAACAGTGTTTGAGGACCTTTGGTGAATTCTTCAAACCCAATTCGATCAAATAATAATATGGCATCATTTATACATCATTCTTTACGGCATGGCAATATACCATTCTCACATTCTTTTTTTTTGGTCCGCTTTTCATCCTGGAATTATAATTTGTCTTTATTCTCCCTTCTCCTTTGCGATCAATTATGGGTAAAGAAGAGAACACATGTGATTGCCGATCGCGATGGTGAAGCACGAGAATGAGAGATTCCGGTTTTTGAAATCCAACACGATATATCAAAATTGTAATACTTTGAGATTGGATGTAACACATTAAATAGATGAATCATTTTAAAACTAAGTAATAAGCTATTGTTTTTTAAGTAATGAATAAAAATGGTGAAAATAAAGCATTTCATCAAAAACTGTTTGCACACTTTCTATACAACACTCATAACTCAACCCGATCGAACAAGATCCAAACAACCAAACGCAGATATATATTTCAATATGTCTTAGAATTCTATCTCAAACGAGCATAAACCAATAAAAAAATCAGTTGATAAACACAATATATCAAATAAAATCTCTGCTTTCTTCATCAGAAACACTAGCCATCAATCTCTGACTTTCCAAATATATACTATTGAACTACAAAATTCTCCTCAATTCTTCTTCTGAAACATCTTTAAGATCATTCAGGGTTGATGTTAGAAATTCCTCAAAAAAACTTCGGCCTCAGCCTTGATCTCCTCTCTATTTGTAACCACTATACCGTCTCTGCATTTATCTCTTTAATGGCATTTCTCAACTCTCTTGACTTTATTGCTTCATAGAATGCTATGTTGTTTTCATCACCAACCCGGAGCCAATGACTTCTGATTTAGATATTTCTTCTCCAATTCTTCTAGAGTTTGCCACTTCTTATCTGCTTCTCCTTCTTTCCACATGTTCTCTTGACTCGGATTGCATAGTGTTTCTACATGACATTCACATAGATTTTCCTACGAACTTTTTATTTTGCTCGATAAGTCTCCCAGAAAATTTCTGCCCAAAGATTTTAATATCCTTTGAGTTTTTTTTTTCAGACGATGGAAAACTGATGTTGATTCAAACAGAGGACTTGTGTTGCTCCAATATGTATCCACTTCTTCTTGAAAACTTGGATGCATGGCAATATCATAAAAAAAATAAACAGCTTCCTCAACCGACATCATGTTCCTTTATGTAGAATCAACGTTTAAGATGATCCGAACAAATTTGTTTTTTTACTATACTCTTTCAATTAGTTTCCAACAAAACATTTTTCGTTTTAAATATCGGTTTAGTGAAATGGATCCCAACAAAATCCTTTCCACACCAAGAAGTATTCTAAGTACCCTCTCAAATCCCAAATTCCAACAATTGTCAGTTTCAAAACCAATCTTCTAACCAAACTCATAATATACCAAACTATGGTTATCCACCAAACTCATAATATACCAAAACTACCGTCCATATTTTGGATAAACAATGTCATATTTATCTTAAGCACCCCCTTGTTCTTCTACTCCAACGAGTAATGTATTTGAACCAAATATTGAGCAACTGAATTTCCAGAATTTTTTTACACAAATGTTCTTTGTCGTATGAGCGGTGTTGATGAAGTCGTTCCTGATTTCAGATGATCCAACTCCTACTCGTCAGAGAAACTCCAAATGGTCCACTAAGAAATATTTGGTTCTACTAAGTGGGTGGATTAAATATGGAAAATATAGTGTTGTTGGAAGAAATCAAAAAGGAGATTCATATTGGGGTAAAATTGCTGACCACTATAATGAGCATTGCTCATTAGATCCTCCGTGGGATGGAGATTCATGTAGGAATCACTACAAACAAGTGAACAAAAGCTTAGGGAAATCGGTTGGCGCTTACAATAAGGCTAAACATATGCAACAAAGTGGATGGTCAGATGATGATGCATTGGTGCATGAACAATATTCAAGTGCTCGTACTGAAAATTTCAAATATATGAAAGAATAGTTCGATGTTCATGATCAACCACGTAATGTTAGCCAAGTAGGAGTATATATCTGCTTTGAAGCCATATATGAGGAAATGCTGGCTCTTGAAGAAATGGATCAAAAAGAGCACACTAGAGTGATGATATTGACTCCAACTCTGTAGGATCTAGCGCTCGTCCAATGAGGAAGGATGCATCTAAGAAAAAGGCTAAAAAAAAAGGTAAGGACGTCACCTTAGAAGCGGTTAACAAAGTGTGGAATAAAGGAAGATTGTTGACCTCACAGTACGAGAAAATACCTCAAGAGAGATCATGTTGCGTCAAACCAAAGAATAATTGACTAATACTTTTCCAATCAACATACATATGTTGATGCAATATTTTGTCGGCAATTCCGGATGCAAAAATATGTTTTCCTTCGAATCATTGATGACCTATCAAGAAGTGACAACTACTTCATCTAAAGAGTTGATGCATCCAAAAAAAGAAGGTTTATCTCCACTAGCGAAATGTACCACGGTCGGGCGAATGTTAGCATATGATATTGATAGAGCAAATTTTATCCCTATTCTAACTGCAGGTGCAAAGAAATGCAACTGTAGTACAAAGGGTATCGAATCCACAAAGACTCAAGTTCACACGACATATTATATGTTTTCAAACTCAGCTAAGTCAATCAGGTGAAAGCAGTAAACAATGCAAATAAATTTAAAGAGTGTTTTCAATGGGGAAAAGACGCTAGACTTACGAAGTTCTCAGGAAATCATGCAATGTCAGACACTTAAATAATCAGGATTCAGATTTAGCATAGGGTTAGGAACTATAATCACAAATGTCAATAACCCAACTTTCACTGCGATTATTATCTATGTCTAGCAACCTAATGATTCAAATCTCTTTGCAATCTTAGAGTTCTAACAAAGCATTAATAGCAAGTTCTTTGGTTCACAATTCTCTAGATCAAATCTCTTTGCATCTAATCAAATTGCTTACACTAGTTCTGTCAGATTATAATTCACACTCTCGTGCCAAATTAATTATCTAAGATCTAAAATCTAGGTGATCAATCCAGAATTCAGTTTCAATCTCAACTTAGGTGATGAACAAATAGATTTAGAATCTTAATTATATAGTGATATAACAGGGCATGAAATCCCTATGAGAATCCCTAAATCTAACTAAGGTTGCTACTCAGACATGGAATCAATAAGACAAGACAAGTTTGAATAGAAAACAAGACTGAATAGATAAATGAAATGGGGTTTGAAATCCTTCTCTCAAAGGTTACAAGTAGCAGAATCAGCCCCAAGCCAAAATCTCTAAATCTCCACAAGCAAAAGCCAAAACAAAGCAAGAACAACAAGGTAGGAGATACTACTCTCCAAAACCCTATTAGAAAGACTAAACACGTTTTGGGGCCAAAATAGAAATAAGGAAACTTCTGGACTTTCTTGCAAATCTTCAAAAGTTACAATTAACTCGCGTATCAACGGCTGGACCTCAGTGTCGACCGACACTAAGAGCAGTGTCGGTCAACATCTACTCTCAATCATGGCTCCAACTTCAGCTTCTTGAAGAATGCTCCAGAAACGTCCCAAAATTCCTAGTTTTGCTCCAAACGCAAGCTTACCTGTAAAAGACTCGATAGACTCGAAATACAAGGTTAAAGACTCAATATATACACTTATATCATGGTTAAAAACCTAGAAAAACCATGATATATCAGTTATGGCAGTTATCGCAGTCGATGAATACATCAAAACAAGAGGTGTTATAGCACTAGAGTGCTTACGTAGATTCTATAAAGGAATCATACAATTTATGAGAAAGTGTATCTCGTAGCCCCAACTCAAGATGACTTGCAGAGAATTCTATATGTTAGCGATATGCGAGGGTTCCCGGGGATGATTGGGAGTATTAATTGCATGCACTAAGAATGGAAAATTGTTCTACAGCGTGGTAATGACAATTTACTCAAGGAGATAAAGGAATCACCACTGTTATTCTTGAAGACAATTGTATCCCATGATCTTTGGATTTGACATGCCTTTTTGCATAATATGTTGAGGATGAACGAGATATAAATGCTCAATATTGGAACAATTATGATCAATATGAGGCAAGTGGGTATAGTATACCACAACCACTCTCGACAGAGGTGTTACATGCATTTGCAAATCATGTCCCTACTAGATCTGAATTGCATGATTCAAATGTATATCATAAATTACAAGCAAATCTAGTCAAACACATATGAGCAAAATTTGGAATATTCTATGGTTAATGATACTTTTAAGTTTATGAGTTAATTTTGTTTGTATTATATGTGTTTTATTAGTTGTGTTATGGGCTTATTAGTTTATTATATTGCATTTCAATTTTTCGTGAATGTGTATATTAATAATGAATATCTATTTTTCATTATTTTAATATATATATATATATATATATATATATATATAAATAACATAAAACAAAAAATATTTTATAAAATTATTTAACTTTTAATTAGTTTAATTGATATTTGGTAAAAATATCTAATCACAAAATACAAAACATAAAAAGAATAAAATTAGTAGGGCGGGATGTTGAATTTTAATAAACAAAATCATTGTAGAAGGTAAAAATTGAATGAGTGTTGAACTATAACGTGGTATAACGTGGAAGAAAGAGAGTGATGTGAAAAAAGAATAAATGATATGGAATGTAAAATAATGTGTTGATAATTTTTTGTTTCCCATTGTGCATAGTATTATAGATTACAAATCTACGGCTCTTTTCTAATTTGTGGAATCTGTTGATGCCTTCAGTTGTGAAGCTACAAAGGGTGGTATCACATCGTTTAGATCGTTGGATCAAGGAGATGAGTTTGGAAATAAAGACGCAATTAGTGTTGATGTGATCTCAAGGTTCTGCTAAATGGGCCCAAAGTTGTGGGGAAGTTTGAGGTCAAAGTGATTTCAAAATTGTTGAGGATTCATGGAAATTCAGAGATGTGGTTTAGAGCTGCTATGTGATTTTGAAAATTTCATATATAGTAATGTAGATTTTCCCAGTGGAGCAGATAATTTGAGAATTGGGATTCTGAGACTTGTTGCCCAACCAAAAGAATCTCTACTTTCCCTTCTCAGTCAACTCTTAGTTATATGGAGAGTTAGTTTCAGTTACGCAAATGTGCTGATAGATATTGAAGATAGAAATGAGACTCAAAGATTATGGGCAGAAACTCAAGTGTATATATCTCTTATCCAATGTAATTTATTTCTTCCAAGACAAAACATGGAGTAATGCCTTGTTTTCATAGCTTGATAAGAACAATGCTGGTTTGGCTTATTGGTATGGAATTTAGAAGTTAGGATGAAAACGCTGGTCTTGGGTTTGCTAAATCTGAGTTTATGCTGCATTTTGTTGTTGATTTCGTATCGTAAACAAAAAAAGGCATAACACATATAACATGTTTGATAAAATGGCAAAGAGAAGCATATGGTTGTTGAAAAAAAAAGAATGAGAGGTAGAGTTATAGAATGTCACTAGTTATACGCATATATACTTGTTTGCTAAGTAATGACACAGAAAAACCATGAATTTTGTGAGATATAGTGGTCTAAAAATACTTTTGAAGGACTATACTAAAACTTTTCAAGTACAAAAATACCTCTCAATGAGTAATGATAGATCTCTAAGTATATATCAAAGGTCTCATTTTGTTCTGAAGAAAATGTGTTCTTTTCTCTATGGAAAATCAAGAAACATGTACATATGTGGTGTGTCTTCTACTTGCTCCTGCCCAAGCCATTATACATCTCCAAATTTGGCATCTTGCCTTCACCCGAGGCCAAGTTTACGGGAAAATGTTATTCCACAAGTCCATATTTATCAGTTCCATATGCAATTAGGGTTCAAGCAACCATCTCTTCTTAGTATCATATGAATTAAACTAAATCTTATTGTTCTTGTTGACAATTTTAAATTTCTTTCTTTTCTTTTTTATTCAATATTAATTTTCATTACAATAAAGTTGTGAATCCGTTTTTGCTATCATTATCTCCTATATTGAAAACTATGTTGCTTAAAGTTTATCTAGTGAAGATGAAGGTTGTTTAAAAAAAGAAGTTAAATAATATCTATGTGTTGCAAACTATTATATATATATATATGTAGATTTGATGTTTTGTATTATATGAAACTATTATATATATATATTATTTAAGGGAGGAGCTATATGGATTCGTGAGAGATAAGAGGGAGTGGTGAGAGAATGGTAAGAAAGTGAACAATGTAATGTTTTATTGTTGTGCATACAATACAACTAGATGGACTGCTATTTATAGTACAAATAATATTATAAATTAATAGACAATGGAATGTGAGTGGAGAACAATGGACAATATACATGAGTGTGTCGGCCAATGGATAATCACATATATTATTTATAATACACCCCCTTGATTATCCATTTTCTGTTATGTATTGTCTCGTTAACAATCTTATCATAGAAAATTTCAATGGGATAAAAACCATGTTAAGGGAAAAAGAATACAGTTACATAATTTCCTCTGAAAATGATAGATCTTCATAAATCACGTAGATAACGCATTCCAATATTATGAATATGTTTTCTGAATTTTGAGGTTGGAAGCGCATTTGTAAAGAGGCCTGCTGAATTGTCACACGAAAGGACATACTCTATATTGACTTCTTAATTTTTCACGATTTCTTGAATGTTTGAAAAATATCTTGGAGGGATATGCTTTGTTCGGTCGCTCTTGATATATCAATCTTTTAGTTGAGTGACACATGCAAAATTATCTTCGAACAACTTTGTTGGTTCTTTCTTTATAGCTATTCCACTTTTTTCTTGAATGTGATGAGTTATCGATCTCAATCATACACATTCTCTGCATGCTTCGTGAAGTGCAATAGTTTCTGCATGATTTGAAGAAGTTGCTACCAATGTCTGTTTTTGGGAACGCCAAGAGATCGCAGTTCTGCCAATTGTGAAAACGTATCCGGTTTGTGAACAAGCTTTATGAGGATCTGATAAATATTCGACAACTGCAAAACTAACTAGACCAAACTCGGAGTTTCTAGGATAAAATAAACCTAAATCAATTGTACCTTGGAGATAACGAAATATATGTTTTATTCTGTTCCAATGTCTACGAATGGGAGATGAGCTGTGTCTTGCGAGTAAATTAGTAGAAAATGATATATCTGGTCGAGTACAATTTGCAAGGTACATGAGCCCACCGATAACACTCATATAAGGTACGTCAGGACCTAATATATCTTCATTATTTTCGCAAAGTTTAAATGGATCCTTATCAACGTTAAGTGTCTATTTACCATTGGAGTACTCAAAGGATGTACTTTATCCATATAAAAATGTTTTAAGAGTTTATTGGTATAATTTGATTGATGTACAAATATTCCATCTCGGAGGTGCTCTATATGTAGTCCAAGACAAAGTTTTATCTCCCGAGATCTTTCATTTCGAACTCTTCTTTCATATGATTTCTTGCATCATTAATTTTCTTTTGAGTTTCAATCATGTTCAAGTCATCAACATATACAGAAATCATCACAAATCCCGACGATGATTTCTTGATAAACACACAAGGACATATCACATTATTGATGTAACTTTTATTCAACAAATATTCACTTAAGCGATTATACAACAGACGTCCAGATTTTTTAATCCATAAATAGATCATTGTAATTTGATCGAACATATTTCTTTGAATTTTGAATTCAATGTTTTGGGCATTTCCAATCCTTCTGGGATGTTCATGTATATATCATTATCAAGTGATCCATATAAATATGTTGTCACAATATTCATAAGATACATTTCTAGATTTCTTGATGCCGCTAGGCTCATTAAGTATTGAATGTGATTGCATCCATAACTGAGGAATATGTTTCTTCATAATCAATTCTTGGTCTTTGATAAAAACTCTGGGCAACTAGTCTAACTTTGTATCTTGTGATTTCATTTTTCTCATTTCTCTTCCTTACAAACACCCATTTGTAACCACTGGTTACATTTCTTTTATTGAGGGAGAGTAATTCAGTTTGTATGGCTATCTTCCATTTCTCCCAATCATGTTTTTTATGACATTCTGATATGGATTTTGGATCCGAATCATTAATTTCATGATCAAGTTCCTTAGATAAAGAAAAGGAGAATACTCCATCAAAGTCATCAATATCATGCATTGCCCATAATTTTCCATCTTGGACATAGTTTACAGAAATCTCACATTTTTCTTGATCATGTTCGATTTCGAGTCATTCATCTTTCTGTTTTACAGGATCCTTTTCACAAATGTCTTCATTACATTTTTCTTGATGTGGTTCTTCTTCAACATTTTTATTATTTTCTCCCAATTTCTTTTTCTTTCGGGGATTTTTATCTTTTGAGCCCATTGACCTCCCCCTCTTCAATTGAACCTTAGGTTCATTAGAAATGGATCCATCAGTTTGTTCTTTTGGAATTTCAATTCTAGATTGAGCATTTGCAGCGGGTATGTATGACTTAGTCACTCTCTTTGTATCTGTAAATGCATCTGGTAACTGGTTTGCTATATTTTGTAATTGCACAATTTTCTGAACTTCCATTTCCCGTTGATTCGAAGGAGGATCAAGATAAGCCAAAGATTGTGTACACCATGTGATATCTTTGGTGATTCTCTTAATTCTCCCCCTAAAGCGGGGAATTCATCTTCACTAAAATGGCAATCAGCAAAATGTGCCGTAAACATATCACCAGTTCGTGGTTCAAGGTATCTAATTATACTTGGTGATGTATACCCAATATATATGCTCAGTCTCCTTTGTGGCCTCATTTTAGTTCTCTGCGGTGGGGCTATTGGAACATAAACCGCACATCCAAAAACACGGAGATGAGATATATTTGGCTCTCGTCCAAATGCAAAATCTTCTCGTTTTTAACGGATGACCATTAGAATTTTGCACAATTTTGCTCATCATGACTGAACCAGGATGCCCTAGCCTTTCATGCCAAACTTTAAATGTATTAGTAATCTCCGAGCTTATTGTAACATATGATTCAATCGTAGTTATTTTTGTGCAATAAAATCCGGAGGATAACATTTTCAATTCTTCTAATACATGTTTCCTCTCTGATGTAATACAAAGATATTCAATACCATTTTTACTCATAGTGTCAATGTGGTATCCATTTCTGCGTATATCTCGAAAACTTAATAAGTTTCGTTGAGATTTTGGGGAATATAACGCATCATGTAATTCAAACTTTGTTCCCCTTGGCATTGAAAATTTGACTTTTCCAGATCCCATTATAATTTTTTGCATTTCCATAAATTGTACTCACGCTTCCGGCGGAGTCTTTTATTTTGAGAAAGATAAAAAAAATTATCACGAATTATCGTATGCGTTGTAGCACTGTCTGCCAGACATATATCTCCATCATGAATCTCAAGTGTTGATATTTTCTGAATTTAAACATTAAGAACAAAAGTTAATAAAACCATAAAAATTATATATTACACAAATCATATATTACACTCAAAATATTTTACAACTTTTGACAAAGATACATAAACACAAAGATATTTTAAACCAAACACACATTTGGCAAATCATTATACATTATGATATATTATTTCACATGGTTTTTTCCTCTCTTCATGCGTTGATATTCTCATCATCAATAAGGAAATCTGAAACATCAAAATGAGTATCATCATTTAGACCGTGAGAGGAGGACCCAGGTTCATTGGTGGTAAAGTTGATTTCACCTCCTATCTCTTTCTCCTTCTGTGATTTCCGGTACAGATAAGCTAAATGTTTTGGCGTTTACGACATGTACGTAGCTAATGTCCTTTCATACCGCATCTGTAACAAACATTTTCTGTTTGCTTTTTAATTTCACGACTATTATTGTTTCTTGGAGGGAACTTATTAGCTTGTCGGTTGTTGTACTCATTGGGTCGAAATCCTCTTCCTCGTCCTTGTCCGCGTCCTCGTCCACGACTTCGGTTGCGACTGCGTCCACGTCTTCGTCCATATTCTTGCCAATTATTGTATCTGGAGACTGCAACATTCGCTTCTGGAAAAGGAGCGGATCCAGTTGGACAAGAGTGTTGATTCATCATCACCAATTGATTATTTTGTTCAGCAACGAGAAGGACTTCCATCAATTCCGAGTACCGAGTGTAACTATTATCCCGATATTGTTGTTTTAGGACTACATTTCCGGAATGAAATGTGGTGAGAGTTTTCTCTATGAGATCATAATTAGCTATGTTCTCTCCACATAACAGCATCCTCGAGGTGATTCTGAACAGGGCGGAATTATACACGCTAACACAAGGTGTATCCACTCTTGTTTGGCTTTCGGTAGGATCACATATTTTAGGTGTTCCAACCTTTCTTTCAAAGATTGCCATAGATCCGCGGGATCTTCTTTTGTAATGTATTCAGATTTTAAGCCATCGTGGATATGGTGAAACAAAAATATCAAGGTTTTTTCCTTTTGCTCATCGGATGTTGTTTCTGTCTTATCGATTGTTTTAAGAAGACCATTTCCTTTTAGATGCATTTTTGCACCTACTGCCCATCTATGATAATTCTTTTCCGATATGTCGAGGGCATTAATGTCAAGCTTTACCAGATTCAACATGATAATTGTATCAATAAAATAACAACTTATTAATATCAAATTAATTAAATTTCAACTCAAAATTTTAATTTTAATTATTATAAAACCAACAATTTATCGATAAATTTTAATTGATGAATACATGGATCATTATTCTCAGAATTAACTAATTTCAGTTCAGAATTCATAACTAAAATTATTATAAAAATAGTAAATAATAATTAAACTGTTATTTGATGATAATTTGTTAAGATGAACCATTAATATAAATGATGAGAGCGATTATAAGAAAAATCGAAGCATAAAAAATTAATGCAACAATTGTAATGAATTCTTCTGGAGTAAATTCTCCAATAAAAATACCATAAATATAAGCAAAAATTGCAGCTGTACATAAACTTAACAACATGAGAATCATTTTTTATTTTAGAAAAAAATAATTGGGAGATTTTTTTATGAAAGATGATATATTGAGTGAAAAAATGAGTGAATAATAAATGTATTTATAGATTGAAAAATAATGTTCATAGTCGTTAGAAAATATGATAAATTTAAAAAATATTTTGATTTTTTCAACATGACCGTGGGGGGTAAAAGATAAAATTATTTATTTATTTATTTATTTTAAGTTTCATTCATAAATTTTAGATTCATCCATATTAGAATAATTTGTATAATTTTAATGCACCAAATTTTGAAGTATAATTTAAAAATTAAGTAAAGAGACATTATTATCATAAAATATAAGGAGGAGTCATAACCTTACAATTCGTAAAATTATTATCAAGCAGGAGGTTTATCCTACCATTCCATAATTATATAATCAAGGAGGAGGTTTTAACCTACCACTCCATAAAAAATTCGAGGAGACATAGTCCACCACGACGAATAATTCGGGGAAGGCAACGTTTATCTTCCCGAGATCATAATAATAAATCATAACAAATATAAACAGAGACAGAGTCATTGTTTAGTAAATAAATTAAACATAACTAAAACTTCACCTTTTCGGTAGCGAATAAAAAATAAAAAAAATTGTGTGGGATATATCGGACAGAAAGTCGGTGGACAGAGAAACGGTTGGATGACGTATATGAACGGATCGGTAGAGCGTAGTGCTGATAACGTGTTGCAAACTATATATATATATATATATATATATATATATATATATATATATATATATATATTTGGTGTTTTGTATTATATGAAACTTTTTGTATATATATATATATATATTATTTAAGGGAAGAGTTATATGGATTCATGAGAGATAAGAGGGAGTGGTGAGAGAATGGGAAGAGAGTGAACAATGTAGGTTTCGATTGGTGACATTATATCAAAAACGTTAGAAGCATACCGCTTTCTTCGTTACCAATCACGAAAACGTTATCAAAGCTATAGTGAAAACGATTACTCTCAGCTTTTTGTTACCGCTTTCGCTAACAGTTTTCACTAACCGCTTTCATTTGCAGTTTTTCACTATTCAATCGCTTACCACTTCCGCTAACTGCTAGTATAACCGTTCAGCTTTTGGTCACCAATCGGACCCATAATGTTTTATTGTTGTGCATACAACACAATGAGATGGAGTGCTATTTATAGTACAAATAATATTATAAATTAATAGACAATGGAATGTGAGTGGAGAACAATGGACAATATACATGAGTGTGTCGGCCAATGGATAATCACATATATTATTTATAGGGTAAATCGTAAAAATGACATAAAAAACATGCATTGTCACAAATATAACAATAAGGAGGAAAAATCATAAAATAATATTTATTAAAGGGATAAGACAAAATTAACTTTAACCCTAAACCCTAAATACTAAACCCTAAACTCTAAATAATAAACCTTAAACCTTAAATATTAAACTCTAATACCTAAATAATAAACTCTAAACCCTAATTTATACAATGTTATAAAAGTTTTTATGATTAAAATAATACTAAAAATGTTAATTTTTTTTTTGTCAACATGTTAATTATTTTCTTTGGTGCTATATATATGATAAAGTATGTTTTTGTGCTATTTTATGTCATTTTTTTATTTATAACACTATGTAATTTTTTGTTGAGAAACACTAAAAAATAGACTTTTCAAATAGTGTTATAGAGATCAGCACATTTTTTACAAAAAATATCAATGTTTACATGGAAACTCAATGTGGTAATTTTATTTGCTTTCAACTTGATTTTTTTTTTTTTAATTTTCAACTTGAAAATTTATGACCTTCAAAAAGAAGATTTTGGAAGCTATGTAGCCAATCAGGCCCAGTTTCAGGTTAGAAATCATTATAACTGGGCTATAATATATATTTTTCAACACCTTTTAAGTATAAGTTCACATTCATTTTTATTTTGATTAATTACAAAACGATCAGACAGCCTAACTAATCAACTGTTGACATGGGCTTCTTTTCCGGTCCTGGAGCTTTTCAGTTGGGCCATATAATTAATCAAAAAAATTCAGAAAAAGAAACGTATAAATAAGTAAAAAGAAAAAAAAAAATCAAAAAGTCAGAAATAGCCTCGAACGTTCTCTCTCTCTCTCCAGGTACCACACTATTTTTCTTTTTTTCTTTCTCCAACAACACAATAGTACGATTCTGTTGTCCCACGATGTCATGTTTCCTTTCTAGTTTCGTTCAAATCTCTACTTCGTCGAGATCTCTGCCTTTGTGTTCGTAGTCTGTTCAAAAGCCCTCATTTTTGATGTAAGTTTGCTCTTAATTTTGATCTAATAAGTGAATCTGAAAATCGTATAGATTTGTCTTTGTCGGTACGAATCGATAGATCTTCTCTTTATTTCTAAACTGGGGAAAGATTTAGGGTTTTGGTTTTTATTTTATGTGTATATCGTTTGGTAATACGAATTAGATTTTAGGGTTTGTCCATTATCGTGATATAGGGATTTCAATTGATTCGATTTAAAAGATTTAGGGTTGATTTGATTTTCTTTTTTTTGATAATAAGATCCAATAGATGGAGAAGGGAGAATCCACTAGCGCGTCATACTCAGATAACAATGGATCAAACGATCAAGATCACGACTTTGAATGCAACATCTGTTTCGAGTTAGCTCAAGATCCCATTGTAACTCTCTGTGGTCACCTCTTTTGTTGGCCATGCTTATACCGCTGGCTTCACCACCACTCTCATTCTCAAGAATGCCCTGTCTGCAAAGCTCTCGTTCAAGACGATAAGCTTGTGCCTCTCTACGGTAGAGGCAAGAACCAGACTGATCCAAGAACGAAGCGTTACCCTGGAATGAGGATTCCCAACAGACCAGCTGGTCAGAGACCCGAAACAGCTTCTCCTCCTCCTCAGCCTCAGCCTGAAGCAGCTAGTAACTTTTTCAACTACGGTATTGGTTTGATGGGTGGGTTTATGCCAATGGCGACTACTAGGATTGGGAATTTCAGTTTTGGTGTTGGTGGTTTGTTGCCTTCTTTGTTTAACTTTCAGTTTCATGGTTTCCCTGACGCCACGCTCTATGGTACCACGCCTGGTTACCCTTTTGGTGGTTACCATAATGGTTTTCGTGGAGTTCCTTCTCATGGACAAGATGGAAACAATCAACCGATGGCTCGTGGTGGACACCAAAGCGATGCAGTTCTGAAGAACCTCCTCCTTTTTGTTGCGTTTTGCGTGTTAATATTCCTTATCTTATGAAAACAAACACATTTGAGTTCATTTCAAGGTACGATAGTCCCAACTCTCTTGCTTGGTTCGAACAATGTTTGTAATTACGGTAATTAGCTGAGTATGTGTTTACTTTTCCTGCGTTTATTTTTTTTCTTTGTGAAGAAGAAACTTGGGTTGGGTCTATAAGGCTTTTAACACTACTCATCTACATCTATTTGCTTTTGTGTTCGGTCCCTGCATCTTGTGAAAACTAGTTGTGGAATAAATGTTACATATTGTGACATAAGGTTGGATAGATGCTTCTTACAATATAAGTCTTTGAAAGTGATTTCTGCTTTAGTATTACTGGTAAACAAAGAACAGACGTTTCAGTAACTCATGTATCTTCTTTACTGATATGACATGTTTAGTTGAATAACTCTTCTTCTTTCTGCCTAAACCAAGTAGTTGTAGTAGATACTGTGATCTGCTCAGGTAATCTGATTTCAGAATCCGGAAAATTCAGTAACTATCTGCAAACTTCTTCATCTGATAGGGAAAATCTGCTTTAGTGCTGTTCCATTTGGTTGTGCAGACAAGAACACTATGAGTTGTTCATGGTTGGTGTTACTAAAGTATTGGGTCGTATTGTGATAAATTGATGCTGAAGAATTGTATTAGACTCGCATGAAAATGAAGTTACCACTTACCAGATAAGATCATTTGGCGTCTCATGCTTAAGTTATCATAATCTCAGTTCTCGATCTTGGTCAATGTCCAGTTCTTGATCTTGGTCGATTTCCACCAGACTCGGTCGGTTTCCCTAGCTTTGATTAGTTAGTCAACATTCAGTCGTCTCACCTTAAATTATTAGCGACGAGACAGAATCGATTACTTACAGTCGGAAACGAGAAGAGATGGAAGCAAAACAAAAACAAAACGTTGTCATCCTTATGTCGTCTTTGGCTTCTTCAAACCAAATAAATCAACAGTAATCTTATATATAATATAGTCTCCATCTAAGCTATCTACATTAGCAAAAATCATTAACTACAAAAAGTTATTAGACTTTTTTTGGCGGTAAAATATTCATTAAGTAACCATGGTAAAACTAGGTATTACATGGAAATAAAACAAAATGGATACGAGGTCCAATACAAATCCATCAATTCGAAGTGATTTTTGGAAAAGCCACGTGGGCTGACTCACGGATACATGTCGAGCTCACAACGAGTCATGTAGATATCATTGCCAGAGAGTGCGCCGACGGCAGAGAATTCCATATAATGGACCAAGTTCACCTTGTCGATCCAAGACTGAGGAGAGGATTCGTCGGAAAATAGTGAGAGTAGAAAGAAATCTTCAGTCTTCGAACTGTCGTAATCTCCGGGAACTCTTATCACGAAATAGGCTCAATATATTAACCCAGGAAGTGTGTTCTGAGCAAGTTGACTCCGACAAAACATGCCGCATCTACATGCATAAGAGATACAGGCTTCAGAACTTGTTCCCACGCATACATAAGGTCGAGGTTGATGAAGAGTTGCATGTTCCAACGAAACAAAATCACCTGCAGAATTAGTGCTAAATCCGAAACAGACCCCAAAACTTGTTGGGAAAAAAATATAGGATAGTAAATCGAAAGAACCGCCAAACAAAAGACCAGGATTTATTGAACCATCTTCATATAAAACAGACACATAGAGAGAGAGACCGAAAAATAAGAAACAAAACGGCAAAAACGCCGGACAAAAGTAACCGAGCACCGGTACTGCAAAGCGCCTACCGACTGCCGGAATCAGACTCACGAAAAGTGAAATATATATTAGTTTTATTTTCAATTGGTGTCAATTATTTTTAAAAATCAGTAATCCAAAAATCATACAATTTAATTATTAGGCACTTATTAACTTTAATACTAAAAAACCTATAGTAATATTTTATATTTTATTTCTAACAAGAAAAATAAAATTGTGAAATTTGTGAAATTTTAGATTATATATAAAAAAGTGGAAAACAAAAATTATAAAACTAGAAATAGAAATAATTATCTTACACGAATAATACAAAATTATAATGAACGAATGTTTTAAGTAAAAATATTTATATAAGTGAATATACAAAAGCATAAGAGACATATTTACGAAAAAGACACAATTATAATGTGGAATAAAAAATAACTAAAAATATTTCATGCCATACATTATTATAAAAAAAATCCTGCCACAAAATTATTATACATACGGTCTAAACATAAATATTTTTGAAAAATTAAATCAAATATATATAACTAAAACCAATACACAATAATTTATATTAAAGAGGAATTTAAAAACGAATCAATCACAAAAAACTAAACATAATAAATATGCAATGTTTTATATATATATATATATACAAATAAAATATTTAAAAACTGTTTCACTTGTAATTAAACGCGGCCCATGAATATACAATCTGTTGACAAAAAAAAACACTGTTTCACTAAAAAGATGAAAAATAAATAAATAACATAATAATAATGAAAATACACAAAATTTTGAAATAAAAATGTAGAAATTAGAAACAAAATATGAATCTTAAAAATACATAAAATTCTAAGTACACGCAGGGTTGATGATATCTAGTGATATATAAACTTACAAAATAAGTTGTCATCCATTCTACTTGACCCAAAATGAAAAGTTGTTATACATTCCAATTATTTAACAAAAACAATATATTCTATAGCTTCACGAAGAGAAAGTTTCCCACTTTCCTTCATTTTGACATTCTCAAATAGCTGACTTCTCCCCCCCTCTCCGCCCCCAAAATTCCTTTAAATCCACAATTATATCTTATAATTAACCTTTGGAACGATATCACCGAGAATCATGACAATGATCTTTTTCTTCCTCATCCTTCTCCAATGTCTCTACTCTTTCGCCACTGCACAACAGCATTATGTCAGCACATCAACCACTTATTGCTCTCCTTCGCCGATATCTCAACCTCTGTTCTTGGTTACTCTTGTAATGGCCTCAACGAAACTTGCTTTATTTACACCATTTTTTGGTCAAATCTTCCTTTCTCTACCATCTCCTTTATATCTTTTCTCTTCTCCGTTGACCCATCTCTCGTCTCTTCACTCCACGCCTCCGCAACAACCTCAACTTCATTCCCTTCCAATCAACAAGTCATCATCCATGTAACTTGTTCTTGCTCCGGGAACAAGAATTCTTATTCCCAATCAAATTTCACTTACACAATCCAACAAAATGATTTGTACTTCCACATAGCGAACAATACTCTCCAGGGGCTTTCGACATGTCAAGCTTTGCAGAGATAACAATATTTAATCTCAATCGTTGTTTCCTGGTATGAGGATCGTTTTTCTAATTCGTTGCGATGTCCCATGGATAAGAAATGCAATGAAGATGTCGTCAAGTATCTTGTGAGCTATACTGTGGTGTTAAGATACACGTTCGAGACCATCAGCCAGAGACGAGTAAGACTTAAGAAGCTAATCAAATATCTTTAGAGAAACCTGGAGTTTTCCCTTTCACCAGAGTTCTGGTTCCTTTCAAGAATCCTCCAAATATCAACTCTATAATTGATCCTCCAAATCCGACTCAATCGATTCCTTTTCCATTGTCATCGGATGGTGAAAAACCGAAAAACTTGGGTCTATGTTCTAGTCAGAGTTATAGGAGGAGATTTGGTTTTGAGTGTTGTTGTAAATCACCCATGCGATCACCAATATCCGTGATTTTTTTCCGATGAATATGTCACGCAATTAACCGATTACGAACTCTAAAAAAATTGGTTTGCAGAAAAGTAAAGAACACATGAAAAATGTTAACGTGTTCAGCCTCTACAATCATAATGATTGCATCCTAATCACGCCAGGGTGGTTCCCGTAAAATCCACTACTCCAATTAGAAGAAAGATACAGAGTTTTGTCTCTCGGGTTTCACTCTCTCTTGTTATCAAATCGATCAGTTCTCTCTATAAGAACAAGATTTATAAGAAACGCCTAAACCCCATAACAGACTGGACTTATATGAGCCAATCCAAGACTATATTACACGCTCCAGATGATCATTGAGCATCAGTCAACGGCCATAACGACTTCTCCAACGACACCAGCTAACTGCGCTTAATCAGAGCAAATGATATCATTTCTTCCTTGTTGTCTTTGGGCCAGTCAATACGCACCAGGCCCAACCGGATTTCCTTGTGCCATAATGACTTAAGTCCATTTACAACAAACTCCACCAATGACAAAGTCATTCGACCGTTACTCAGACCGTTATACAATATCTCTTTCTTCATCTCTTAGATTTTCCACAATCCCAAATTAAAGAAACTTTCTTACTCAGTTTATACATAAAGCAGCTTTAATGCTTCATTCTCTTTATTCCCGGAATAAAACTCATCTTGGTAGCCATATGCTTTGTCCACTCGTGATAAAGACTGTTTTTAGACAAATCTATATCGCTCTGTGAATCACAGTGCATCTCCATATGTTCTTGATCATATCCAAAGTCTTTCAACAAACCCCTTAAATTGCATCCTTTGCGCATTCTGTTAATGCAACATATTCAGATTGAGTCGTTGACAGTGATACAATCTTCTGTAGACCTGATTTCCAACTTACCATAGGCCCTCCAAGAGTGAAAATATAACTTGTGATAGACCTTCTTCTATCAAAATCTGAACCAAAGTCTGTATCACAGTAACCTGTTAGCTTCAACTGTCCTTTTCTCTGGAACACAAGTCAAGTATTAGAAGTCTCCTTTAAGTACTTCAACACCCACTTCACAACCAACCAATTCTCCTTAAGTGGTTTGGCCATAAATCTGCTCACTACTCCCACATGATATAAGCAATATCATGCCAAGTGCCAATAATTGATTACATAATTGGTTTTGGGTTTGCATTTGGCTGCGGTTTGTTTTAGAATCATTTGGTTTCTCTTCGGGGTAGGATTTTTCAGGCTAAACTCGTTAAAATGATTTTAGAAAATATGTGGAACTAGTAAGAATATAATTAAAAGATTTAAATTAATTTAAAATAAAATTATTCCTTGATATGTGGTTATTCAAAACCGAACACAACTCATGGAAGTGATACGGGTTGAAAAGCCTTGTATCGTTGAAACGAGGTAAACATAGTCAAATATGGTTTGGTTCGAGCCATTGACTAAAACCGGACGGTCACTGGCTTTCATATTGTGACAAACTTTTCTCGTTTGGCCTGCACAGGTTCAATCGGTTATGTTCTTGTTTGGTTGTTGGCCGGTCAGCTCATTGGTCAGTGGATAATGGGAAGGAGGCATTACACGCATTATCTGTGACATATTGAAAATCTTATCGGCCCCTAAATCTTTAATATACTTTTTGATGTAGTTGAAGATATACTCACCCGTATGATCATATTTAGAAGTGTCCTTTAAAGAAAGAAAGCATGTACCTCCACTAGAATTAACAAACAAGTTCATGATGCTTCTTTTTCATATTAGTTCATACATCAATCATCACCGATCAGCCTTCTCTCTCACATTATGCTTATAGAGTTTCAACTTTCCTTTGTTTTTTTTTTCATTTAGCAACATTTCTCTCATCTAATACTGACTAGGAGGCATCCAACCAGGTCCAAACTATGCTAATGCTTTACGGAAGAGCCTAAAAGTATCATTGTCAATCGCGTTGATGGAATTTTTGTTTGATAAACCCATTAAGCAGTATAATGGTGTACATCATTCATCTTCTATTTTGAAATAACATGATGGATACTTTTTCGTGTATGTGCAGCCAAAAAAAACTTCAAGATTAATGCATGTCAATGTTCTAAAAAGCGGTCTAGGCGGCCGCTTAGGCGGGGCCTAGGCGCTAGGCGGTCTTTGACCGGGGCGATTTTTTCTTACGCGTTAGAATTAAGCGTTTATATTATTAAGCGGATTTAGGCGGGTCTATGCAGTCCTAGGCGGATCTAGGCAGTCCTAAGCGGGTCTAGGCAGTCCTAGGCGGCTCTACACAATTTTTAACTAATTATCATTTGATTTTTTAATTTTTGTGTTTATTTCAGTCTAATTTTTAAAATTTATTACATATAACTAAATTTATAAGTTTTAATTCATAAATTAATGGTTATTAATATTAAAATATCGTAATTTTAACAGATTTTGATAGCAAATGTCGCGTGCACTACAAGAAAAGTGGATATCCATAGCGCTCGATATCCGCTATAATAGATAAACCATAGCGCTTTCACGAACGCTGTATATGCTCCCGTCATAAAAAGTATCACACTTTCTGTAGCGTTTTTTCGAAATGCAATAAAAACGCGTACTTAATATAGCATTTTGTTTTATGCAATAAAATTAATTTTAATTGCAGATATTTTGCGTTATACTTGTTTTTTTCATAGCACTATTTTTGCAATATTTTGATATTTTTAAATCGCTAATTAATTTTTTGATATGATAATTTGAAATCTAAAAACCCTGAGAAATCTGATAAACCTGATAATATCTTTACAACCAGAACACTTAAATCGTATTACAACACCATTCATACGTCAATAAACATAAGACTAAGAAAGATAAATAGGTTCCAATCAACAAAAGTACTAAACAAGTTCAGACTCACAACAATTTCATTCCTCTGATTTTAGAGATATAATCGCTTATGGCGTTTGTAAACTCTGTTGTGGTCGAGGTACCTCCGAGATCAGCGCTTCTATACTTTCCATTGGCTATTGCGTTGATGATGGCGCTCTGGATTTGCTCTGCTTCTTTGTTGCCTCAACATTATCACTCCGCTCAAAAGCAAACCTGTCGGGTTCGCCAAGTTCTATACAAAGAGCACACATTTAGATCATAAGCTAAGAATTGAATCAACTTCTGATCTTTAACTAACCTTTCCAGCAATATCAGGTGTCAAGCCGTGAACAGCTTCAGCAAGGGCAATACCATCCTCCTCTATATTACAACTGCAAGCAAAAGATAATATTACAAGTAAAAAGCAGGATAAGAGGGGAAAATCGGCAGGTTTATAACAGTACATTGTAAAAGTTTAAAAAAAAAAACTGTTTCCTAGAAGACTTGAGACGGGCTATTACAATGTAAGAATAGTTGTGCAGACATATATGCCTGTGTTAAATACATGCAGTAGAAGCTATTATTACCTTTGTTAAAAACTCACGAGTATAAATGCGACCCCGAGGACCTGAAGGTGGGTTCTCTGGGGTGTATTTACCAGTTAGAGCACCTGGGGAAAAAAAGAAAGAAAATAACAGGCACCGTCAATGTTCATTGACCTGGTTGTTTTGAATTAATACTATAGGATCCTTATGCAAACTTTTCCAGAGAATGATGGACATGACCACAAAGCAAAGCGGATATACAAAAACATCACCTTGTGCAATGGGGGAATACGCAATCAAAGTGACTCCTAGCTCATCACAAGTAGCCTTTACACCAGTCTGCTCTGGAGCTCTGTATATCAGACTGTAGTTGACTTGATTTGAGGCTAGAGGTATTCCTCTCTTTTTGAGTCTCTTATAAGCATCACGTAGCCGCTTCTCTGAATAAACGAAACCCATAAAAGTGAGTATGCTAAATTCAGTAAAATAACATTAGATGTGCAGATCATCAATGACAAAGAGAAAAACAAATTGAAATGATATACCGCTGTAGCCTTGTTCAACAGCATCCCCAAGACCATCGAGATATCCTAAAACATAATTCATCATTGTGTCACTGGATTTGATTCAAAAGTGATAAGAATCTTGTTCAATGCTGTTGTTAAGAAAAAAAACCTTCATTTCCCCATAATCCCGGCCTGAAATTTAACCAAGCAAATGGTGAGATTGTTCCCTAGCAGCTTTTACTCTAAAAGTGAATAGAAAAAAAACAATACCAATGGAGTTGATAGAGATCCATAGAGGAAAGCCCAAGCCGGTCAAGTGAATCTTTAAGGGCAGTTATAACACTTTCACGACCCAATCGCCAAGGCAAGGCAGCATACTTTGTTGCAACTGAAATCTCAGCTCCTGCATCTCTTTCTTTCCTCTCCCTGATGAATCTGTTCAAACACTTACCCATAACATTTTCAAAAAGAAAATCTAAACGAAGATCCGATACATGTCTTGGTAAAATACAGTTGAAAAAGTACCTTCCCAGAAGAGTTTCAGAACTTATAGCACCCAGGGAAAACTAGAGAAGATGGAAACAAGAATGTGAGATTCCCCATGGGTCTTAAAACAAACTAATTTAAGGAGAGAGCAATCAGCTTACTCGTTCTTACCTTGGAACCGTAAACCTCTGCGGTATCGAAAAAATCAATACCGTTGTCAAGACTGGCATCGAAAGCACCTTTGGCAGCCTTCAATTTCCGTTCACGGACATATGGCTGCTGAATCGACGGCGTGAGGGTGTCATGGAGACGTCGGAGCTTTCATTTGGGTAGAAGAGAGAGACCTTTCTAAGATGGAGACACACCAGGAATCTTATCCGAGGGGCTTCTCGAGCGTGACCATGTACTCGTTCAAATTCAATCTCCAAGTTCTCCTCAATCGTACATGAGGATTTTTGTGGCTTGGGTATGGGATTTGAATCCATTTACCTAAAAACCAAACTCAAATTCAGAAACAGAAAGGGGAATGTAACATAATAGCCTCCAAGGGGAATGTAAATGTGATCTGGGTATTTTTTGTCTTCTGAGATGGGGAACGGCTAGGGTTAGAGAGATACAACAAAATTTTAAATGGTGTTTTTTTTTTTTTTTTGGCTAAAGTATAATTTTATGACTGAAAATTTTTAACACGCGGGCAAACAAAAGATCCCGCTTAAAACATCCCGCTTAAACATAACATAGCGCTTATTTATTGTAAGTGCAATATAAACAAAGAGAATTTTAACTAAAAGTTACATTTTTAACGCCCTCATACATTTAATAGCACATCAAAATTCTGAACGCTATGTGATAGGTTTCTAAGTTTTACCCTATTCTAAACTGCAAGTGAACAGCAATGTCAAAGTAGTATATAGGGCTATCGAATCCACAAGGACACTTGGTCTCAATAGAAACAGAAACGTAGAGATTAATACTAGAAATAAGCAGATGGTGAAGTAAATAAATTGCGAAGCAAGAAAGTAAACAGTAGCAGAGATTAACGGTTGTGAAGCAATAAACTAAAAGCGTCAAGCCTAGGGTATTCTCAGGAAATCAGACAAGCAGACTGTTCATTCAGCAAGGATCTAATTAAGCACAGTTCTAGAACTCAAAACACAGATATAGAATTAACCAAATTCCTTTGCGATAATTCTCTAAGCCTAAGTGCAGCAAACCAAACTTTCGTTTGCGAGAACTAACAGATTAAACTAGCATTAATCCCAAGTTTGATATGTTCACAATTATCCTAAACCAAACTTCCGTTTGCGCAAAGTTTAATTGCCCAATTTAATTAGTTCAGATTCCTAAACCCCACTTCCGTGACGTATTTAGCAACCTAAGATCTAGATTCTAATTGATCAGGTTAGAACTAGCTTTAAGCACAATTAAATTGAAGAACAGATATAGTTATGAATCCTTAACTGAATTTGAACAATTCTAGCAAGTCATGAAATCCTATGTGAGAAACCCTAAACTCAACTATGGATCTACTCAGACATGATTAATGAAAACATAATCAAAGAAATAATAGATTGCATATAAGAAATTAAATAGATAAAGGGGTTCGAAATCTTCTCCAAAATAAGTGAATACATGAAACAGATCAGCCCCAAAAAGCTCTAGAAATCTCTTAGCTATTAGTATCAAAGCGTAATGTAAAGCGTAGGTAAAATAAACACCAAAAACTAGTATATATAGGCATAATCTCGGATGGGGCTTCTGTGTAAATACTGGAACTATTCTGGGCCTCTTTGCAAATCTTCATAACTTGTTAAACCGACGCGTACGGCCCATCTCGCTAGTGTGTCGACCGATGCACAATGTGTGTCGGTCGATGCATGATCAATAAATCGGACAGTGAGTAAATCTCTCGGCCAATACGTCCCAAAAGTCCCAAAATGCTCCAAATATCTCCAATTAGCTCCAAACCTGATTAAACCTGTAAAAGACTCTAAACAAAGACAAAAGACACTAAAACACAACTATATCATGGTCTAAAATGGGTAAAAACCATGATATATCAACTCCCCCACACTTAGCCTTTGCTTGCCCTCAAGCAAAACAGAGAACTAAAACATGGTGAAGAGGTTTGAAAACTCTTCAGAAACTCATTTCATCCTAGAAGCTACAATACTCAGATTCCCCTTAGTAAACCACTGCAAGAATCAATCACAGGATATCAAGACCACAATGTACTTCCCCCACACTTAGCAACTGTCCTAGGTAAACTCCACAATCACATTCAAGCATTCAAATTCTCCCTACTGACTTCTGCAAGTATTTAAGTGCGGTCTCACCTAAGGATTATCGATCAAAGGGCACATGGATTCTTACCTTATCAGCTCTAGACCACCATACTATCTTTCTCTAGTCCCTTTCTTCTCTTTCCCTTCTTTAACAACTGATTTTTCCCCACTGGGTATCATTTTATTTTATTTTATCAGTGTTCTTCCCGTTATGGGGTGTACTTTGGACACATTCCATGGATCACATGAGAGATAATAGTGTTTGCTACTATTCCCATGACCACTTCGGAGTTACTAACTCATCCTCAGTTTATTATTATTTTTTTTTTACTTTACAGAAGGGGAGAAGGGAACTAAATAGGACAGGTTTACAGGCTGTGTCAGAACTAACAAGGGAATCCGACACAAAGTATACCAAGCCCTTAGGTGAGAAATCTAAGTCAGTATTAAGGTTGAAGTCAGTAAAAGGATCCTCTGATACCTGAAGTGATGTGGGTGTTCCCAGTAGGTTGATCTGTGATGGGGTTTTCTAATAGTCATAGATAGATCCTGCAACTTCATCCCAATGGTTACTTAAGTTCCTGCAAGTCTTGTAAATCTTCTCAGAAAATCATAGTTTCTTACTTAAACAATTTTGACTCAATAAAACAAAATTTTTTGAAAAACGGACTGACTCTTTAAGAAAACAGAAAACGAAAGTCAGTAGCACCTCCCCCACACTTAAGACACACTGTCCCCAGTAGTGTCCAGCGAAGGATCGGTAAAAAGGAAATAAAAAATTGAAGGGGTGAAATTATGTCTGTCGGGTTACCTCTGTCGCCTAGCATCGATCGTTGCACTAAGTGCATCGACCGTTACTTGGCAATTTTCGTGTATAGTCGATCGTTGCTCAGGACCGCAACGATCGCTGCAATGCGATTCCTTTCGTGTTGTGACGATCGATACAGAAGTGCGTCGATCGTTGCACTGCGATTTATCCGAGACCTGCAAACATAAACTCACCAGAAACAAAAACAAACGTAAAATCCTAACAAAAACACCAAAAATTAAGTAGAAAAACACCAGTACCTAATGGTGGGTTGCCTCCCACCCATCGCTTGTTTAAGGTCAATAGCTTGACCGGACGGATGGGAATTTTCAAGTAGAGGGTGCAGCATCCAGAGGTAAAATCTGTCCCCTTGGAATCTCGGCCTTAGCCCAATAGTGTTTTACCATCTGCCCGTTAACAGCAAACTCATTACCCTCCTTGCCAATCAAAATGACAGCTCCATATGGACGCACTTCTTTGATCGTGTAGGGTCCAGACCATCTTGATTTCAGCTTGCCTGGAAACAAATGCAAGCGAGAATTGTACAACAGTACCTGATCGTTAGGCTTAAATCGTCTGGAGACAATCTTTTTGTCATGATAAGCCTTAGTCCTTTCCTTGTACAACTTTGAGTTCTCATAGGCAAAATGTCTAATCTCATCCAACTCATTGAGCTGTATCAATCTCCTCTCTGCAGCTGGTTTGAGGTCAAAGTTCATCTGTTTTACAGCCCATGCTGCCTTGTGCTCAAGTTCCACTGGCAGATGACATGCTTTCCCATACAGCAAATGGAATGGAGTAGTCCCTAATGGCGTTTTAAATGCAGTCCTGTAGGCCCATAAAGCATTATTAAGCTTAGCTGCCCAATCTTTCCTTGTCTTCCCAACTGTCTTCTCCAGGATCTCCTTGATTTGTCTGTTAGAAACCTCTACCTGTCCACTAGTCTGTGGGTGATAAGGAGTAGCAACTTGGTGGTGCACTCCATGCTTCCTCAGGAGCTTCTCAAAAACCTTATTAATAAAGTGAGATCCTCCATCACTAATAACTATCCGAGGTACTCCAAATCTAGGGAATATGATGGATTTAAATAGCTTAATGACTACTGAAGAGTCATTGGTTGGACTAGCTATTGCTTCTACCCACTTAGAAACATAATCCACAGCAACTAATATGAATTTATTCCCATAAGACGAGGGAAAAGGACCCATAAAGTCTATGCCCCAGCAATCAAAAACCTCAACCTCAAGAATGAAATTCTGAGGCATCTCATGCTTCCTGCTTATTTTCCCTCTTCTCTGGCAGGCATCACAATGAGAAATAAAAGAGTGAGTATCAGCGAACATTGTAGGCCACCAGAAACCTGCTTGCAAGACCTTAGACACAGTCTTAAATGTAACAAAATGTCCTGCATAATCTGATCTGTGACAGTGGAAAAGGATATCTGGAACCTCTGACTCAGCAACGCATCTTCTATAAAGGCCATCCGAACAATGCTTATAGAGGTAAGGTTCATCCCAATAGTACCTCCTAAGTTCTCTGAAAAACCTCTTCTTTTCATATCCCTTCAGATTATCTGGTTCAGTCTCTGCAGCTAGATAATTGGCTATGTCTGCATACCATGGTCGATCATTTGTTGCGACAGCATTAATCTCGAACTCATGCCTTCCAATACGTATCGTGAAAGTTTCTGCGTCTGTATCCGCGCTGCAACGATCGTCACAGTCGAATGTATCGATCGTTGCTGTCCCGATAGATGCATCGATCGACGCTGATGTAGCATCGATCGACGCAACGCGATTAATCCGACAGTTCTGCAGATTTCTGTCCAAATCTGTCTCACAGATTGTCCCAACCATATTGACGTTTTCTTCAGGCAAATAGTCATTAATTGGCACATCCTCCTCAACCAGCATCCTCGAAAGATGGTCAGCAACTCCATTCTCAACCCCTTTCTTATCTCTCACTTCAATATCAAATTCCTGAAGCAACAGGATCCATCTCAACAATCTTGGCTTAGCATCCTTCTTCTGCATCAGATACTTCAGTGCTGAATGATCAGTGTGGAGAATTACCTTAGAGCCAACAAGATAAGAGCGAAATTTCTCAAATGCAAAGACAACTGCCAGCAACTCCTTCTCTGTAGTGGCATAGTTTCTTTGTGCATCATCCAGTGTCCTACTGGCATAATAGATAGCATGAAGCTTTCTATCTTTCTTTTGTCCAAGAACAGCTCCTACAGCATAATCACTTGCATCACACATTACTTCGAAAGGCAAATCCCAATCCGGTGGCTGAACTATGGGAGCACTCACTAATGCCTGCTTGATCTGTTCAAATGCAGTTTGACAATCTGCAATGAACTCAAATTTGGTGTCTTTGCACAGCAAAGCAGTTAGTGGCCTAGCAATCTTACTAAAATCCTTAATGAACCGTCTATAGAAGCCAGCATGTCCAAGAAAGCTTCTAATAGACTTAACAGAATCAGGTGCCTGCAGGTTGGTCATGACCTCGATTTTAGCGCGGTCCACTTCTATTCCTGCTTCGGACACTTTATGTCCAAGCACAATGCCATCTCTGACCATGAAATGACACTTCTCCCAGTTAAGAACTAAGTGCTTCTCTTCACATCTTTTCAGAACCTTACACAGATTATCTAGACATTCATTGTAGGATGATCCATATACTGAGAAATCATCCATGAATACTTCCATAAAATCCTCAATCATATATGTGAATATGGACATCATGCATCTCTGGAAAGTGGCTGGTGCATTGCAGAGTCCAAAAGGCATCCTACGGTAAGCAAAAGTCCCATATGGACAAGTAAAAGTGGTCTTTCCCTGATCCTCTGGATGGATGGGAATTTGAAAGAATCCTGAGTAGCCATCTAAGAAGCAGTAGTAAGGATGATTTGCTAACCTTTCGAGCATCTGATCAATAAAAGGCAAAGGAAAATGATCCTTCCTAGTAGCAGCATTAAGCTTTCTGTAGTCTATGCACATCCTGTGTCCTGTCACAGTCCTAGTAGGTATCAGCTCGTTCTTCTCATTCTTCACGACTGTAACACCGCCCTTCTTTGGTACTACATGGACTGGACTTACCCAATCACTATCAGAGATAGGATATATAATTCCAGCGTCAAGGAGTTTCATAATCTCCTTTTTGACTACTTCCTGCAGATTAGGATTAAGTCTCCTCTGATGTTCGATTGATGTCTTGGACTCATCCTCAAGATGTATCCGGTGCATGCACAGCTCTGGTGAGATACCTGAAATATCATTAAGGGAATAGCCAAGAGCTTTGCGATGCTTGCGCAGCTTGCTTAGCAGTAAAGTGAGCTCTGCGTTGTTCAGGCTAGCATTAAAAATCACTGGGTATGTTGAATTAGGCCCAAGAAAAGCGTACCTTAGCCCGGATGGAAGTTGTTTCAGATCTATTTTCGGAGCCTTTTCTTCTGCCCAGTCTCTGTCGTCTTGCAACGATCGATGCTTAGATGGTGTCGATCGTTGCAGTCCCGCGTCAGACACTTCTACCTGCATTGCAACCTCGACAGAATCCATCAATCTTGTATAGCACATTGCAGGCTCGTCCTGTAGGTATTCCAACTCCAAAATAGAACTCAGTAAAGCCCTCTCTAGTGGGTCCTCAGCATGTGATTGATGGAAGTACTCTGCAGCTAAATCACCCAATGTGTCCACATAAAAGGTTTGCCCGTCGATGGTTGGTCTCTTTACCAATTTGTTCATGTCAAAACTCATCTTCAAATCTCCCACATTTAGAACTATTTTGCCTCCTTGACAGTCAATCATCGCACCAGCTGTTGCTAAGAAAGATCTGCCTAGAATTAATGGGTCTTTTGGCTCTTGTCCATATTGTAGAACCACAAAATCAGTTGGGATTACGCACTTGCCAACTGTTATAGGCACATCCTCTATTACTCCTTCGGGAATCCTGACTGATCTGTCTGCCAAAACCAGTGATATCCTAGTTGGTATAAAATCTGTCATCCCTAGTCTTTTAGCAACTGAAAGGGGCATCAGATTTACACTGGAGCCAAGATCACATAGGGACCTTTCGAACCTCTCCTTGTAGATAGCACAATCTAATACGAAGCTGCCTGGATCTTTTAATTTCTCTGGAATTCTGCCTTGAACCACTGCACTACATACTTCATTGAGCATCATTATACTTTCCTCGTCAGACCATTTACCAGAAATTGCATCCTTAAGGCATCTCTTCATCATGGGGGAAGTTTCAATGGAATCCAACAAAGGTACTTCAACCTTTACCTTCTTTATGAACTCCTTCCACTTTGCATACTGCCTATCATTCTTAGCTTTTCTGGGGTTCTTGGGATAAGGTATCTTAGGCTTGTATACCCTTTCAGCCGACTGTTTTGGGTTCTCAGCACTCGAACTTCCTGCAGTCTCCTTGTGTCGATCGTTGCTCTTATCGCACCGATCGATGCTAGGCGACTTTGTTACGACCTCCGGTTCCTTGATTTCGCTTGGCAACGATCGTTGCTTAGATGCATCGATCGATGCGCGGCGAATATCGCGTATCTCATCTTCCAGCTCGTCAATTTCCACGAGTTCCTCAACGCTCAACTGCTTTTTCTGGCCAGATGACAGCTCCTTACCACTTCTTAATGTCACGGCATTGCATTGGTACTTAGGATTGGCATCAGTCCTTCCCGGGAGATATCCCTCTTCCCTTTGAGCATGCCCAGCAGTTCTTGCAACCTTAGCATCAAGCTCTTTCATGTGTGTGTTCAAACTCTCAAACTTCCCATTCAGATCCCTGTAGATTGTATCCATTTTCGCGTCAGCATCTGCTGCGTACTTAGTCTGATTCTCCATTAGCTGTCTTATCATCATCTCTACTTTACTATCAGACTCGTTGGCTTTCTTAAAACCACCTTGTTGAACTCTATTTGAGGACCTGTTTCCCTGTTGACTTCTGAATCTACTACCTTGGAAACCAGAACCTCCCATGTAATTCACTTCTTCTTCCTGAGTGTCCTCCTCAGTCTGAATTACTTCTATATCTTGGGTAGAGTGGACAGCTTTCTTACTTGTTAGGAGATCGTACACTGTGTCTAGCCTAGATCTAATCTCAGTCATGTTAGAATCCTCTGTACTTCCACCGGATTTCTTTCTCTTTTCATCTATAGACTTGCAACTGTAGCTGTTAATAAGGTTCCCAATCAACTGCTTAGCTTGTGTAGGAGTCCTGGTGTTGAAATTAGCATTACTAGAATTATCTAGCGCAGTCTGATAAGGGAGATCTATGCCTCTGAAGAAAATACCAATCAGCTGTACTTCTGTGAATCCATGGTGTGGACAGTCACGCTGATACTGCTTAAATCTCATCCAGGCAGTCTTCAAGGGCTCCACAGCTCCTTGGGAAAAGGTGAGTATGTCCTGTCTGGACTGATCCGAGCGCGCATCATCATAAAAGTGACGCAAGAACTCACTCTTTAAGGCTGCCCAAGTAGTATACTGATCAGGTGCCAGTTGTCTCAGCCATGCACTAGCGTCCCTAGCAAGACTGTGCGGAAATAGCTTAAGGAACAGATAGTCCGGGCATACTCCTCCATACTTCATGCCAGTGACTATGTCTTCAAACTTGTCAATGTGATCCATAGGCTGCTCTGCTTGAAGACCATGAAAAGCAATCTGTCTCATCAGCTGGTAGTAGATGGTCTTTACCTCAAAATCGTTCCTCTCAAAAGCAGGAAGCACTAGAGCTGCTCGGTTTGCATGAAACTCATCAGGTCTGTTGTAATCAGCTAGTGTCCTCTCATGAACCACCATCTCTCTACCTTGGGCCTGTCCTTGACCCTGGTTTCGGTTCAGCTCCTGTTGCTGTTGCTCAGGAGGATCAGGGATGACATTCCCTTCAGCATCAACCCGATGCCCAGCAGCATTGTACGGGTTGTCATCTTGGTCCCTCAGGGTACCTTCAGCATCTGGTATCAAGATCAAACGTTCTCGTACCATTCTCTCTCTTCTTTCTCTTCTGTTAGTCCTCTCTAGACGTCCAAGTTCCTCTAGTCCGAGATTAAGCAAGCTCGAGTTCGGATTACTTCGAGTTTTCTGCGTTGGCATAAACTGTCTGTAATCGTCCAGCAACGATCGATGCTATCAGTGCAACGATCGATTCAATCTCAGAATCGCCTAGTGACGATCGACGCAAGGGATGCAACGATCGACGCAAGGCGAAATTCGTACCTGCGACAGAGAGAAATCAGAGAAAAAGTTAGCAAAATAAAAAAAAAACAAAAAACGAAAAAGAACAAAAAGAAAAAGAAAAATTTCTAGCAAAAACCCTAAGTTCGGTCCTATCGAAGACTCAAAGAGTCCCCGGCAACGGCGCCAAAAACTTGATAGGTTTCTAAGTTTTACCCTATTCTAAACTGCAAGTGAACAGCAATGTCAAAGTAGTATATAGGGCTATCGAATCCACAGGGACACTTGGTCTCAATAGAAACAGAAACGTAGAGATTAATACTAGAAATAAGCAGATGGTGAAGTAAATAAATTGCGAAGCAAGAAAGTAAACAGTAGCAGAGATTAACGGTTGTGAAGCAATAAACTAAAAGCGTCAAGCCTAGGGTATTCTCAGGAAACCAGACAAGCAGACAGTTCATTCAGCAAGGATCTAATTAAGCACAGTTCTAGAACTCAAAACACAGATATAGAATTAACCAAATTCCTTTGCGATAATTCTCTAAGCCTAAGTGCAGCAAACCAAACTTTCGTTTGCGAGAACTAACAGATTAAACTAGCATTAATCCCAAGTTTGATATGTTCACAATTATCCTAAACCAAACTTCCGTTTGCGCAAAGTTTAATTGCCCAATTTAATTAGTTCAGATTCCTAAACCCCACTTCCGTGACGTATTTAGCAACCTAAGATCTAGATTCTAATTGATCAGGTTAGAACTAGCTTTAAGCACAATTAAATTGAAGAACATATATAGTTATGAATCCTTAACTGAATTTGAACAATTCTAGCAAGTCATGAAATCCTATGTGAGAAACCCTAAACTCAACTATGGATCTACTCAGACATGATTAATGAAAACATAATCAAAGCAATAATAGATTGCATATAAGAAATTAAATAGATAAAGGGGTTCGAAATCTTCTCCAAAATAAGTGAATACATGAAACAGATCAGCCCCAAAAAGCTCTAGAAATCTCTTAGCTATTAGTATCAAAGCGTAATGTAAAGCGTAGGTAAAATAAACACCAAAAACTAGTATATATAGGCATAATCTCGGATGGGGCTTCTGTGTAAATACTGGGACTATTCTGGGCCTCTTTGCAAATCTTCATAACTTGTTAAACCGACGCGTACGGCCCATCTCGCTAGTGTGTCGACCGATGCACAATGTGTGTCGGTCGATGCATGATCAATAAATCGGACAGTGAGTAAATCTCTCGGCCAATACGTCCCAAAAGTCCCAAAATGCTCCAAATATCTCCAATTAGCTCCAAACCTGATTAAACCTGTAAAAGACTCTAAACAAAGACAAAAGACACTAAAACACAACTATATCATGGTCTAAAATGGGTAAAAACCATGATATATCACTATGAAAAAGTCGCGTCAAACTCTATTATTGCAGAAAATTTAAAACCGCTATGTTAATGTGCAATCAATACATCAATTTCCTGTAGTGGTGGTGATAAATTTAACAAATTTTTTTGTTATTTCGATGTAATTTGAGTTATAAATCTATTTTTAAAATTACAAATATTTGAATTCTATGATGTACTATAGTAAAATATATCTAAAATATATGATTTTCTTTTATAAATGTCTAAACCGCCTAAAATCGTCTAGGCCCCGACTAGGCGTTATAGGCGTTAGGCGTTGGGTCGCCGCCCGATTAGCGCCTAGCGCTTTTTTGAACACTGATGCATGTCGTGAACTGATCAATAGAGCCTCGAAAGTGAGGAGGTCCTTATTAATATTAATCTCTGCCATTCTTCATGTTTTCTTTTCATACATTTATTGTTTTTGGCTTCAAATATTGCATTCTTACACTTCTCTTGATCATCTCTAGTAGACAGTAGACATGCAGAGGCATTCCCATTCAGATGGCCAATGTTCTCTTTCATTCAGTAAACACCACCTGAGAGCTCCTTCCCAAATAGCTTACATTTCACTTTGTCTAGAAGTTTTGGATCATTCAACACACCATAATCCATTCCCACATCTTTTAATTTATACTTTAGAGGTGCTGGAGTTTCTCTTATATACGAAATTCTTAGAATAACATATTCGACCAACCATCAAAGTTTTCATGAACAATTCCACAATAATATTCATTCTAGCCTAAGTATCCATTACCAATTTTCTAGATTATAATCATTCATAGAATCATAACAGATCATGTAATTTCTTATAAAACAAATCACTCTAAATCCAATAACGCTTCAGAACATATATACACAAACAATTCTCGAACAGAACATATCATTCATACAAAAACTTTACATTCTCAAATATTAGGTTCCTAAATCGATTTCAGGTTCTCAAATACAACTTCTTGTAACCGATTCCATTATCTTAAATAATTTACCATATAAACGATTTGAGGTGCTTAAATACTCAATCCTATAACAGATTTCACTATCTCAAAACAACAAAAAGTATAAGTAGAAATTACACAAAACCCTAACCACTATTTGAGTTGGAACACTACAAAAAAACATGGGCTTAACGACGGACAAAATCCTCTCTAATTCATCCCTAAATCCAAGTCCTAATGACATTATGAAAAATTCATAATCGTCGCTAATTATCCGATGTACGTCAAAATTTGTCGTCAATGGACTTTATTTAAGTCAAGGTAAAAATTTTCGTTGATTCAACATAATTGATTCGTCGTTAATTCGACGTTAATGTTATGTTTAATTAACGACGAATAGGGCTGTTACAGTAAATAATGTTAATTTGTTGTTAAATTTACATCGACTAATAACTAATTAGCAAAAAGAATATTTTTTCAAACAACATTGTAAGCTTGCAGTCAATAAACCGTTGAAAATTGTTCATTGGAAAGTCGGCGTTATAAATCGATGTAGTTTTAATGCAAAGATTTCGACGTTAAATCGTCGTAATGTATATGTCGTTAAACCATTACTACGATTACGACGATTTAACATCGATATATTAAATATAAAAATTATTAAATATTAATAAAATAATTAAAATTTGATTTATTAAATAGTATTAGAACATTAAAAATACTATAAAATTAAAATATTTTACAAGTACGAAATATTCATAATATAAGACAACAAAAAAAACATTTCACCGTCTACAACTAGCTTAAGTTCAAATCCCTCAAATATACTTCAGTCGAGAACGGATGATGGATCATTTTGGTTTGCTTTGAAATCTGTCTTTGAGCCCGGTTTCTTACTGCAAAAGCCTCTGGTAGTTTAGGATTATTGGTCGCTAGTATCTCGAGTATCATGTTGTAGCATTGGATCTCTTGTATTAGTTGAGCATTGACGACTTGTGTAACATGCAACTCCGCTTGCAATGTGGTAGGATATTCATATATACCCCGTCGAGGAGCTAACGTAGAAGCAACTAGAACATCTTGGATGGAGCATATCCTTATAATCCGTCATTTCTTCTTAGGAGCCACTTGCAAAACCTGAGAATATCTTATTGATTATATATGTATATATCTATTTTTAAAGCAGAAATTACAACAACAACAACAACAAAAAATACCTCGGTGAAGATAATGTCTTTCTCTCGGGTGGTGAACTGGATATGAGTACCGTCCGGACAAAACTTAGTCTCTCGTTCCATGACTGGCGCCGTCGCATCATTTTAGATCTGTTCTGCTTGTGGACTCACAAACTCGCTAGACTTCTTTGTGTGAGTTGTTTTATAAAACTCGTTGAAAGACAAGCTCTCAGCAATCATCCTAAAAATAAACAAAACAAACTAAAATTAGCGACAAAATTGTTGTAATTTTTTCGCAAGGCAAAAGTACGACTTTTCGTTTTCCCACACGGGAACAAAAACTATTGATTTAGCGATGAATTTGACGTAAATTCGTCACTAGTTACTATATTAGCGACTAAGCAAAAGATATTCATCGTACATGATTATACTTGGTACGATTTATACCGACATGTGGACGAAGCAGGTGTTTCGCTAGGTTACAATGAATTTATGTCAAATTCTTAGTCTAAGCTAATTCATTTTGGGGGTTAGGGTTTAATTTCACTGTTTATTTGAGGTTTAGGGTTGCATTTAACGTTAAATCGTGTTAAAACTTTAAGATCACCTTTCTATTATACGGTGTTCATTTGAGTGTTTTGAATGTTTGTTTTAGCTTTGAATTATAATTTTATCTTTGTAACAACATAAAAAAAAACATTTTAGCTCAATCGACCACATATATTAAGTAGACCTATATAGATAAGAACTTATGTAGCACATTTTTAATGTTTACAACTATATCATTCCAAAATTTTCTTAATCACTATTTCAATCCGTTAATACTCAACAAACTACTAAAATTAGTACATAATCATCTTAATCATCTCTTTTGTCGTCAACAAACACTAACTCATCTTTTAATAGTTTAGATTTAGGGTTATCATATGTTCTTCACATAGAGAAGTCTTTACAACAAATCGACGCAAATTGTCGCTAAATTACGAAGAATGTATGTCAATTAGGCGTAAAAATCCTCGTAACATAGCGGAAATTTTTACCTTAATTCGCCGTAAATTTGTTGCTATGTATTTATTATCACACATTCCGAAATAATGCATTTTCCATTTTAATATATAATTTTCAAAGTATAAATTAAACAAAATTTTATTTTAAACAATATTTTGATAATACAAGACTTAAAAACTTATTTCTTCTTCATCTGAGTTACTAGACGAAATATCAGACTCTACATCGTCTTCAGACTCTATTTCTTCAAGCTCAGCTTCTTCTTTCGTATCATCTAGGAGGTACTCAAACTGCCGATTGTGAAGATCTATAAGTAAAACATGGTCATCACTCTCGCTTGGTGTAGTAATTAATAAACTCACAACTATCTTGCTGCATTGGCATCTCTTCTACTAACAATATTTTCCCTTGGTTGAAATTTAATAGCTGACAACCAACAGATCTCAGATGTCCGTATTCACGGATACGGTACAAAACTAACTTGTTCCTCTTGTGATACTAGTATGAAAGGCTCAAATTTGTTGTACCATATTTTTGCGTTCACGTCCACGACTTCTAAATTATTTAATCAAACTCCTCGGCCAATATCAAAAAAAAAATTCCCTTTCTCAACACATTTCGAAAGATTAAAAACATACCCATATGTAAAGAAAACATCTGAGGATACCCAATCAATGAAGACAACCAAAATATAGGAACCGGTGCAACCCCCCCCCCTCCCTTACTTGAATATGCAACTCGTTTCGTGAACATATAACAAGAAATTCAAACGTTAACTTTCCACTATCTTTAGTTATTTCCGGCACATTCAACATTGTATCCATGATGCTGTCAAAGAAGTTTTTATCGATATATACCACATTAAGATTTTATCTCAACTAATGATCTTTCTAGTAGGGTAGTTTTCAAAAATATTTTTCTTATACCATTTGTGATGTTTAACATATCCACCAAGCATATTAGCTGGTGTTTATCAATTTCCTATGCTCATGATTGTCTCTTGTTCACTATAATGATCAATTTACAATTCTATATTTTCTTCAGACTGATATATTGGCGGCGACAGATGGAAAACTTTTTTCTTCCTAAACAGTTTCATGTTTCTCTTGTGGATGGTTGCTTGGTAGAAACCGGCGGTGACAGTCAATCCAACAAAATTTCTTACCATTCTTCAACTGAAACGCTTATGTCATATTCATGTAATATGGACAAGTTAATCTTCCATGTATAGTCCAACTTGATAACATGTCATATGCGGGGAAGTTGCTGATTAACCACATAAGAAACGCCCGCATTATAAAACTTATTTTGCTACAAAAATCATATATACGAATACCAGTAGACCACAACTGCTTTAGCTCATGTTTCAGACGCTATATAAATACATCAAGGGACCGTCTTGAAATATGCTTAGGACCAAGGGCTAAGATATTGAGAAATAGAAATTCTTTTTCATGCACATATTTGGGGGGAGGTGGTAAGGCACCAATCTTATCGGTCACAACGAATATTGCCTACCAGACATACCAAATGGACTAAATCGATTTGTGAAAAGACCAAGATATACATGTCCACTATTTTAGCAAACTGAGGGTGTACCATATTAAAGTGTTTTCAAGTCTTTTCATCTGAGGGATGTTTGACCGCCCCATCCTTTTGTGAGTGTTCAATATGCCATCTCATAGAAGAAAAAGTTCGTTTAGTTACATCCGTTTACTTATCAATTATAGGAAGATAACAAATACTTTGGTATAATACCTTGTTATGTCCACTCCCTTGCGGCTTATATCTTGGTTTTCCATACTAACGATACTCATGTAGCTTGTCATCATATTTCCAAAAAAATCATACAGTTGTCAACTGATATATCATGGTTTTTACCGGTTTTATGCCATGATATAAGTCTGTTTTAGTTTCTTTTGGTGTTCTTTTAGAGTCCTTTACATGTGTTATTAGGTACACGCACGTTTGGAGCGGATTTGGAGATTATGGAGCTATTTGGAGCATTTTGGAGTTTTGACCCGAAGCGTCGATCGATGCACAGCGAGTTGGGCCAGATTCTCGGCGGTTTAATGAAGATTGATGATATTGCAAAGGTGCCCAAAAATTCCAGATATTTACACAGAAGCCCCAAGACGTGTTTTAGCTATTTAATTAGGTTTTTAACTCCAGTTTTACATACGCTATCATAACTTAGAGCAGAGAGTTTTTAGAGCTTTTGGGGCTGATCTGATCCTGTACTACACTTTGTTTTGGAGAAGTTTTCGAACCCCTTTATTATTCTAATCTCTTTTATGATATCTATTTCATTGATTATGTCTTCATATTCTATGTCTGAGTAGTTTCATAGTTAGGTTTAGGGTTTCTCATAGGAATTTCATGACTTGCTAGATATAATTAATTCAGTTAAGGATTCACATCAATAGAATGTTCTTCAAACTAAATTGTGTTTAATGCTAGTTCTAACCTGATCACTTAGAATCTAGATCTTAGGTTGCTAAATACGACACGACAGTGTGGTTTAGAATCTGAACTATTTAGGTTGAGCAATTTAATTACTCGCAAAGGAATTTGGTTTAATTAGATTGTGAACATATCGAACTTGGAATTAAAGCTGGTTTAATATGTTAGTAATTGCAAAGGAATTTGGATTGCTGCACTTAGACTTAGAGAATTCTCGCAACGACAGTTGGTTAATTCTATATTTGTGTTTGAGTTCTAGAACTGAGCTTAGTTAGATCCTGACTGAATGATTTATCTGCTTGTCTGATTTCCTGAGAACGCCCTAGACTTAGCGCCCTTAGTTTATTTCTTACAACCACAACTTGCTACTGATTTACTTTCTTGCTTGCTTTTTAGTTATTCAATACAATTTGCTTTCTCCTAGTTTAATATTTTTAGTTATAATCCTATCGTTGCCTAGAGTCATCGTGGGTTCGATCCCTAAGTACTACATTGATATACTGTGCACTTGCAGTTAGTATAGGGTAAAACTTACGACCTATCAAGTTTTTGGCGCCGTTGCCGGGGACTCTTAGAGTCTTCGATAGCTTCGAACTTAGGGTTTTTACTAGGATTTTTATTTTTATTTTTGTTTACTGATTTTTTTCTCTGTTTTCTCTCTGTCGCAGGTTTCATAATCGCATAGCATCGACCGTTGCACTTCTTGTGTCGAGCGTTACTAGGCGATTGGAGTTGAATCGATCGTTGCACTGCTAGCATCGATCGTTGCTTGGCGATTACAGACGGTTTATGCAGACGCGTGATACCAAAAGTAATTCGAACACTAATCTCGTAAACCTCCAACTTGAAGAGCTTGCTAGACTAGAGAGGACTAACAGAAGAGTTCGAAGAACAAGGATGGTTGTTGTTGAACAAGTGATCATAAAGCCTGATGCTCAAGGTACCCTGAGGGACCGACACAACAATCCATACAATGCTGCTGGAGAACCGATTGATGCTGAAGGGAATGTAATCCCTGATCCTCCTGAGCAGCCGCAACAGGAGCAGAACCAAGGCCAAGGATAGGGCTAAGGTAGACAGATGGTTGTCCATGAGATAACTTTAGCTGACTATAACCGTCCGGATGAGTTTCATGCTAACCGGTCAGCTCTTGTACCTCCTGACTTTGAGAGGAATGATTTTGAGATCAAGACCATCTACTACTCTCTCCTGAGGCAGAAAGCCTTCCATGGCTCTCCAAGTGAGCAGCCGATGGATCACATAGATGAGTTTGAGGACATAGTCACCGGAATTAAGTACGATGGAGTGAGCCAAGACTATCTGTTCCTCAAGCTTTTCCCCTACTCTCTGGCTGGAGATGCAGCAGCCTGGCTGAAACAACTTCCATCTGGGACGTTTGTTACTTGGGCCGCTCTGAAGAGAGAGTTTCTGCGACACTTCTACGATGATGCTCGCTCTGATCAGTCCAGGCAGGACATTCTCACCTTCACCCAAGGTCCAATAGAGCCTCTTAAGACAGTCTGGATGAGGTTTAAGAAGTACCAACGTGACTGCCCGCATCATGGATTCACTGAGGTAACGCTATTAGGCATCTTCTTTAGAGGTATAGATCTTCCATATCAGAATGCGTTGGACAATTCTAGCAATGCCAACTTTAACACTAGGACTCCTGCTCAAGCTAAGCAGTTGATAGATAATTTAGTAAGCAGTAATAGCTGCAAGACTACTGATGAGAGAAGGAAGAAGTCCGGTGGGAAGATGGAGAATTCTGAGATAGCTGATATTAGATCTAAGTTGGACACTGTTTGCAATCTTCTAGCTGGGAAGAAAGCTGTCCACTTTGCTCAAGATGTTGAGGTGATCAATGCTGAAGGAGATGATCAGGAAAAGGATGTGAACTACATCGGAGGATCTGGTTTCCAAGGAAACAGGTTTGGTAATCAGTCAGGTAACAGGTTTTTCAGTGGTCAGAAGAGTGCTTTCACAAGCAATCAAAACTCTTCCGGCTTTGGACAGAATGATGGTTTTCAGAAACCTTATCTACAGGGTAATCAGAGGACTTATGGATCTTCCTCTTACCAAGCACCTCCTGTAGCTACTACTCATGATAGTAAGATGGAGGCAATGATGGAGCAGCTGCTAAAAGGACAAACCAAGATTGATGTGGATGTCAACAAGAAACTGGATTGGGTGTATGATGATTTGAATGGGAAATTCGAATCCTTGAGCTCACATGTGAAAAGGCTTGATGCTCAAGTTGCACAGGCTGCTGGACATGTTAAGAGGGAAGATGGATATCTTCCAGGGCTAACTGATGCAAATCCCAAGTATCAATGCAATGCAGTGACATTGAGAAGTGGTAAGGAGCTGTCTCCTGGCCAGAAAAAGCAGTTGAGTGTTGAAGAACTCGTGGAAATCGAAGAATTGGAAGATGGGATCCGTGATATTCGCAATGCATCGATCGACGCTACTCACCAACGGTCGATGCAAAGCGAAAACGAAGAACCTGTCGTAACAAATTCGCCCAGCAACGATCGACACAACACCAGCGACGATCGACGCAAAACGACTGCAGAGGGTTCAAAACCAGAGAAGCCGAAACAGTCGAGTGAAAGGGTTTACAAACCTAAAGTACCTTATCCCAAAATCCCAGGAAAGCTAAGAATGATAGACAGTATACCAAATGCAAGGAGATCATTAAAAAGGTGAAAGTCGAAGTGCCTTTGATTGACTCTATGGAGACTTCTCCTGTGATGAGGAGATGTCTTAAGGACTTGCTTGTTGGTAAGTGGTCTGATGAGGGGAGTTTAATGATGATCACGGAGGTATGTAGTGCGGTAGTTCAGGGCAGAATTCCTGAGAAGCTGAAAGATCCAGGGAGCTTTGTGTTGGATTGTGCTATATACAGGGAAAGATTTGAAAGATCCTTATGTGATCTTGGTTCTAGTGTAAATCTTATGCCCTTCTCTGCTGCTAAGAGACATGGGATGACTGACTTCCTACCTACTAGGATCTCACTAGTCTTAGCAGACAGAACTATTAGGATCCCTGAAGGAGTATTAGAAGATGTACCTATAATGATTGGTAAATGTGTGATACCTACTGATTTTGTGGTGCTGCGGTATGGAGAGGAACCAAGGGATCCACTGATTTTGGGAAGGCCTTTCTTAGCTACTGCTGGTGCGATGATTGACTGCCAAGGGGGTAAAATAATTCTGAATGTGGGTGATCTGAAGATGAGTTTTGATATGGACAAACTGGTGAAAAGACCAACCATCGACGGACAGACCTTCTATGTGGACACACTGGGTTATTTGGCTGCAGAGTACTTTCACAAGTTACATGCTGAAGATCCACTAGAAAGAGCTTTACTGATCTCTATAATGGAGCTGGTGTTGGGAATGTCCTGAAATCTATTGTACTTGCTCTAAGTGAAAGTCGTATAGTCGAGATAAGACAATCACATAACACTGGGTAGTCATAACGCTTTGCTAGAAGCCACTTATGATCAATGAGTTGAGAACTCATTGCTAGTGTTATATGATCCTACAGGGTCACACACCTAAGCAAACTGGGCGTTAAAGACGAGGTTGATCATTAATGTAATGATCCAGTGAATGCATATTTGATATGCATTGATTCAATATTCTGGGGCAATGTCGATCGTTGCAGTAGTGCATCGATCGATGCAACTCGCGGATTAATTAGATTAATTCGGTTTAATCGTTGGTTAATTCCATTACGGTTTAAGTCGACATATATAAGATATATGGTCGACCTAAACTGATTTCTAACCTAGTTTACAGCCACCAGAACTTGAGTAGAAACCTCTGAAGAGATTGGATCTCTATAGGCACTAGCATCCCTGCTGTTCAGTTTGTGTGCGTGTGGATACCAGTAGAGGAGCAGCATTTGAGGCGCTTCGTGATCTCGATTATCTGCTAATACTTCCGCTGCTAATCACCAGGTAATTCTGAGATCCCATTGATTCAATTACATGAACCCTAGATCCTAGGCTTGGAATTCAGACAGGGTTGCCTAATTGGATTAGGAACTGCTAGAAATTCCTACAGTGGTATCAGAGCTTTAGGGTTCCATTGAATCTGTAGCATGTTGATTAGATTAGTTGAATTTGAATCTGTGTATGGTTGATACAAACTTGCTAAAATTCGTTTTCATGAAAACCTAGTTTAGGGTTCTGTTCGAAAACGTTTTAGGGCTTTTTCGCATGGTGTCGATCGATGCCAATCCGGCATCGATCGACTTAGGGCGAAAACCCGAATAAAATTTAGGGTTTTTTTCGCATGGTGTCGATCGATGCCAATCCGGCATCGATCGACACAGGGCGAAAACCCGAATAAAACCTATGTTTCGCCTAGTGTCGATCGACACAAGAGTTGTGTCGGTCGACACAAACCTCGCGAGATTGATGAATCGGTTCAATTGGATTGGACCGGTTATCGAGCTTGGTTAATAATGGTTAAACGCTAAGAATGGTTTATTGCGATTGGGTTGGTATCGACCGATGCTAATGTAGCATCGATCGACACTGACCGGTTCTCAAAACCGGATCAATTGGATTGATCGGTTATCGCAGATTGGTTTTGGTTAATCAGCATCGATCGACACTAAAGTAGTGTCGGTCGACACAAGATTCGATGGTTTAGGTTATGGAACCTGAAACCACAGAACCAAACCAAGACAAATCATTTAATTAGAAGAATTAAAACATAATAAAACTAAACGTTTTAAATGGTTCCGTTCCTCAACCAAATATCAAGTGATACTTGATGTCTTTCCAATCTTGTCAACTGTCAAGACCCATATAATTGTGCGATAGACTTGCAGTGCAAGATGTTCACAATTTCATGAGTAAGACAGAGGTAATCGTGTTGATGGATTTGCAGTGCAAGACATCAACAATTACATGACTGAAGAGATTGGTTTACTTGACTGGGCCATCAAAATCGTTTTGGGCTCAGAGACATCAGGTGGATTGGGCATGAGATGTCGATCCACAACCAAGAGTTATATTGGATATAACTAGCAAAGTTGTTGCTTACCTAGATAGCTAAATTTGGGTGATAGCCAGTGGCTCACTCAAGTTTAGTGAAGTAAGGGTCTTGGATCATTATATTCATCTGAGGAAACATTGTTTGAATATAATGCGAGTTTTCTTAATAGTTAAGACTTCTCATTTCTTGAACATCATAACTAAAACCTCCCTTGTTTTTTAGCTATGTCTAGCACAAACCATCGTAACAATTTCTCCCTGCGATCCATCCTTGAGAAGGATAAGTTAAATGGATCCAACTTTCTTGAATGGTATCGGAACTTGAGAATTGTTCTCAAACAGGAGAAAAAGGACTATATCCTTGAGAAAGTTCTCCCCAAGAAATACCGAGCCAATGCCTGGCAGTCAGAAAAGGATGCTTGGGATAAGCATTCTAATGATGCGGTGGATGTGAGTTGTCTCATGTTGGCTACCATGAACTCAGAATTGCAGAAGCAATATGAGTACGTGGAGTCGCCAAAAGAGATGATCACTGGCCTGAAAAGCATGTTTCAGGAGCAGGCACGAACTCAGAGATACCAGACGGTAAGGTATCTGATTGAGTGCAAGCTACCAAAGGGCGAACCAGTTAGTCCTCATGTCATTAAGATGATGGGTTATATTGATAACCTGGGGAAACTGGACTGTCCCATTAGCCAAGAGTTGGCTCCTGACATCATTCTTCAGTCACTGCCGTCAAGCTATGATCAATTTGTTATGAACTATAACATGAACAACTTGACGAAGACGTTGACTGAATTGCATGGGATGCTCAAGACTGCTGAACCTAACATCAAGAAGGACACCCCAAATGTCCTTATGGTACAAAAGGGTAAAAAGTTTAAGAAACTTGGTAAGAACAAAGGTGATGGCAAGACAAGCTCGATTGTGAATCCAAGCGAGTCTGGCCATGTTCCTAAGGTTAAAACCAGTCCTTCTGAAGATGTTAAGTGCCGTTATTGTAATGGTTATGGGCATTTGAAAAGAAACTGCAATAAATTCTTAGAAGATTATGAGAAGCTGAAGAAGACGTACGAGACTTCTTCTTCAGGTATTATGTTATAGAAGTAAATGTTACTTCTTATAGTCATACTTATTGGGTATTGGATACCAGCTGTGGTACTCATATTTTGTGAAAATGTGCAGGGCCTGAGCAAAATTAGGACTATGGAGAAAGGACAAGTGAACCTATGAGTGAGAATGGAGCAAGAGTTGCTGCATTACCCGTAGGAGTATTTCATTTGTTTTTATTTTATGGCATGTTTTGAACTTAAAACTGCTACTATGTAACTGCTATGAGCAGACAGATTATTTCTAATCCCTGTTTGGATATGGAAGAATATCAGTTCTCAAATCAAGAATAAGTGTTATTCATTTGATTACATTGATATATTTTATAGTAGCAATCCATTAGAGAATGGACTTTATGTTCTAAACCAGAATGTGCCTAACGATAACATTAGTACCAAGAGATTCAAGTCAAAAGATACGAATCAAACTCTTTCTCTGGCATTGTCGTTTTGAGCCACATAAATGAGAAACAGATTCAGAAGCTCCATGGTGATGGGCTTTTGGGCTCATCTGATTATGAATCATAATGAGTAAAGTGAATCTTGTTTATTGGAAAACGACAGAGGCCCCTTTCAACAAAGGTAGTGTCGATCGACGCTTGTATGCAACGATCGATACAGGTTGCGAACGAACGGAAAAATTGAAAGGGCCAGAGGCTTATTGGGCTTTATACATACGGATGTATATGGGCCGATGAGCACTAGTGCTAGAAGAAAATTTCAGTACTTCATTACCTTTACTGATATTTTCAGAAGGTACGGTTATGCCTTATTTATAAGGCATAAGTCAGAATCTTTGAAAAGTTCAAAGAGTTCCAAAATGAAGTACAGAATCAATTTGGCAAAGGTATTAAATATCTACGATAAGATCATGGAGGTGAATACCTAAGTCAAGAATTTAGTGATCATCTGAGAGATTGTGAAAGTGTTTCACAATTCACTCCTCCTGAATCGGACCTTATTAGATATGGTTCGATCAATGATGAGTCACTTAGATCTTCCATTATCCTTCTAAGAATACGCTCTAGAAATGTCTGAGTTTACATTAAATAGAGTTTCATCAAAATCAGTTACAGAGATACCACATGAGATGTGGAATGGAAATGTTTCTGATTTATTCATCATAAAGATTTGGAGTTGCGAGACTTATATAAAACGTTTAATCTCTGATAAGCTCACACCCAAATCTGATAAGTGCTACTTCATTGGTTGTCCTAACAAAACCAAGGCATGTTACTTTTACAACCAGTTCGAGAACAAATTGTTTGTTGCTTGGAACTATGTTTTCTTGAGAAAGACTTTCTTTCCAAGAAGAACAATGGGAGTAAAGTACAACTCGAAGAAATTCGAAAATCACAGGAGGCTGTTCAACCTAATAAGGAGCAGCAGTTGGATCTACAAAAGTGTAGAACCTGCACCTGTGGTGCCTAAAGTTTGCAAAGGATCTGGTAAATGTATATTCGATGTACATTTAGAATGGCGAGTTTCTGAAGAAGTGTCGATCGACACAAAAGTTGCATCGATCGACACAGATCGTGAACCAAAATATTGATTTTGGTTTATGACTTAATTAACTACGTTTTAAATCTTGGTTAATTAGGTCATGGTAAAAGTTTACATATGAGATATGTGTGCACGACTTTTACAGAAAACTGAAGCTCGCAGATCCGAAAGGATCCGTCACGAACCCGAGAAATATGGATTTCTCGTAACCAATTGCCGTGATCTACTGATCATTGAAAGTGACGGGCCTGCGAATTTTGAAGAAGCAATGATGAGCCTTGAATCCGAAAATGGCTGAAAGCCGCTGAATCCGAAATGGGATCCATGTCACAGAACCAAGTATGACTTGGGTTGATTTACCCGATGGTGTAGAAACCATTGTGAGTAAATGGATTTTCAAGAAGAAAAGTTGACATGGTTAGTAGTATTCAAATGTACAAAGCTAGGTTGGTGGAAAAAGGTTTCAAGTAAATTCATGGTATTGACTGTGAAGAAACCTAATCCCAGACACCATGCTTATGTCCATCCGGATTCTCCTAGCAACCGCCACTCATAATAGTTATGAGATCTGGCAGATGGATGTGAAAACAGTTTTCCTTAATGGAATTCTGGAAAAGGATGTGTACCTGACACAACCTGAAGTTTTCATTGATCCTAATGAAGCTAGGAAGATATGCAAGCTTCATCGGTCCATTTATGGACTGAAGCAAGCATCTCGGAGTTGGAATCTTCGTTTTGATGAAGCAGTCAAAAGGTTTGACTTCGTCAAGAACGAAGAGGAACCGAATGTTTACAAGATGACTAGTGGGAGCGCAGTTGCATTTCTGGTATTGTGCGTTGATAACATACCACTTCTCGGAAATGAAGTTCCATTGTTTCAGTCTGTTAAGACTTGATTCGAAAGTTGTTTTTCGATAAAATTATGGGAGAAACCGTATACACTCTTGGAATAAGAATCTATAGAGATAGATTGGATAAGCTAATTGGATTGTGTCAAGATACTTATAGTGATAAGGCCTTGCACATGTCCAATATGCAAGATTCCAAGAAGGGTTTCGTGCAAATGACTCTTGGTATTACTCTTAGCAAGACGCAGTGTCTTTCGACACACTCTAAGCAAGGGCGAATGAGGGTCAGGCTACTGCTAAAGGCATTAGATGTCTTAAGATGTGATCTTAATTTTAGTGTGAGTCATTGTTATTAATTTTAGTTATGATATGATGTTCGTATAAACATAATTTTATTATGTTATTGAAATCTGACATCTGTATTATTTAATAATGGTTATTAAATAATAGTCCCAAAGTAATTTATGACATTTTATAGGTCATCAAGTATGTGACTTGATCATGAAACCCTATAGATAATAAATGACATAAATTATCATTGGTCCCTGGTCAAGGTTGTTAAAATGGGACATTAACAACCGCGTGAGACTAGTATGTGAGGTGACTGATGACTAAGTTTCAAGGAGTCATTAATAAGAGTATTAAAGTCAATCACATAGATATGTGTTGGAGAACACAGGATCGGACATGACCCACTGATGAGAACTCTACGGGATAGTTATATAAGTGTCATGAGAGTTTTCATTACGACTATAGAGTATAGTCCTTAGACCTGAGTTCATCATGTTTTCTTACATGAGAATTGGTCCGCTTTAACCTTGTCAAACGTCAGCCGTAACTGGTGACTATAAAGGCATTGATTGGGCGTATCATGAAGCGTGTGAAGAGAGAGGGATGGAACAAGATGGGATTTGTCCCTCCTATATAACAGGAGATAAATATCTCAGGGCCCATCGAAGATTTGATACTGAGAAATGTGTGGCCACACTCAAACGAGGTGATTGTCAGTCGTTTGTCTTGTCAGTATAAATCGGAGTTCGATGAACATGATCTCGGCTAAATAAGGGTGACACAGATCTTGCCTTATGCCAGATCGAGATATAGTGACGAAGGGATTAAAGGAATAGATGATTTCAGTACAAGTGGGAGATTGTTGGGAATGTCCTGAAATCTATTGTACTTGCTCTAAGTGAAAGTCGTATAGTCGAGATAAGACAATCACATAACACTGGGTAGTCATAACGCTTTGCTAGAAGCCACTTATGATCAATGAGTTGAGAACTCATTGCTAGTGTTATATGATCCTACAGGGTCACACACCTAAGCAAACTGGGCGTTAAAGATGAGGTTGATCATTAATGTAATGATCCAGTGAATGCATATTTGATATGAATTGATTCAATATTCTGGGGCAGTGTCGATCGTTGCAGTAGTGCATCGATCGATGCAACTCGCGGATTAATCAGATTAATTCGGTTTAATCGTTGGTTAATTCCGTTACGGTTTAAGTCGACATATATAAGATATATGGTCGACCTAAACTGATTTCTAACCTAGTTTACAGCCACCAGAACTTGAGTAGAAACCTCTGAAGAGATTGGATCTCTATAGGCACTAGCATCCCTGCTGTTCAGTTTGTGTGCGTGTGGATACCAGTAGAGGCGCAGCATTTGAGGCGCTTCGTGATCTCGATTATCTGCTAATACTTCCGCTGCTAATCACCAGGTAATTTTGAGATCCCATTGATTCAATTACATGAACCCTAGATCCTAGGCTTGGAATTCAGACCAGGGTTGCCTAATTGGATTAGGAACTGCTAGAAATTCCTACAGCTGGAACACCTACAAGACGAGCCTGCAATCTGCTATGCAAGACTGATGGATTCTGCTGAGCAAGTGATGAAATTAGAAGTGTCTGCCGCGACTTTTCATCGATCGACACAACCTTCGCATCAATCGTTGCAAGTCGACAGAGACTGGGCAGAGGAAAAAGCTCCAAAAATTGAGCTGAAACAACTTCCATCCGGGCTAAGGTATGCATTTCTCGGACCTAATTCGACTTATCCAGTGATAGTTAATGCTAGTTTGAACAACGCAGAGCTCACTTTACTGCTAAGCAAGCTGCGCAAGCATCGCAAAGCTCTTGGCTATTCTCTTGATGACATTTCAGGTATCTCTCCGGAGCTGTGCATGCATCGGATACATCTTGAGGACGAGTCTAAGACATCTGTTAAGCATCAGAGAAGGCTTAATCCTAATCTACAAGAAGTGGTTAAGAAGGAGATTATGAAACTCCTGGATGCTGGGATCATCTATCCTATTTCAGACAGTGATTGGGTGAGTCCAGTCCATGTAGTGCCTAAGAAAGGCGGAGTTATAGTTGTGAAGAATGAGAAGAATGAGTTGATCCCTACTAGGACTGTGACTGGACACAGGATGTGCATAGATTACAGGAAACTCAATGATGCAACAAGGAAGGATCATTTCCCTTTACCCTTCATTGATCAGATGCTGGAGAGGTTAGCAAATCACCCTTACTATTGCTTCCTCGATGGATATTCAGGTTTCTTTCAGATTCCTATCCATCCAGAAGATTAGGGAAATACCACATTCACTTGTCCATATGGCACATTTGCTTACCGTAGGATGCCTTTTGGACTCTGCAATGCACCAGCCACGTTCCAGAGATGCATGAACCCTAGATCCTAGGCTTGGAATTCAGACCATGGTTGCCTAATTGGATTAGGAACTGATATGATTGAGGATTTTATGGAGGGATTTATGGATGACTTCTCAGTCTATGGGTCATCTTATAATGAGTGCTTGGATAATATGTGCAAGGTACTGACTAGATGCGAAGAAAAGCACTTGGTTCTTAATTGGGAGAAGTGTCATTTCATGGTCAGAGATGGCATTGTACTTGGACATAAAGTGTCTGAAGCAGGGATTGAAGTAGACCGCGCTAAGATTGAGGTAATGACCATCCTTCAGGCGCCTGATTCCGTAAAGACTATAAGAAGCTTTCTTGGACATGCTGGTTTCTATAGACGGTTCATCAAGTACTTCAGTAAGATTGCTAGACCACTACCTGCCTTGCTATGTAAGGATACCAAATTTGAGTTCAATGCAGATTGTCAGACTGCATTTGAACAAATCAAGCAGGCATTAGTGAGTGCTCCTATAGTTCAGCCACCAGATTGGGATCTACCTTTTGAGGTTATGTGTGATGCAAGTGACTATGCTGTAGGAGCTGTTCTGGGGCAGAAGAAGGATACAAAGCTTCATGCTATCTATTATGCTAGTAGGACACTAAATGTTGCGCAAAGAAACTATGCCACTACGGAGAAGGAGCTGTTGGCTGTTGTCTTTGCATTTGAGAAGTTTCGCCCCTATCTTGTTGGCTCCAAGGTGATTCTGCACACTGATCATTCAGCCCTGAAGTATCTGATGCAGAAGAAAGATGCTAAGCCAAGATTGTTGAGATGGATTCTGTTGCTTCAGGAGTTTGACATTGAAGTGAGGGACAAGAAGGGGGTTGAGAATGGAGTTGCTGATCATCTTTCAAGGATGCTGGTTGAGGAAGACGTGCCCATTAATGATTACTTGCCTGAGGAAAACGTCAATATGATCGGGACAGTGTTTCAAACGGATTTAGGCAAAAATCTGCAAAACTGTCGGATAAATCGCATTGCGTCAATCAATGCCACATCTGTGACGATCGATGCAAGTGTCGAGGATGCGACGATCATTGCAATGCGGATACAGAACCAGAACCTTTCACGGTTCAAATTGGAGACTATGTCTTCGAGGTAGATGATGTCGCAACCACTGATCGACCCTGGTACGCGGATATAGCTAATTACCTGGCCGCAGAGACTGAACCAGATGATTTAAAGGGGTATGCAAAGAAGAAGTTCTTCAGGGAGCTCAGACGATACTACTGGGATGAGCCTTATCTCTACAAACAACAGTTCGGATGGTCTTTACAGGAGATGCGTTGCTGAATCAGAGGTTCCAGACATCCTATTCCACTGTCATGGATCAGATTATGCTGGACATTTTGCTACTTTCAAAACTGTATCTAAGGTTCTGCAAGCAGGTTTCTGGTGGCCTACGTGAAGGATTGTTTAGTTGATCCTGATTCAATTCTTAGATTCATATCAACCTAAACATGCAGATCTAGGTTCTCTTGAATAGAAACATATCAGATCTCACCTTATACCTGTTTGTGCAGCGGAAAGAGAAGGTATGGCTTGAGATCAGCAGAACCACCGAGAGATGGATCCTCCAAAGGCTCACACACGCTTCACAGGAAATGGCTGCTAGACCGAGCAGGAGAGGAGGCGCAGAGAGGGAGAGAGGCTCGCGGCTAGGTTAGGGTTAGAGGAGAAAAAGAGTTGGCTTTTAATTCATTAAAACCCTTCTCTTTCCCTTTTGGGCTTTTGGGCCCAAATGCCAATCTGATTAAATCCCTTGGATTTAATCAGACCCATTAATCTCTCTCCAAGTACGACAAATGCCTAGCACTTTTACCGTACTTCTGCTAAACCGTTCCTACACATTTTCCTGTTAGCTTAAGCGTGTGACCCATATGGGATCATATAATAAAGGCAATAAGTCCGAGACTTATAGATCATGAGCGGACTCTAGCAAGCCATCATGACCCCCAGTATTATATGACTTATGTCTGATCATTGACATACTCTTACTTTCTAGAGACAGTACCGAGATTACTGGACACAATTCCAACAATCTCCCACTTGTACTGGAATCTCTGTATTCATAATCCTTTTGTCACAATATCTCGATTAGTCATAAGGCAAGATTAGTGTCATCCTTATAAAGCCTAATCTTGTTCATCGGACTCTGATTCGATACTGACAATCCAAACGACTCGGGACAGTCCGTTTGAGCATGGCCATGCATTTTCCAGTATTCAAATCTCCGATTGGCCTAGAGATATTCACTCCATTTATATTGGAGGGACAAATTCCGTCTTGTTCCATCACTGTAAACTACTCATTTCATAATGTACCCAAACAAGGTCCTTATAACTATCGCAGAACGACAGCGTTAGACAATGATCAAAGTGCATCAGTCCATGTGCAGTCACATGCATGCGAACTCAGGTCTAAGGACTATACTCTGTAGTCGTAGTAAGAATCTCTTATGACACAGATATAAATATCCTGAAGAGTTCTTATAAGCGGGGTCTTGTCCGGTCGTATGTACCCCACATACACCTATGTACTGACTTTGATGCCGCGCATCTATGACACACGGAGACTTTGTCATAAGTCACATACCAATCCAGTCTCACACGGTTGTTGGTGTTCCAATTTCAACAACCTTCGACTAGGGACAGGATGATATAATCCATCTATCAAATATAGGGTCTCATGATCAAGCTAAATGACTTTGATGACTCAAGATCAAGTCACTTACTTCGATGACCTATAAAATGGTTTATATCACTTTGGAACGATTATTTCATCACAGTTAAAATAATCTTGAAATAATAATTTCATTAAACATAAGAATGTTTTACAAGAACATATCAAATAACTAAATAAAAGCCCTCCAACTCCCACTCAAATTTAGATTACATTTCAATGTCTCTAATGCCTACAGCTTCAGTCAGAAACTCGAGCTTAGGCCTTGGGAGTGGCTTTGTCAACGGATCAGCGACGTTATCATCTGTCTGAACTCGGCTGATCTTGACTTCCTTTCTATTAATGATGTCACATATCAAGTGAAATCTTCTTAGAACATGCTTGGATTTCTGGTGTGATCTTGGTTCCTTTGCCTGAGCAATAGCACCATTGTTATCACAAAACAGTGCTAGAGGCTCAGCCGCATCTGGTATCACACCTAGTTCAATAATGAACTTTCGTATCCAAACAGCTTCCTTCGCAGCTTCTGAGGCGGCGATATATTCAGCTTCTGTAGTGGAATCAGCAACGGTGTCTTGCTTGGAGCTTCTCCAACTGATTGCACCGCCATTCAGACAAAAGATATAACCGGACTGTGACCGGAAATCATCTTGGTCTGTCTGGAAACTTGCGTCCGTGAATCCACTGACTTTAAGCACATCACTTCCACCGTACACTAAGAACTTATCCTTAGTATGTCTTAGATACTTCAAGATATTCTTTACGGCAATCCAATGGTTTTCACCTGGATTTGACTGGTATCTACTCGTCATGCTCAATGCATAAGCAACATCAGGACGAGTACAGATCATGGCATACATGACAGATCCTATTGCAGATGCATAAGGAATATTCTTCATGCGCTCAAGCTCAGCAGCCGTCGTAGGGCTCTGCTTCTTGCTTAGCGTTGTGCCATGTACCATTGGCGTGAAGCCCTTCTTGGAATCTTTCATGCTGAATCTTTGTAGGACTTTGTCAATGTATGAGTCTTGACACAAGCCTATCAGCCTTCTAGATCTATCCCGGTAGATCCTGATTCCAAGAACGTATGCGGCTTCACCCATGTCTTTCATGGAAAAACAACTTCCAAGCCAGTCCTTTACGGACTTCAGCATTGGAATGTCGTTTCCGAGAAGCAGTATGTCATCGACATACAGAATAAGAAATACTATCTTGCTCCCACTAGAATTCTTATACACGCATTGTTCTTCTTCGTTTCTGATGAAATCAAATTGCTTGATCGCTTCATCAAAACGAAGATTCCAGCTCCTCGATGCTTGCTTCAATCCATAAATGGATTTATGAAGCTTGCATACTTTCCCAGCATTCTTTGGATCTATGTAACCGTCAGGTTGTGTCATATACACATCCTCTTCCAGAATTCCATTCAGGAAGGCGGTTTTCACGTCCATCTGCCAAATTTCATAATCATGAAAAGCTGCAGTTGCTAGAAGAATCCGAATAGATTTCATCATAGCCACTGGTGAATAGGTTTCATCGTAATCCACACCGTGAACTTGTCTGAAACCTTTTGCCACCAACCTGGCTTTATAAATCTGGACATTTCCATCCACGTCAATCTTCTTCTTGAAGATCCATTTGCACTCGATGGCTTTTACACCAGCGGGTAAGTCAACCAACGAAAACACGTGGTTGACTGACATGGAGTCCATTTCGGAATCAGTGGCCTTGCGCCACTTAGAGGAATCTGGGCCCATCATGGCTTGATTGAAGTTCGATGGTTCATCACCATCAATGATCAAAAGATCATGACAGTCAGTCACGAGGAATCCTTGATATCTCTCGGGTTCGTGACGGATCCTCCCGGATCTTCGAACTTCAGGTACTACAGGTTCAGGCTCTACAATTTCTTGTAGGTCCTCCTGCTGCTCTTCCTCATTAGGTTGAGCAGTATCCTGTTCATCTTGAATTTCTTCAAGCAGTACCTTACTCCCACTGTCTTTCTTAGAGAGAAACTCCCTCTCAAGAAAGTTACAATCCCGGGCAACAAAGATCTTGTTCTCGGAACGTAGATAGAAGTAATAAGCCTTGGTTTCCTTCGGATAACCAATGAAGTAGCATTTATCAGAATTTGGTGTAAGCTTATCTGAGATTAATCTCTTGACATAAGTTTCACAACCCCAAATTCTTAGATAAGACAGCACTGGAGCCACTCCAGTCCATAATTCATATGGTGTCTTTGCTACTGCTTTCGATGGCGCTCTATTTAGAGTGAACACTGCTGTTAGCAGAGCATATCCCCAAAGGGATATTGGAAGGTCTGTGTGACTCATCATAGATCGAACCATATCCAATAAGGTCCGATTCCTCCTCTCAGACACACCATTCCATTGAGGTGTTCCAGGAGGAGTGAGTTGGGATACGATCCCACACTCTCTTAGATGATCACTGAATTCTTGGCTTAAGTATTCTCCTCCTCGGTCGGACCGAAGAGCCTTAATGCTTTTGCCAAGTTGGTTCTGTACTTCATTTTGGAATTCTCTGAACTTCTCAAAAGATTCAGACTTATGTTTCATTAAATAAACATATCCATACCTACTGAAATCACCAGTGAAGGTAATGAAGTACTGATAGTTTCCTCTTGCATTAGTGGATATTGGGCCACACACATCAGTGTGTATCAGGCCCAATAAGTCACTGGCCCTCTCGTTAGGTTTATTAAAGGGGGCCCGTGTCATTTTGCCCATCATGCAGGATTCGCATTTCTCACATGACTCAAAGTCAAATGAGCCAAGAAGTCCATTCGAATGGAGCCTCTTGATGCGTTTCTCGCTGATGTGCCCTAAACGACAATGCCATAGAAACGTTCGGTTCTCCTCATTAGGTTTGAACCGTTTGGTATTAATGTTATAAATTGGCGCGGATTGATCGAGTATGTAAAGCCCATTCGTAAGAGGGGCAGAACCATAGAACAAATTGTTGCGATTGAAGGAACATAATTTATTCTTAACTGAAAAATCATAACCTTCCAAATCCAACAAAGAAATTGAAATAATATTTCTGCTTATAGCAGGTACAAAATAACAATTATTGAGTTCTAAAATCAATCCCGAAGGTAAAGACAACAAGTATGTGCCTACAGCTAGTGCTGGAACTTTCGCTCCATTCCCAACTCGTAGCTCCACTTGTCCTTGCTTCAGCCTTCTACTGTTGCTGAGTGCCTGCATATTAGTACAAATATGAGCCCCACAACCAGTATCCATGACCCATGAGGTATTATCAGAAGTAGTTGTATTAACTTCTATAACAAAAATACCTGTCGAAGAAGTCTCGAGAGTCTTCTTCTTCAATTCCTTTAGACCTTCTTGGAATTTCTTACATTCTCTCCTCCAATGCCCTGGTTCTTTACAGAACCTGCATATGTCAGTTGGCCCAGCCTTGGACTTGGGCTTGGGCTTTGGCGTGTCCTTGTCCGCGACTTGGACAGCCTTGGCCTTTCCCTTATCCTTAGCAGAGGATTTCTTAAACCCCTTGCCCTTTTGCACCATAAGCACATTGGGGTCCTTGGCGGTTTTCCTCAAGTTGGGCTCTGCAGTCTTGAGCATTCCGTGAAGCTCAGGCAATGTCTTACTCAAGCCATGCATGTTAAAGTTCAGAATGAACTGATCATAGCTTGCAGGTAATGACTGCAGAATGATGTCGCAGGCAAGTTCTTGGCTGATAGGACAGTCGAGTTTCTGAAGATGATCGAGATAACCCATCATCTTCAAGACATGAGGACTCACTGCCGCATTTGCAGCCAACTTGCAGTCTAAGAGGTTCTTAACTGTCTGAAACCTCTCAGTCCTTGCTTGCTCCTGAAAAAGCGATTTCAGGCTTGCCATTATCTCAATTGGTGACAATACACTCTCGAACTGCATTTGCAGCTCACCAGTCATTGTCGCCAACATAAGGCAATACACATCATTTTCATCTGACGAATGCTTTTCCCAAGCATTATGCAGAGTCCTGGCGGCATTGTTAGCAGGCCTCTCGGGGAGAGGATCACGAAGGACATAATCCTTCTTCTCCTGCTTGAGGACCAGCCTCAAGTTCCTTGACCACGTTAGGAAGTTCGTTCCAGTCAGCTTCTCCTTCTCGAGAACAGACCGGATTGAGAATGTGTTTTGTGTGCTTGTAGTAGTCATAGCTGAAATATATAAGATAAAAGGTTATTAGTTAATATGTTCAATATGATTAATCTTATATTATACTTAATATGATCAATCATGCATTATATTCAATAACATAAGTTACCCTCAATAGAATATAATGATTCCAAGATCCACATATAACTAAGATTAAAGTGGGCCACTGGCCATCACCCAACCTTAGCTTATATCGGTAAGCCCTTTGTCGGCTAATTATATCCGTGATATAACTCTTGGTTATGAATCTGGGCCCGAGGCCCAATCCACTCTGATGTCTCAAGGCCCGGGACTCCCGATGGCCCAGTCAAGAAAACCAGACTATACAGTCATGTAATCATTAATGTCTGGGACTCCCAATGACATTTATGAATCACAAACCGTCTTATCCACGCAAAAGTAGACACCCTCACACTGTAAGGCCATGAATACAATTGAATGGGTTTCGACAGCTGACATAGAATGGACAAGACATCCAACGCTTGATATTATATGAGGTTCGTAGGTTTAATTTAAAATCATTCCCAAAATAGAAGATTACTATTTCGGGAAACTTTCTATTTTTGGAAACCTACTATTTTTGGAAACTTTCTAAAATTGGAAACTTTCTAAAACCGGAAACTTTCTAACTTTAGAAATTTCTTAAAAAAAATCCAAAACCCGCAAATCTAGAAACTTCTATTTTAAGAAACTTTCTAATTTCAAAATTTCGGAAACTTTAATTTAAAATCGACTTTATAATTTTATAAAATAAATTTTAAATTAATCTGAAGAAAAAACTCAAATAATTGGCCCAATTGTTTTAACTTCTTGGCCCGAGGCCCAAGAATTGGTCCATGTCCAAGACATGACCCAATTGTCCAATTAAATGACATAACCGGTCTGGTTCATTAAAATTGGTCTAACCAAATTTTAATTACTACGATGACCACAATTGTCAACCGGTTATTTACTAAACCGGATTTTCTCAATTTATTTGGTCCAACCAAATCAAATTAGAAAATCCTGGTTTAGGCACAAAATCCAATATTTTGACTTTGGATTTCTTATCCCGGTTTAACCAGAATTTAATAAAATTATTAAATCTGTTTATTAAACCGAGACGATTAATTTTAACCAAAATTCTAAACCGAGCCAAACCGATTGAACCGTTCATGATCACGTTGCCCTAGCTTTGCGATCAAGGAACGATCGTCCAGCCGCAAGCCGTGCGCCAACGATCCGAGATCGAGACGATGCACAGCTTCGGACGAGACGCGACAGCCGGGAGAGCTCGGGTCAGGCGGGACGGGACGATGCCGAGACCATCGCGGGACGATCGTAGCTCGGTCCAACCGATCCGCTCGATCGATCCACATGATCGCTTGCTTATCCTCTCACGCAAGCGATCGGCCATCATCACGCACACGGTCGATCGGCTGATCATGCGATCGATCCATGATCGATCCATGCATCCAAGCCATCGGCCGATCACAAAAACAAGTCATATAGCTTGTTTTGCGATTTCATTAGTGTGTTTAGGATTTAATTCTTGTTTCTTAAGTGATTTATCTTATCAGTAGTTGATTCAAAAAACACTTCTAAACAGATTAAACAACCTAAACATGAATCTAAACAAGAAATCCTAAGAACCAATGGCTCTGATACCACTGAAGGATTGTTTAGTTGATCCTGATTCAATTCTTAGATTCATATCAACCTAAACATGCAGATCTAGGTTCTCTTGAATAGAAACATATCAGATCTCACCTTATACCTGTTTGTGCAGCGGAAAGAGAAGGTATGGCTTGAGATCAGCAGAACCACCGAGAGATGGATCCTCCAAAGGCTCACACACGCTTCACAGGAAATGGCTGCTAGACCGAGCAGGAGAGGAGGCGCAGAGAGGGAGAGAGGCTCGCGGCTAGGTTAGGGTTAGAGGAGAAAAAGAGTTGGCTTTTAATTCATTAAAACCCTTCTCTTTCCCTTTTGGGCTTTTGGGCCCAAATGCCAATCTGATTAAATCCCTTGGATTTAATCAGACCCATTAATCTCTCTCCAAGTACGACAAATGCCTAGCACTTTTACCGTACTTCTGCTAAACCGTTCCTACACATTTTCCTGTTAGCTTAAGCGTGTGACCCATATGGGATCATATAATAAAGGCAATAAGTCCGAGACTTATAGATCATGAGCGGACTCTAGCAAGCCATCATGACCCCCAGTATTATATGACTTATGTCTGATCATTGACATACTCTTACTTTCTAGAGACAGTACCGAGATTACTGGACACAATTCCAACACTACGATGTTTAAAGACACACATTCTTTTGTCTCTCAATGTGATGTCTGTCAAAGGAGAGGGAAAATCAGTAAGAGGCATGAGATGCCTCAGAATTTCATTCTTGAAGTTGAGGTTTTTGATTGCTGGGGCATAGACTTTATGGGTCCTTTTCCCTCATCCTATGGGAATAAGTTTATCTTGGTTGTTGTGGAATATGTATCTAAGTGGGTAGAAGCAATAGCTAGTTCAACCAATGATTCTTCGGTGGTCATAAAGTTGTTTAAGACCATCATATTCCCTAGATTTGGAGTACCTCGGATTGTGATTAGTGATGGAGGATCCCACTTTATTAATAAGGTCTTCGAGAAGCTCCTAAGAAAGCATGGAGTTCATCACCGAGTTGCTACTCCTTATCACCCTCAGACTAGTGGACAAGTCGAGGTCTCTAATAGACAGATCAAGGAGATCTTAGAAAAGACAGTTGGAAAGACAAGAAAGGATTGGGCAGCAAAGCTAGATGATGTACTATGGGCTTACCGGACTGCATTTAAGACACCTCTTGGGACCACTCCATTCCATCTTCTATATGGAAAAGCATGTCATCTGCCAGTGGAGCTTGAGCACAAAGCAGCATGGGCTGTAAAACAGATGAACTTTGATCTTAAGTCTGATGCAGAGAGGGGATTAGTGCAGCTTAATGAGTTGGATGAGATTAGACATCTTGCCTATGAGAACTCAAAGCTGTACAAAGAGAGGACTAAGGCCTATCATGACAAAAAAATTGTCTCTAGACAGTTTGCACCCAACGATCAGGTACTTTTGTATAACTCACGTTTGCATTTGTTTCCAGGTAAGCTGAAATCAAGGTGGTCTGGTCCTTTAAAGATCAAAGAGGTGCGTCCTTACGGAGCTATTGTTCTAATCAGCAAGGAAGGTAATGAATTCATTGTGAATGGACAGAGGGTGAAACACTATTGGGCTAAGCCCGAGATTCCAGTAGGTCAGATTCTGCCTCTGGATAATGCACCCTCTGCCTAGATCAGCTGAAACGTCAAGCTATTGACGCTAAAAGAGCGCTGAGTGGGAGGCAACCCACTGTTTTGTTTTTGCTATTCATTTTTGGTGTTTTTATTAGGATTTTATGTTTGTTTTTGGTTTTGGTGAGTTTTTGTCTGCAGGTCTCAAAACATCGCAATGCGTTCGCATTGCAGCGATCGTTTCGGTCCTGAGAAACGATCGACACACGACGAAAAATCGCCTAGCAACGGTCGTTACATGATCGATGCATGTGCAACAGAGGTAAAAATCAGACAGAACTCAACACATCCATAACATTTTTGCTTTCTTTTACCAACCCTTAGCTTAACACTACTGGGGACAGTGTGTTTTAAGTGTGGGGGAGGTAGCTACTGACTTTATCTTTCTGTTTTCTTAAGAGTCAGTCCAGTTTTTTAAAAAAAAAATTGGTTTTATTGAGTCAAAACAAGTTTAAGTAAGAAACAATGAATTTGGAGGAGTTAACAATATCTTGCAGGAACTTAAGTAACCATTGGGATGAAGTTGCAGGATCTATCTATGACTATTAGAAAACCCAACACGGATCAACCTACTGAGAACACCCACATCACTTCAGGTATCAGAGGATCCTTTTACTGACTTCACCTTAATACTGACATAATTTTCTCACCTAAGGGCTTGGTATACCTTGTGTCGGATTCCTTTGTTAGTTCTGACACAGCCTGTAAACCTGTCATATTTGGTTCCCTTCTCCCCTTCCATAAAGAAAAATAATAATAATAATAATAATAATAAACTGAGGATGAGTTAGTAACTCCGAAGTGGTCACAGGAGTAGTAGCAAACACTATTACCTCCTGTGCGATCCATGGAATGTGTCCAAAGTACACCCCAAAACTGAAAGAACACTGATAAAAAAAAAAAAATGATACCCAGTGGGAAAAAATCAGTTGTTAAGGAAGGGAAAAGAGAAGAAAGGGACAGAGAAAGATAGTATGGTGGTCTAGAGCTGGCAAAGTAAGAGTCCATGTGCCCTTTGATCGATACTCCTTAGGTGAGACCGCACTTAAATACTTGCAGAAGTCAGTAGGGTGAATTTGAATGCGTGAATGTGGTTGTGGAGTTTACTTAGGACAGTTGATAAGTGTGGGAGAAGTACATGTTGGTCTTGATATCTTGCAGGTGATTCTTTCAGTGGATTACTAAGGGGAATCTGAGTATTGTTGCTTCTAGGACAAAAAGAGTTTCAGAAAGTTTTCAAACCTCTTCACCATGTTTTAGTTCTCTGTTTTGCTTGAGGGCAAGCAAAGGCTAAGTGTGGGGGGAGTTGATATATCATGGTTTTTACCGGTTTTATGCCATGATATAAGTCTGTTTTAGTGTCTTTTGGTGTTCTTTTAGAGTCCTTTACAGGTGTTATTAGGTACACGCACGTTTGGAGTGGATTTGGAGATTATGGAGCTATTTGGAGCATTTTGGAGTTTTGACCCGAGAGGTTGTGTTCACTGTCCGAAATAGAGGAGTGTGTCGATCGACGCACATCAGCATCGATCGATGCACATCGAGTTGGGCCAGATTCTCGGCGGTTTAATGAAGATTGATGATATTGCAAAGATGCCCAGAAGTTCCAGATATTTACACAGAAGCCCCAAGACGTGTTTTAGCTATTTAATTAGGTTTTTAACTTCAGTTTTACATACGCTATCATAACTTAGAGCAGAGAGTTTTTAGAGCTTTTGGGGCTGATATGATCCTGTACTACACTTTGTTTTGTAGAAGTTTTCGAACCCCTTTATTATTATAATCTCTTTTATGATATCTATTAATTCATTGATTATGTCTTCATATTTTATGTCTGAGTAGTTTCATAGTTAGGTTTAGGGTTTCTCATAGGGATTTCATGACTTGCTAGATATAATTAATTCAGTTAAGGATTCACATCAATAGAATGTTCTTCAAACTAAATTGTGTTTAATGCTAGTTCTAACCTGATCACTTAGAAACTAGATCTTAAGTTGCTAAATACGACACGACAGTGTGGTTTAGAATCTGAACTATTTAGGTTGAGCAATTTAATTACTCGCAAAGAAATTTAGTTTAATCAGATTGTGAACATATCGAACTTGGAATTAAAGCTGGTTTAATCTGTTAGTAATTGCAAAGGAATTTGGATTGCTGCACTTAGACTTAGAGAATTCTCGCAATGACAGTTGGTTAATTCTATATTTGTGTTTGAGTTCTAGAACTGAGCTTAGTTAGATCCTGACTGAATGATTTATCTGCTTGTCTGATTTCCTGAGAACGCCCTAGACTTAGCGCCCTTAGTTTATTGCTTACAGCCACAACTTGCTACTGATTTACTTTCTTGCTTGCTTTTTAGTTATTCAATACAATTTGCTTTCTCCTAGATTAATCTTTTTAGTTCTAATCCTATCGTTGCCTAGAGTCCTCGTGGATTCGATCCCTAAGTACTACATTGATATATTGTGCACTTGCAGTTAGTATAGGGTAAAACTTATGACCTATCATCAACACAAACATCAATTATCTCAAAAGGAAAACCAAGGCTATAAAACAATGTTTGAATCTCATAATAGGTTTTGGCAGCCAAATGATTGTCTGGTAAATACTCTTTAAGCAGATCTGCCCAGTCATCGATGCTAACCTCATATAAGATATGATCGGTTTTAGTGGTCTACATCCTAGCTGCAACGATAATTTTGATAACCTTCTCCACATTTATCGTAGATGGACTGATTTGATGCGCGTAGTATATCATAAAATCGTTTGACATATAACTTTGTCTCCTCAACATCATTCTTATCAATACTTATTGTTTCGTGAGATGCATATGTAACCATTTCATGCAACATATCAAGCTCCTCATGATAACCAAATTGATCATGATTAACAAGCAATTCATTTTTATGTTGAACACTGCTACTACTACTTCTCACATTATGTCTAATACTATAACCTTCTCTGTGATACAATATAAAAAATTGGTGTAAATCATCTATTCAATAAGTGACGTTAAACTGTACCACTTGGAATAAATTTCCAATTCATGCAATTCCGACAAAGACATAACATCTTACTGCTTTCCATGTTTATCGATGTTTGACATGCTTGATACATGAAAATTTCCACCCCGTCTTGAAATGTTTTCGTCATTGTTCTTTTTGCATCCATATGTTGATACATTCAATATCGTAATTCATATATAGATATTTTAAAAAGAAAAAAAAAATCTTTTCTAAGTTTTTTTGGTTTTAGATTATGTTTTTTGTCTGTAAGAGGAGTACTTATAGTAAAGTTTCATTTGATACCAACGAATTAGCATCAAAATAACAATATTTTATTACATCTAAAAATGAGGTTTAGACCATGTAAAACACATGTCTTCACACCAACTTTCATCATTTTATTTCATTGTTAATTCGTTGTTATTACCAACAAAATATTTTGATGTAGTTTCATCTGAATTTACGACTAAATTTACCGTCTACCTAATCTGATGTAAATTCATCGCTATTGACGATGATTTTGCGATAATATATGGTTGCCGCTACTTACCATCTGTTTTACGATGAAATCCATTTTTTCCTTATATCGACGTAAAGTGGACGGTAATTAGCGATAAATATAACTCTTGCAAATTTCCATCGCTAACACATGTAGTGGAGGAGATGACTCTAAACCCCAGAAGCTATGCGCTTGGCGATAGAAGAAGACGGTGATTTTCCCCTAACCATGATTTCAGGTTCTCTATAAATTCAAAAAGATGAAGGAGATGTTAAAAACACTAGATTACGCTTTTGCTAAAAATAACACATAGAAACAATTTGTGTTGGCTTACCAAAAATCGAGACCTAAAGGATCGAAGAACTCATCACATTTGTTTTCTATTTGGCACATACTAAGATTAAGGTTTCAATTTGTTTAGGTTAGGGATGAGTTGATGACTTTTCTAGGTTTGAAAGTCTCTTGAGTCAATTTAGGCCTAAATTATAATTTTCTGGAGAAAAAATTGGGCTACAAATACACTTGAACCAGTTGATTTTGTCATTTAATTTCCAATTTATTTAACAATAGGCCAATTAACATGATAAAGTAGATTCCAATTTTTGTAGCCGATATTTTTCAAACCATAGCGGAAGCCACCTACTAGCAATTTTCTAGGCATTTAGATGAGTAAAACCATCTTTACTGGTTACTAACTTATGAGGTTCTCAAGAATATAAAACCAGTGTTCAAACAAATTTTTAGGCGCTAAATAAGCGGTAACCCAATTTCTAGTGTATAGAACATATGGTCGAGGCCTAAAAGATTTTAGATAGTCTAGGCATTTATAAAAGAAAACAGTCAAGCTATTATATATATTATACAATATATTCATATAATTTAAATATTTTTAGTATTAAAATAGATTTAGAATTCAAATTACATTGAAACAACAAAAAGTCAATTAAATTTATCACCAATGACATTTGTTATCAAAATATGTTCAATTTATATCACATGACATTTTTATTATAATAGCATTAATTTATGAGTAATATTTTGAATTCATTTTTTTATTATAATAGCATGACATGACAAATATTTTGAATTCATTTTTTTTTGTTAACAAAAAACAATATAACATACCTCTCAATAATCTAAGTTGGTGGTTCCGGACCAAAGAAAACACTCTGTGATGACCTCAAGCGTGCACTTCATGCTAACTTATATGCCATCAAATTTTACGTGCAAGAGATATGCATGAGATTGAATATCCTAAAGTACTCATTTCTTCATTCGAACTCCTCCAAGTTAATTATGGGTTTCTTAAGTTTTGAGACAGTGTCAAAATCTACAAATATTTTGAATTCAACTTTATTGTAAAATTACATTTTAATTTTAAAGTCATATAACTAAGTACAATGAGATGCAAGTTATATGAACATCTCATTAAAATGCCGTGGATTCTAACATAAAATACCATGGGTTTTTAACGAGATTCCTCCCCCTTTTTCTTCTATTTTTTTGAATATTTTCTTTATTTGATTGTTAAAGTTCCTTACTAGAAATTCTTTAGTCACCTGCCTTTTCGAACAAAATCAAAACTATGACTCCCTATGTTTTTATTACTGTCATTTCCGAGTAAATTTTTTTTCATATTACTTGTCATTTTGTATTTTCAGTGCAAATGTATAATAAAATTTCTTGTTTATTCTTATGTTTCTAATTTATTAATTACTCATATCAAACAAAATAGTATATTAAATAAGGTAAAAATAGAAAATTTAATATTTTTAATTTGGGTGAAAAAGGCTTAATCGATAAGTATTATAAAAGAGAGTGAGTAAAAAATTTCGAAACTGGAGTGATAGAGGAACAGGCTGTCACGCTTGGGTAGTTAACACCGTGGCACCTTAAGACCCATTGATTCGAACATGGACCACATATCCCACGTGGCCATGACCAACCTTTGGCTGCTACGCCACGTGGACCCTTAAAAGCGAGTTGTGTTTCCCTGTTTTGTGTTCCTAGGACCACTTTTTGTTATGATCGATATGAGCGAGGATCGAGTCATCCACATAAAACACATTACATAATACACACGGCGTCTAATATTCCCATTTGTTATTACTATTATTTTCTCGAAATATTAAAATGAAGAGTATTGGTAATACCTAGCTAACTATCCTTCTGTTGACAAAAAAAAAAAAAAAATAGCTAACTATCCTTCTTATTCTATCGCTCATTCGCTCCTCTTTTATATCTTGACGTTATCTTTTCATAAACTTACATATCTTCCTTGTATAAGTTATCTATAAAACATTGCATGATTATATAAGACAATTTCCCACCTCACTTTATATCTCATTTTAAAATAGAGTAAAATGCAAATTTTTCCAATCACACTATATATCTCATTATCAAATTGAGTAATAAATGACTTTATTCCAAATATAGAATAACAAGTAGGTTTACTCTATTATTCCTCACTCCAAGTTAGAGTAAAACTCAACTCTATTTTATAATCATTCTATTTTAGAATACAAATAGAATTTTACATTGGAGATGTCTTATTAAGATGATAGTTGATTAAGTGACATTAAGGGTTTCTCTATTTATTTTCACTCATTGATCTTTACCAAAAAATAAAAAACCACTCATTGCATATGTTTTTCTCTATCTCATGCATGATCCTATCTCCTAATGATGTGAAAGGCCTAAATATAACCAGTTTGTATATGATATAACCAAAGCAAAGTTTGCATTTCTTATATGGGCCCTTTCTTATTAGCTATACCTTTGAAGCATGCATCTATTTTGAAATTTTGAGAGAGACATGATTTTAACATAATGTATTCAATTAAGCCATAATATCAAGTAAGAAACGTACACGAGTTAGTTATATAGATGTTGAAATGGTGTTTTATATTTGCGATAAATATTTTCTTATTGAAAATGCGTACAAGAGACGATATATATACAATTTTAATGAAGATATAAGAATCAAAATATGTAAACTTTAACCTAGAATGGTCTAAAGCTATTCCAATCTTGAAAGGACAAATGCAAGAAGATATTAGTAAACAAATGTTTACAAGCATGACATGCCTAGATTTTGAAAATTTCCATGCACAATGGCACATATCTATAAATATTAATATATTCATATGGTGCACAAATAAATGGGGAAACCGAAGACATATAGTGAGTTTGTGGTCACACCACTATACAAAAGCACTCTTAAATTGCAAAAATGAGTGTGCTTAAAAGGCGGGAATAAAACAAAACAAAAGCATCTAACACCAAAGCTACGAAACTTAAAACCAGAAAGATATATTGTTTCTCGATATTTAAGAAGAACAAAACGATCTCCTCCACTGAAAAAAATAAAACTAAAAATGATTAGAAATTAAAAAGAAAAGGGTATATATCAAAGAGCTAGAAAGAGAAGATCGGAAACATAAATAAAGGAGAAAGGAACAATTAGATTGACACCGAATGGACAAAAGGTGGAATAAGAAGGGACCATTGCCTCCATTTTCACAAGTCTCTTTGTGTTTGTGGTATCACTTACCCACTAATTTAAAATAAAATGAATTCACATATCACCCCCAAATACTTCACATTAAGGTCTGCTCCTGCTGTAGTTTTTGGACAGCTAGACTGCAGCGCAGGAAAAACACGTCAAACGAACAAATATAATTAGTGCATCTCTGAAAAATTATCTAATGAAATGAGTTGGTATATAATTAGTATTGCCATTATATACGTTATTAGAGAGAGTGTTGAATTAAAAGAGAGAGAAAGCTGGAGTCACGTATGACTGTTAATACTTAATATCGAGACACATTTTGACCCAAAAAGAAAAAAAGATACACATATACTTACACGTCTCATAGATTACTAATATGCTATGTCTAATTTTTTTAATACCGTGAAAATTCAGGATCTTAAGTCCATAATCAATACGAATCCACAATCAACTCTAACATAATCTGATTTAAAATTATTTTCCATATTCAAAAGAATTTAAACCCATGACACACAAAAATTAAACCAGAGCACACAAAAAATAATCTCTTTTTGTTAAATATGCAATATATAACTTTTATATGTAAAGATGTTAAAATGACTATTTGTAAACATGCCTAAACGAATTTCGTATATGAAGATGAAACCGTTTAAATCCGTGTAAACAGCTATGTTAACGGATCTAAACGAGTTGATCCGTTTAAATCCGTTTATTAAATGAATTTTAGTGATTTTTAAACGGATATTTGTTTAGACTTTTTAGTTTTTTTTTTAAACAATTGAAGGTCAATTTCTTTTTATTTTAAATGACATGGTCCATGTTATTTGGCTTCATAACTAATATCTGATTTTTATTTTGGAAATATGATAGTTAAATACTAATTGATGCTTTTGAATCATTTGTTGGCAATACAATATATATTGTTCAAACATTCGTTTAAATATATATAACAATATATATATATATATATATATATATATATATATATATATATATATATATATATATATATATATATATTGTTATCTGTTTACACTAATCGATACTATAGTTAATTAAAATGACATATGAGTTATATATCACAGGCTATTCAATAAAGAAATTGTAATAAACACTTTTTAGTAGTATTGAGTAAATAATATTTTCACAGTACAATATCTATAATTTTTTTTCTTTTTAAGTAGAAATTGTAATTAAAAATTCTTACAACTTTTTCTTTATTTTTAAAAAACAATTTTAAGACAGTACATTTGATTTGCTATTGAATTTCCAAATTTTATTTTAATATTTTCTTGTTTCAAAATCCTTTTAATTAACAATCATTAATATAATTATCAAATAATAATAAATGATAAAAAAGTAAAAATAAATATATTTTAAACGGTAAACAAATACTTATGTTTAGATATTTATTAATGAATTACTTTTAACTAATTGTTAAATATATTATTAGATAAATAATAGATGATAAAAATTGTAAACAAGTTTAAAAGGGTTTGCTGAACACAACAAATTTTTAAATAAATAGATTAATTGCTAAACAGATCTAATCGAATAAAAATCTAAATGGGTCAGATCCGCTCGTTTTAACATTTATATGTAGAAACTCTCAACTTCAGTAGGAGTCAGGATAATTGCATTATATGATTAAACTACAAATAGGTAATTATCACATCAATATTAATCCATTCATGAGTTTATGTGTCAAGGTATCTCGTATGTTTTTCGGTTCACTTGAAATTTGACGTAAGAAAAGTTCCAAAACCGTGGAAAATTACAAGAATTAATGCATCTTGATAGGGAATCGACATACAGGCATTCATCATCCCATCTCTTAAGGCTTCTTGGTTCTTTGTTAAAAGTTGAAAACTTATATATATATATATATATAACTTAGCGAAAAAGGAACAAAGATCCGCGTCTTAGGTTTGGACAAAATATTTGGACCGGAAATACCAAACCGAATCCGAACCGAAATTGAATTCGAACTGAGAAAATATCTGAATGAGCTCTAAACTCCTATATCCGAAGAACCGGAACTGAATCCGAACCGAATCGAAAATCGAATCGAAAACCGAATCGAGAACCGAATCGGCACCTGAAATATCCGAATTACAATTATATTGCCAAAATATTAATTATATTTAGACTTAATATAACAAAATTATCCAAAATTATAATTATAAACTCAAATATATTGATTATTTTTAGACTAAAATAACTAAATTATCAAAATAAACAAAATTTATGAAAGTTTGTTATATTTATCAAAATTTGACAAACTTTTATTTAAACATAATTAATTTTTATATTTGTTTTATGATTTTTTTTGGTACCTGAACCCGAACCGAATCCGAACGGAATTGAACCGAACTTGAATCGAAATTCTAAAATATCTAAATGGATCTTATATGTCTAGATTCAAAAACCCAAAAATCCAAAAATCTCAACAGAATCCGAACGAATACCCGAACGCCTAAATGTATCGAGTATACAAGATTTTCCTTTCAAATCTTTGATCAAGGCTCCCTCTAAATCAGAACCTATCATAGTACGATCAGATATGTTTTGTTTTGATTCAGTATGGATAAATTTTTGAAAGGTCGGTTTTAACTTTTAACAAAGAACCAAGAAGCCCTAAGAGATTGGATGATGAATGCGTGTGTGCCGATTCCCTATCAAGATTTATTATTTCTTTTATTTTCTATGGATTTGGGACTTTTCTCACGTCAAATTTCAAAGTAATACAAAAGAACATAAGAGAGACTTTGAATGATGAACACACAAACTAATATATGGATTTATATTGATATGATAAATACGTGTATGTAGTTTAATCTTTTAATGCCACATATAAAGACTACACATGGCATATTAGAAGCTTTTAATAACCTATGAGACGTGTAAGTATATGTGTATGTCTATACTAAGTATTAACAACCATACGTGAACAAGTGACTCCCGTTTTCTCTCTTTTTAGTTTAACTAATTGTTTGTCTACTAATCCCATTCATAAATACTTAATATGAGGATCTTCGTCCATATAAAATATATTAATAATACTATTTGTTTGGTTGCAAATATAGCTGCAGTAGAACAAAAGATTCGGAAATAAATGGACCAAGTGCAGTATGTAACAAACGAAATGAACGAACAAACGGCAATTTAAGGTTTGTGCGCACGTAGATCTCACGTGACCGGTTTTTTTTTCTTTCAGATTTCAGAGGTTTCTTTATGATTTTCCGTGGTTAAAAACTTCTCCGATGTCTAGCAGTCTTCATCGATGTCGCAAGAAGTCTCAGTAGTAATTCAGCGAGCAAAATCTCAACCATGGTGGTTGTAATTGTTAGAAGATATCTCGGCTAGTTTCTTTTCCAACAACGTGTGGAGGGATTTCTTCCTTGGCAAGGCAGACGGCAAGTAAATCCTTATAAATCGATGGATTTTTGTGAGTCACTAGATTAAAGGCCATTTGCTGCGTTGGAGCTGTCCCATCGGTATGTAGCGGAAGTCGGTGAGGTGCATGGTAGTTTTGTGTTGCGAACCAAGAAGGTGTAGATATGTTGCGGTGGTGAAGGTGAGTCCAAGCGACTACATAGGGGCATAGCAGTGGCGATTGGTGAGGTAGCCTAGTTGCTTGACGGTTCCTCCAGATTTTCCTTCTCAGCCAGAGGGGAGTAGCCTTGAGGTTAATGGCAGAGTTGGGCCAAGCGGAGTCTAGAGTTTCAGTGGTAGTGTTAGCAATGGAATTTAGCCACATCGACGGTTTCTCTGAGTTAGTCTGTGGGGTCTTTAAAGAAAGTGTGTTGCCGCCAGGAAAATGTGAGATGGTTTGGTCCTCCGGAATCTGGAATGATGGTGGGGTCAGTTCTCTTTGTTGTTCGGAAAGGAGTTCGGTGGTTCGCCACGATTTTTATCGGATCGTAACCGTCAACGGCAGCGTGCAAAAGTCAGGAGATGTCCCTAAACAACGCCAATTTCATTTTTCCTTTGCACTTATTCAGTTTGTGTGGTTTTTCTCGGTTATTTAGGATTGGTTTTTACTTCTAATTGATCTCAGTTGTAAACCCGGTTACATTCCGATTTAGGTTGATTTAAGTAAATTAATATAATATTAAAAATGAATGAATGAATAAAATATAAATAATAAAATATTTCTACTTCTTTTTGCTACAAAAATTTCTAACTCATTTTAACAGCTTTGACGAAACAAGACGTGATTTGGCTACAATAGTATTGATTAAAAAATTAGTTCATATGAATGTTAATTTTACCGTCCCACGCTTCTGTTCCCAAATTGGTGCAATGAATATAATATCAAATTCATGACTTTAGCCAATAAGTAGTCTCAATAAGTTATTATCAAACATGAAATGAAATTCAATTCAAATGGAATGCATATCGGTTTTAGATAAACCAAAAACTTGATTATCTTGAAAATTCGACATCAAAATTTAGATAATGTTTAAGTAATATATCAAAAATATAAATCAGTTTACTCAGGTAATTGATTTTAAATTAACGAAAACTCTATATAATTTGTTCTTGTCAGTGTTTCTTTTAAAAGGAAAACTAACCCTTACATCACCAACCCTTACAAAAGCACCTCTTCACCGATTTCTTCCGGCCGATGTCGACTCCGGCACCGGCTGTACTCTCTTCCATTTTCCTTTTGTTTGTAATTATAGTATTTATGTTTTCTTCTCTTTGATGATACAAATTTGAAGACAATATGATTTTGTCTTCGTCAATCTCAGACGATAACGTTGGTTATCTTTTACTCACAGGTTTTGGGATCAAGTTTGTACCACAGTCCATGAATATTCCAAGCATATATAAGTGGTTGGATCGAAGAAACCATGGCCTGACTTTTTTATGGTCTCGTAAGCGGTTGATAAACCGTGTCTTCAATTTGACTTTTACAGGTGTGTCTTCAATTACGTCTAACCGGTGTCTTCTTCAAACACCTAAAGAGGAATTTCAGGAACTCACAACTTCTATTTGTTTATCCATGTCCGATGATGATTGGTGGTGTCTCCTTCTCGTCAACGGTTGTTTTCCGGCACAGACCGGTGGTATGTCTCCATTGGATATAGTTTCTGATGGATTTGTTATTGATTTGAGAAGTTTGAAACAAAACTTGATATATTTGCTTTGGAAACAACTACCTTGGAAACCTCCATGGGAACATCAACAATATCATGTTACCATCAACGGTGACACCACTAATTTGGATGGTGAGACATTTACCAACAAAGTCACGAAGTTTGGAATTCAAGCTGTTGGTAAAAAGAGTCAAAGTCAAGACAAATCAAGCAATTTCATCTTCATCCGACAACAAGATACAAACACTTTCAAAACGACATCAAAATCAAATCTTCTCATCAAAGTAAAATGTCAAAGGCATTTTGAAGTCTCAGCTATATGTTGTTAGCCAATATCAAGTATGTTAAGAAGGGACTTAATAGATTTTATCTGTTAGCCTATAAGACTTTCGATAAGAAAGCATGGTGACTCTCCACTTCTTCATCGAAATTATTGTTTCAATTTCCTTTATTTGTTTCAACGGTTGCAAATGATTTTTGTATCTTGTAAACTTTTTAGAATATCAATATATTGATTTGTCGTTAAAAACTAAATCCATGTTTCTTTGTTAAAAAAAGTATATATAACTTCCAAGTTTTATAATACAAAATCTGCATGCAACGTTGGAATGTGAACGCATCTCCCATATTAAAAGTGAACAACTGTACCGATTAGTTTTAATATCGTAATCGATCTATAAGGGTTAAACTCGAGCCAAATCCGACAATCATAGAACTTAAAAGTTCATAAAGTCTTAGGATTTCATTGACAATCGTGTATCGTATATTTGTTGGAGTTTTATTTAATTTGTTTTAGTTAAATAATTATTGTGTATTTGTGAAAAGACATTTTTGTTGTGAATCATTGTGTCTCTGTGAACAGGCACATTTTGTTTAAGTTTTATTTAATATATTTTAATTAAATAAGTACTTATATAAAACATGTGAATCATTGTCACTTATGAAAAGACATATTTGTGAAAGGTCATCTTTGTGAAAGGTCATATTTGTGAATAGACAAATCTGTAAAGGAATACATTTGTAAATAGACACATTTGTGAAAGGATACCTTTGTAAAATGATACATTGATTGGAAACACTGTTTGATTTATTATATAAACATCAACATACATGGTGGAGAAGGATATAACAAAAAATAACAAAAACAACCAACAACAATTCTCTTCTTCTTTTCAAATATTTTCTGGAAACACAAAGTATAGTTTGCAAGGTTCTTCGTATGGTGCATGATACGAAAATCGATAGTTGTATCCTGCAAGATAGAATTCCAAGAAGCTACGAACACCGCGTAGGGAATAAATTCTGTCTTAGAAGATTGTTTTAGCAAGCCTCTATCATTTTACAATATGTTCATACATCAAAGAACAAGTAACCATAAAGTAAGTTTTTATATTATTATTATTTACATTTGTATTCTCTCCTTTCTATAGAGTAAACAACTTTCTACCAATCCGACTGATTGATTTGCCTTTATAATTTCAATAACAATCTAAGACAGAATTTATTGTTGAAATTGATACATGGATCAATCTGCTGCAATTGTGAAAAATCACATTGAGAAACCTTTTGTATTCAAAGGAGTGGATTTCAAAAGATGGCAACAAAATATGTTGTTTTATCTCACAACATTGAATCTAGCACAATGCTTGACTTCAGATGGACCGGAATTATCTGTTGAAGGCGACATTCCAGATGAAATCATTAAAGCATCATTGAAATGTACACAAAATTAGTTTTTGTGCAAGAATTATATTATGAATGCTTTGGATGATTCTCTCTATGATGTTTATCAAACATTCATATCTCCAAAAGAATTATGGGAGTCATTGAAGAAGAAGTACAAGTCTGAAGTGGCAAGCGCTAAAAAATTTATTGTGGGAAAGTTTTTGAATTTCAAGATGAGTGACACCAACTCCGTGGCGAAACTAGTGGAAGAAATTCAAATAATTGTTCATGAATTAAAGGATGAGGGTATGGGGCTGAATGAAATTTTTCTAGTTGCTTCTATTATTGAAAAGTTGTCTCCAACTTGAAAGGACTTCAAGATCTATTTGAAGCATATACATGAAGACATGAGTCTCGAGCAATTAATTTTAAAGCTTCGTGTCGAAGAAGAAAATCGTAAAAATGAGAAGTCTGAATTTTTTTCCATGGAAGCAAGGACCAATGTAATTGAGAGAAAAACTTCCAAATTCAATATTAAATAAAATCCCTACTAAAAGTAGTGATAAAACTCTATATGAAATGTGGAAATGTAAGACTCATTCATATAAAAATATGAAAGTGTGGGGTTGCCTTGCAAAGGTTCAAATCTTTAAATAGAGGGAAAATAAAATTTACAATGGTAAATCAAGGCATATTAGACGAAGACATGCCACAATACGACAATTGCTTTCCAATGGGATGATAACATTGGATTATATTAGATCAAAGGAAAATATGACTAAAGGCCTATTGAAAGAGCAAGTTGTATTCACTTCGAGGGGAATGGGTTTAAAGCCAACACAAAGAGTCACCACTTGGTGGAAACCTTATCTAGAAACATTGGAGATCCCATGGTTTAGGTTCAAGAGGCAAACTGGCTGAGGAAGACTCAAGGGAGAAATACACATTTCTCATTCCTATGAAGTATAAATGTGTTTCCGTTGATGATTAAGAGATGGATACTTTATTCTTAATAACATTAATATCTTTTCTAAAAGTGGGTAAAACGGATTATCCTTAATTAATGTTACTTATATGAGAGTGGTGTCGGGTCGCACCTATGAAAATTGATATGGCTAAATTCTCTAGAGCTCACACAAAGTCAGGAAATGTTCAGGACCAAAATGAACACAACCGTATAAACTAAGAAATGTGATGATGATATATATGATTCACTTATTGTCTCGGTTTACTATAAAAATATGGTTAATTCAAGACTTTAGTTCATTACCCATAAAGTAAATCCGATAAGTGTCTCTAGAAAAGGTTAAAGTCCAAAAGATACCTTTCCGATGTATATAGATTCTATTTTCCAGAAATAAAACTTATTTTCTATTCAAATGTGGGGTATTGTAGAGTTTGAATAGAAAATGTGGGATATTATTGGAGTTTTATTTAATTTATTTTAAGTAAATAATTATTGTGTATTTGTGAAAAGGCACATTTTTTTAAATTTTATTTAATATATTTTAATTAAATAAATACTTACATAAAACATGTGAATCATTGTAACTTATGAAAAGACACCTTTGTGAAAGTTCATCTTTGTAAAAGGTCATATTTGTGAATGGACACATCTGTGAGGGGACACATTTGTAAATGAACACATTTGTGAAAGGATACCTTTGTGAAATGATACATTGATTGGAAACACCCTTTGATTTATTATATAAACACCACCATACATGGTGGAGAATGATATAACGAAAAGAACAAAAATCAATAACAACAATTCTCTTCTTCTTTTCAAATATTTTCTGAAAACACAAAGTATAGTTTGCAAGGTTTTTCGTAGGGTGCATAATACGAAGATCGATAGTTATATCCTGCAAGATAGAAATCCAAAAAGCTACGAACACCGCGTAGGAAATAAATTATGTCTTAGCAGATTGCTTTATCAAGCCTCTATCATTTTACAATTTGTTCATACATCAAAGACCAAGTAACCATAAAATAAATTTTTATATTATTATTATTTACATTTGTATTTTCTCCTTTCTATCGAGTAAACAATCTTCTACCAAATCGACTCATTGATTTGCATTTATAATTTCAATAACAATACTGAAAGATGGTTGAATGTGAGGAAGAAAGGAAAGTAACGTGTAGAAGTATCAATAAAGAGGTTGATGAAGGTGCAAAGTGACAATTGGAAAGTTTTGTAACAACCATTATTGAAGACACTATAACCAGAAGATCCATTACATGTTTGAGACATCTATTAAATGCATAAAGGAGGATACAAGACACACCACACGTGCGAAAAAGGAGGTTCCACACGTGATAGATGGTTGTGCATACGTGTGAGTAGAGGATGGGATTCACGTGAGAGATTCACCCGACCAAAAACTATCTTTTTCTTTCGAAAACCTTTTTTTTTTTCTTAATTCGAAAAGAGAACGATACTGGTAGGAGAGAAGAAGGCTCGGCTGTCAACTCTTACTCGCGTTTGCAGTTGCAACAAAAAAAAATATAAATATTAAAACTAAATTCGTTTGAACAAAAAAAAAATTAAATTCATAAAGTATATTTGGAGAATTTTAATGTAACTTCTTTCTTCGTTTTCTATTTTAATCTGCCATTTTAAGGACATGAGCGTTGAAATTTGGTGGCTAGAGAAATATTTATGATTTTGATTATAAAAGGATTCAAATTTTCATAATATTTTATTTATTCTAAATATATTTAAATCATTAACTGATTTCGAATCACAGTCAAATATATAAACATTGATTGTTTTATTCTGAATTTTATAGGGAATGTGAAAGTATTTTGGATAAGGTTTTAGACTCAGATAAAACTGATATAAAGAAAAGTCTAACAAAAGATTCAAAAATTATGTTGTGTTTATTAATTATTTTTCAAGCTATGTGCGTTGCTATCTTTTAAGATCTAAATCAGATTTTTTTCAATGTTTTCATTGCTTTTCAAAAACTTGTTGAGAATCAATTATAGATGGTGGAAGAGAATTTATAAGTACTCAAATGAAGAATCACTTGGCTGTAAACGCAATCAAACATCCTTACACACCCAAAAAATGGTACTACAGAGAAGAAACACATACACCTTATCGAACTAGTCCTATCAAACAAGTTTCATTGTCATCTTCCTTCTCACTACTAGGTAAAGATTTTTTTCACTGCAATGCATCTTGGAAATCTGCTGCCAACACCATTATTCAGCAACAAAAGTCTGCATGAGACCTTGTTTAACAACAAACCGAATTACTCATTTCTCATGATATTTGGTTCTGCATGTTTGTCGCAGGTCTTTCACAGACTATAAATTTGAGTCTCAATCTTTGCAGTGCGTGTTCTTGAGATATTCTTCAAACTATAAAGGTTATAGGTGCTTGTATCCATCAATTGGAAAAGTCTATATTAGCATACATGATATTTTTGATGAGTACACACTACCATTCAAAGGTCAGTTTCAAAGATTATTTGCGAGATATAAGAGCTCAATTCTGAAAGCTTAGCAACAAGCAACTAAAACAGGTCTTATGCAACAAACATACCAAATAACAAGGATCTTACCACCTCCAACAATGACACTGACAATCCCAATCCAGCATGATCAAATACAAGCAGTTGAACCATATCATCATCATCATCAAAATCACGTAATTTCTCCATAACCTAAGAACGTAACGGATCCAGAACCAACATACGCTCCTGTGCAGAATGAACATTCAGTGACTACTAGAGCTAAAGTAAGGATTTAGAAACCAAATCCAAGGTCTGATCTAGTTGCCTCAAAATACTTTGTTGAAGAACAAAAGACTATTGTTACTACAATGGGAAACATTCATGATGGAATCAAGAATTTCTTGATGAAATGAGAACCATACATATGCTTCACACCTAGACTTAAGTACCACCATCAGAAGATATGAACGTCTTGAAGTGTAAATGGGTGTTCAAAACAAAGATGAAAACAAAAGGGACAGTTGACAAACTCAAATAAAGACTAGTAGCTAAAGGGTTTAATCAATAAGAGGGATTGTATTATCTTAAAATATGGTTGTAAGAAGTTCAACAATCAAATTATTTCTTAACATTGCAACAACTAAAGATTGGCCAATGAAAGAACTTGATGTCTCAAATGCATTCCTTCATTGAGAGCTTCAGGAACCATTTTACATGGTCCAACCTCTCGGTTTTGTTGATCAAGAAAGGTCATGTCATGTATGCAAGCTTACAAAGGTGATTTACGGCATAAAACAGGCTCCAAGAGCATGGTATAACACCTTCAATAACTCTCATTGATTTTGAATTTTCTTGCAGCAAAGCAGAACCCTCCTTGTTCACCTATTATACTTGGGAAGAATCATGCACTACTACTGAATATGGATGACATTCGCATGACAGATTGATTCATCTCTACTTCAATATTTGTTATTGTCTTTGGGAAAAATGTTATCTATGAAATAACTTGTGATTTCCGAGATATTTCCTTGGAGTTCAGTTAAAGAAATGAAAGAGGCATGTTCTTGCATCAAGAATCGTATGCCAAAAACATTCTACATCAAGCTGGTATGACATAGTGTAATCCAATTCCCACACATCTTCCACAACGTCTAGATGACGATGACGAGTAAAAACCACTTTCCATAGCCAACCTACTTTAGAAGTTTGGCTGGAAAACTTTAATACTTGACAATAACAAAGTCTAACATTCAGTAGTTCATGAATTTTGTCTTCCAACGGATGCATGCTCCAACCATGTCAGACTATGGGTTTCTCAAACGGATTTTAAGGTACATAAAAGGGACGATTGACACTCACAACTTTCTGTGATAGTTATTTAGTTGGGTGTAAGGAGACAAGACGCTCAACTACAGATTTCACTATTCTACTTGGGCAAAATGTGATGAATTGATGGGGTTATCTAATGGCTGTAGAACATTCTTTTCAAAAACAGTGGATAAAGATGCTTGAAGGTGAATTGAGATGGTGAATCAACAAGGACACGCACGTATCTCCTTGAATCTTCTGGTTTGGTGGAATGGACTTGATCAGGGACCAATGATGGAAGTGATAGATGCCACACAGCCTGATGGAGAAGGATGTGATAAGTCTGAACGCTATGAATCTCCAGGAATCACACACAAGCGAAATTAAAGAAACAAAGCATTTTCTTGCAAAGAAACTTGATTGATAATACTGAAAAGTTGTGTGTCTGATACAAACAAATATTAAGCCTTTTAAAGGCAAAATTCAAATAAATGAAAGGAAGGTATGGTGGAATGAAATATCAGAAATAAATTCTTTTATCTTGCAAAAGTAGTCATTGGGTGGTGATAGAAAATCCGTGTGGTGGCTGATATGGTAAGTATGATCTCCTAACTAATAGCTTGGAATTATTTGCTCTCATGTCTTCTAGAGACTCATTTAATTGTGCCAGAGTCTATGGTCCTCCTTAAACATCTCGAAATATGCTGAATATGGTAACTTTTTGCTGACCTTGGAAAGTCGGCATAAATAGCAAGGTTGATGTCTTCTGGTGTAGGAAGTCTGATTCTTTGGGTTTCTTCATAAGTTGAGCTCCATCTTGTATCTAATAATACTCCAGATCATTGGAAGTATTAGTTTCAAGATCCTTTGAAAACTGAGTCCTCAAATGGAATTGATCTTCAAAGTTGGTCTCTCGGATGTAATGAGCAATGTTAATCTCTTTGGAGCTTCTGGACTAGTATTGGTTGTCTTTGTGATGGTCTGATGGCATTTTTCTTCAATTGGAACGTTGGCGTGTTTGTCTTCAATGGTTAGGGAGCAAATGGTCTTCAGAGGGTTATGATCCTTCTTTGGTCTAATAGGTGTTTCTTGAATGATCTCTAGTTTGAGAAGCCTCTGTTTAAGTTCTTCATGCTCCAGAACTGTGATCAATCTCTCAATTGAACTATTAAAATCTTCCATTAGCCTCTTGGTCCCTGCCATGATTCTTAGAGTTTGCCTCATGGTTGGAATCTTTATCTTTTACTCAGCTTCCTCGGTTAGACTTGTTTCCATGTCCTCATCATTCCATCCCTTTTAGAAAGGTTTTGGCCTCATAGCTGGTTCTCCTACATTGAAATGAGCTAAGTCAATAACATTGAAGGTGTTTGATATATTTAACTCACCTGAAAGCTCCAGGTTGTAGGCATTGTTGTTGAATCTTTCAAGAACTCGGAATGGGCCATCTCTTCTTAGTCTAGCTTGGATCTTCTCTGGTTGTGAAACCTTTCTTGCCTCATGTGAAACCAAACCCATTCTCCTGGTTTAAAGGTGATGTCTTTGTGTCCTTTCTATGTTTGCATATTGTACTTCTCTGTTGTCTTCTCTAAATTATCCTTAACTCTCTATTGCATGTTATTGAAAAACTCATATTTGGTTTCTCCTTACGTGTTTGAGTACACAGCATGTAGTAATGATAATAGGTTTATGGGAGCTAATGGATTGAATCCATACACAACTTCAAAAGGAGACATTTAAGTAGCAAAGTGTTTTGCATGGTTATAAGCAAATTCAATATAAAGTAAGCATAATAACCAATTTCTCATATTTTTACCGAATGTGGCTCTCAATAAGGTTGAGAGAGTGCGGTTCACCACTTATGTCTGCCCATCAGTTTGTGGATGAAATGTGGTTGAGAAAATAGCTTGTTGCCTAATTTCTTCTATAGTGTTCTCCAGAAATAGCTTAGGAATTTGGTTTTCGTGTCTGAAACTATAGTCCTTGGAACTCCATGTAGCTTCACAACTTCCTTGAAGAATAGGTTTGCGGTATATGTTGCATCATTGGTCTTATTGTGCGGAATGAAGTGAGCCATATTTGAGATCATGTCTACAACTACAAGGATATATTCTATGTGTTTTATATTAGACAATCCTAAAACAAAATCCATTGATATATACATCCAAGGCATGTTAGAAATAGGTAAAATCATGTATAAACCATGTGGATGTAACCTGAATTTGGCTTTCAGACATGTTAAGCACTTACCACAGAACCTCTCTACATGTCTCTTCAAGTATGACCAATAGAAGTGCTCCACCAGTACACTCAAAGTCTTGTCTCTTTCAAAATGTCTCATTAAACCTACTTCATGAGCTTCTCTAGTGATCCACCAGTACACTCAAAGTCTTGTCTCTTCCAAAATGTCCCATTAAACCTCCTCCATTGGTTTTTCTGGTTATCAATTTCCTCATGGATCGTTGTGGTATGCACAACCTTTTCTTATTGAACAAGAACCCATCATGTTGATAAAACACTCCATAGGCGCCCTTGGTGGTTTCTTTATAAGCTTCTTGTAAGTATAGATCATCTTTGTGGTTGTCCTTCATGTGTTCAAACCCATGATCTTAGCCTCTATGATGGTGATAAGAGTATATCTCCTCGACAATGCATTTGCCACTATATTTTCTTTCCCCTTCTTGTATTTAATCATATAGGTAAAGATTTCCACAAACTCTAACCATCTAGCATGCTTCTTCTTAAATGTTGCCTGCCCTGTTAGATGCTTGAATGTTTCATGATCTATGTGAATGACAAACCTCTTGGACAGAAGGTAGTGTTACCAAGTCTTTAAGGATTTCACCAAGGCATAGGCTAATTTTCATATGCAGGATAGTTCTGAGAACTTCACTAAGCTTCTCAGCGAAATATGCTATTGGTTTTCCTCCTTTAGTTAGAACAGCTTTAATACTTGTACATGATGCATCACACTCTACCTCAACTTTTTACTCAAAGTTAGGCAATACGTGAACATGGGAATGTGTGATGTTTTCTTTCAGCTTGTGGAATGCTTCCTCTTGACATGGTCCCATTCAAATGAAATGCTCTTCGTGATCACTGATATATCATGGTTTTTATGTTTTAAGCCATGATATATATATACATAATCGATTCGTTTTAAGTGTTTATCAAAAATTTAGAGTCATTTACATGTTTGCACACATTTGGAGATATTATGAAGATTTTGGAGCTAATTGGGACATTTTGGAGCTTGAGACCGAGATGAAAGAAGTTACCATTGACATAAAGGCTGAGCATTGACCAGTGCAGCTCTTGCATCGGTCGACGCAAACTGTCAATAAAGATTATACGCCAAGTCATGAAGACTTTTGAAGATTTGCAAAGATGGTCCATAAATTTTATTATTTACAAAAGAGACTCAAAATGTGTATTAGCTTTATAATTAGGTTTTTAGAGTTTTCATTCATTCACGCTTTTCATACTTTGTGTTTTGAGAGAGATAGAGTTTGTGACTGATATGATACTATGTACTGCTTCTGAGGGAAAATTTTGAACTCATTTTCTTATTTCTCTTTTGATTTATATTATATCTATTTCATCCATGTCTTTTGTTTTATTTGATATGTGTGAGTAGATCTCTAGTTAAGGAATTCTCGTTAAGGATTTCATGGAATGCTAAATTGATTTATCTTAGGATTCTTAATCTGATTAGTTCTTCACCTAAAGTTATTCTTAAAGCTAATTCTAGATTCATCACCTAGAATCTAGATCTTTGGTTATTAAGTTGACATGAAAATGTGATTTAAAATCTGACCGAACTTAGGGTGAGAAGATTAGATAATTGTAAAAAACTTTGTATTAGATCATTTGTGAAAAAAAATCAAATATGTGCTTAATGATAGTTTAGTCTTTAGAAGTTCCAAAGAAATTTGGATTTCCAAGATTTAGATTTAGTAAATTCTCGAAACGAAAGTTGGTTTATTTTACATCTGTGATTTGAGTTCTAGAACCGTGTGTAATTTGAATTTGACTGATAATTAATCTGCAGTGCTTGGTTTCCTGAGAAATTCTTGAACCTGATGCTTTACCTACATGATTACAAACCATTTTATTTACATTTTTACATTGCTTTATTTGCTTTATCACCATTCCTGCTTAGCTTAACACGACACTATAAAGTCTATCGTGAGAGTCTTGAGTCACTGTGAATTCGACATCTATATACTACAATTGCATATGTGCACTTGCAGTATAGCTCTAGGGTATTCAAACTTTGTGCATATCAAATTTTGGTGTTGTTTCCAGGGACTCTTTTGAGTCCCCGATATATTTAATTTTAGAGTTTAGAATAAGTATTTCGTTTTTATTTTACTCACATCGTTCTTGCTTTGTATTTTGTGTGTTTCAGGTTGAGCGAAGAACACTTGTATTGATCGACACCGAACCTGCATCGGTTGTCAAAAGGTTCGTAATCAGACAGTGTATGCCTAATCGTCTCAAAAGCAATCCGCACAAAGAACTTTTGTTTCTTCTAAACCATGAGCTTGTAAAGTTAGAACGAACGAACAGGAAAATAAAGAATCTAGTTGAGATGTTGACTGGTGTTGGTATGGGATGATACTGGTGTTCTAAGAGATCTTGAGGATAATGCCTACTATGATAAGGGCCAGAAACTAGTTGGGGAAGGACGTCCCATCTTACCATTTGTTGATGCGGGCGCTGAATATGCTAGTGTTGCTGCACAGGCTGCTGGCGTAGCTGTTGCACATGCGTATGGAGTCGCGCAGTCACGACAGGAAGGACTCTCGCTGATTACAACAGACCCGATGAGTTATATGCGAACAAGTATGCGGTCAAACTTCCTCCGATAGATAGAAATGATTTGAACTGACTCTTCGGACATCACCAGTCTCATGGTCTTCCTCATGAGCATCCCATGGACCATATTGAGAGATTTGAAGATTTGGTAACTAGCATGAAGCACAATGAAGTCAGCTATGATATCTTACACTGCAATTTCTTACCACACTCTCTTGGTGAGGATGTTGTTAACTGGTTAAAGTAGAAACCAACAGGTTCTTTCATCACTTAGGATGCTACTAATAAGGCCTTTCTGCACAACTTCTATGAATATGTAAAATCTGATCAGCTGAGGATACAAATTACTCTATTCAAATACAGTCTTACTGAAGCCTTTAAGGCAGCTTGGGCGCGCTTTAGAGCATAATAATGTGATTGTCCACACCATGATTTTTCACAAGTACAACTGTTGAACATATTCTTTAGTGGTGTGGACGGGAGGTAGGTGTTGGATGCTGCTAGCAATGAAAATTTCAAAATGAGGTCTCATGAGCAAGTAAGGGAGCTGATTGATAATTTCATGTCCAACAATAGAACCAAAAATGCTGACTTTGAGAGGACGCAAATCGTACGACGCATAGATCGGGTTCAATTCGCTGATATGAAGAATAAGTTGGACTCTATGCATACCTTCTGATGAACAAGAAACAAGTCCAGTTTTCTGGAGAAGTTGAAACCTATGAACTAGTTGAAGAATACGGAGAAAAAGATGTCAACTACAATGGTGGGACTGGTTTTCAGGGTCAATGGTTTGGAAATCAACAAGGAAAAGATGGCTTTAACGGGATTGGTAAGAGGACTACCTTCACAGGTAATCAGAACTCGTATGGCTATGTTCTCAAGCCTCAATACCAGAAGCCTTTCCAGAGCAACAACAACAACAGCTTTGGGAACAACAATTTCAGCAGGAATTATGGTTCTTCAACCTACCAGACTCCTCCTCCACCAAATGAGCAATCAGAGAAGAAGTCTATGCTAGAATAGCTTCTAGAAGGTCTCAGAATAAAATGTGGACTTTAATGTTAAAATAGACGCATTGTACCTTGGGGAGTTCGAAGCTCTGAACACTCATGGCAAAAAATGGATACTCCGGTTGCACATATTGTTAGGTCTGTGAAGAGACAAAATGGAGTTCTTCATGGAAGGACATATGCTAATCCAAAATATCAGTGCAATGTCATCACGTTGAAGAGTGGTAAAGAGGTTGTTCATATGCTGAAAAAGGGTCTGAGTATGGAAGAAATCGTAAAACTGGAAGAAATTGAAGATGATATTCTGGATATGGAATCCTGCTTCAATCGATGCATGTCTGCATTGGTCGATGCAGCGGAATCTTAAAGGTTCTTTGAGTTTTGACGGAGTGAAAGACGATGGACTGACGACCTCGGTAGATGCAGAGATCGATACAACTAATAAATCTACGAAAGAACCATCTCCTGAGCCCCACATCGATCGATGCACACCTAATGTCGATCGATGCAAGGCTCGGACACTGACATCAGACGAAGAAAAACTCAATTCTGCAGATGATAAGGTCTAAAAACCAAAGGTTCCTTTCCTAAGAACCTCATGAAGTCAAACTACGAGCTTCAGATGGCTAAGTGCATAGCTTTGATGAACAATGTGCTTATTGAGGTTCCTCTGGTCGATGTCATGAGAACTACTCCTGTGATGAAGTGATGTCTGAAGGACATGCTTTTGAGAAATATGACTGATGAAGAGGGTGTTATGATGATCTCTGAAGTATGCAGTGTTGTGATTAAGGGTAGGATTCCTGAGAAACTTAAGGATCCAGTGAGTTTTATTTTGGATTGTTCAATCTAGAAAGACAAATTTGAGAGGTCATTGTGCGATCTTGGTTCAAATGTGAACCTCATGCCTTTCTCAGTTGCTCGGAAGCTTGAGATGACTGATTTCTTACCTACTAGGATCTCATTGGTCTTAGATGACAAAACTGTGAGGATTCCAAAAGCTGTTTTAGAAGATGTGCCAATAAAAATTGGCAACTCCATCATCCCGAAACACTTTGTGATTTTGGAGTATGGAGAAGAGCCAAGGGATCCACTTATCTTGGGTGGATCCTTCTTGACTACTGTTGGAGCGATGATGGACTGTAAGACGGGAACCATATTTCAGAATTTTGGTGATCTGAAGATGAGTTTTGACATGGACAATATGGTAAAGCCCTTGATATATCATGGTTTTCTAGGTTTTCAACCATGATATAGTTGTATATATTGAGTCTTTAACCTGGTTTTAGAGTCTATTGAGTCTTTTACAGGTAGACTTACGTTTGGAGCAAAGGATGGGATTATAGGATGTTTCTGGTGATTTGTGCAACGAGCTGAAGTTGGTGTCTTGACCACGATCGAGTGTCGACCGACACTGACTTGGATGTCGGTCGACATTGAGCGCGACAGAACAACATCCGCGAGTTAGAGACAAGTTTTGAAGATTTGCAGAATTGCCCAGAAGTTTTCCTTAATTCTAAACTGACCCCAAAACGTGTTTAGAGAGTTTAATTAGGTTTTCAGACTCATTCTACCTTTTATCTTGTTCTTAACTTTGTTCTTGCTAGAGAAATTTGGAGAGGGCTGATTCTTGCTACTTATAACATTGAGAGAAGAATTTTGAACCCTCTTTCTTTATCTATTAAGTCTTTTGGTTTTCTATTCATGATGTGTTGTTTGATTATTGATATGTCTGAGTAGTAACCTAGTTAGATTTAGGGATTCTCACAAAGGTTTTATGCTTGCTTGATAACTGATTGATTAGGATTCACCATCTATTGTTCATCACCTAAGTGTTCTTAATACTGAATTCTAGACTGATTACCTAGGGTTTAGATCTTAGACAATTAACAATAGCACGAGAGTGTGAGTTATAATCTGAACAAACTTAGAGTGAGCAATTTGACTAGATACAAAGAGATTTGGTTTAGGAGAATTGTGAACCGATAGAACATGTTCTTAATGCTTATTTAGAACTCTAGGATCACAAAGAGATTTGGATCGCTAGGTTGCTAGATATAGAAATAATCTCAGCGAGTGTTGGATTATTTAGCATTGTGTTTCTAGTTCTTGAACCTGTTTTAGTCCGAATCCGGATTGTTAAGTTTCTAGCATAGCATAATTCCCGAGAACTTCCTAAGTCTTACGCCTTTCTTCCTATTGAAAACTCCTTCTAGTTTATTGCTTTTGTTTACTGCTTTCTCTGGATTTGATTTAGCTTAGCTTGACAGCATATAATCTATCGTGTAACCGTGAGTCCTTGTGGATTCGATACCCTAAGTACTACATTGCATAACTGTGCACTTGCAGTAGAATAGGATAAAACTTTGAGCCTATCAGCCCTCTACCATCGACGAACAAACATTCTACGTGGACACTCTCAGCGATCTAGTAGAGGAAATTCTTCCACATGACGCATGTTGCGGATCCATTAGAAAGAGTCTGATCAGTTGTGCGTATGAGATGGAGCACTTAGATGAGACTGTTATTGGTTATGCAAATATGATGGATTCTTGTGAGCATGTGATTCAATTGGTGGCGCAAAAGGAGCTCGTTGGCATCTCAAAGCAGGCTGTGAAACTCAATGATTGGAGCTAGGAAAATGCTCCTAAAATTGATCTTAAACAGCTCCCTGCAGGGCTGAGGTACGTATTTCTTGGACAAAATTACACATATCATGTTTTTATTAATGCTTCTTTGAACAACAAAGAGACCACACTACTACTGATCAAGCTGCACAAGTATCGAAAAGATCTTGGTTGTTCTCTTGATGACATTCAGGTATCACTCCAGACTTGTGCATGCATAAGATACATAGGATGAAACAAAGTCTTCAATTGAGCATCAGAGGAGGTTGAATCTGAATCTGAAGGAGGTGGTGAAGAAAGAGTTTCTGAAACTCATGGAAGCTGGGATTATTTTTCCTATCCCTGACAGTGATTGGTTCAGTCTAGTGCATGTGGTGCCTAAGAAAGGAGGTGTCACAATGGTCATGAATGAGAAGAATGAGCTGATTCCTACAAGGACTATGACTGGACACAAGATGCGCATTGATTACAGGAAGTTGAATGTTGTGACACGTAAAGACATCTTCCCAATGCCATTCATTGATCAGATGCTTGAAAGGTTGGCGAACCACCCCAACTATTGCTTCCTAAATGGATACTCGAGTTTCTTTCATATTCTCATGCATCCCGATGATCAGGATAATACCACATTTACATGTCTCTATGGTACGTTTCCATATCGTAGAATGCCATTCGGACTTTGTAATACTCCTGCTACTTTTCAAAAATGTATGATGTACATCTTCATAGACATGATTTAGGACTACAAGGAGGTTTTCATGGATGATTTCTGTCTATGGATCATCTTATCATGCTTGTTTGGATAACATGTGCAAGATTCTTTCTAGATGTGAGTAGAAGTACTTGGTTCTGAATTTTGAGAAATGTCATTTTTGGCTATTGAAATGTCATTTTATGGTCAGAGATGGTATTGTTCTTGGGCACAAAGTTTCAGAGGCAGGGATCGAGGTGGATCGTGCAAAGATAGAGGCCATGGCTAGTCTTTAGGCGCCAGATTTGGTGAAGTCTGTGAGGATTTTCTGGGACAAGCTGGTTTATACAAGAGATTCATCAAAGATTTTGGTAAGATTGCTAGACCACTAATTGCTTTGATGTGTAAGGATGGGAAGTTTGAGTTCATTGCAGATTGTCAAGCTGCATTTGAACAAATCAAGCAAGCATCAATGCGTGATCCTATAGTGAAACCACCAGACTGGGATTTGTCTTTCGAAGTAATGTGTGATGCCAGTGATTTTGCAGTTGGAGCTATTCTTGAGCAGAAGAATGATAAGAAGCTTCATGTCATTTATTATGCCAGCAGAACTCTAGATGATGCACAGAAGAACTATGCCACTACAAAGAAGGAATTGTTGGTTGTGGTCTTCACATTTGAGAAGTTTTTCCCTTAGTTGGTTTGATCGAAAGTGATAGTACATACAGACCACTCAGATTTGAAATACTTGATGCAGAAGAAGGATGCGAAACCAAGGTTATTGAGATGGATTCTTCTTCTCCATGAGTTTGACATTGAGGTCAGAGATAATAAATAAGTTGATAATGGTGTTGCTGATCATCTTTCCAGGTTTAGTGTTGAAGAGGACTTTCCCATCGATGATTTTTTGCCAGAGGAGAATGTCTATATGATTAAGGCAGTGTTGGATTCATACTTATGCAAAAATCTATGGAACTGTAGAGTTGCAAAGCTTGCGTTGATCGACGCACCACTTGTGTTGGTCTATGCAAAGCTCGAAAAACAAAAATCGGGTTGATACAAGGAAATCAATATAAGGCTATGACACCTGCGTCGATCAACGCGTCACTAGATATCGGTCGACGCAAGGCGTATACGAATCCTGAATCTTTCACGGTTCAGATTGGTCACTAAAACATGGAAATATATGCCATTATTACTCCTAATCGACCATCGTATGCAGACATCGCGAATTTTCCTGCTACAAAGGATTTCACGGGCTATGCAAAGAAGAAAATTTTGAAAGAGTTGAGGAGATTCTACTGGGACGAGCGTTACATGTACAAGCATTCTTTGGAATATACAGGAGATACATTGTTGAGTCTGAGGTTACGAATGTGTTGTTTCACTGTCATGGATCAGAATATGTTGGACACTTGGAGACGTTCAAGACAATGTCTAAGGTTTTGCAAGCAGACTTATGGTGGACTACCATGTTCAGAGATGCTCAGTTGTTTATGTCTCAATGTGATGATTGTCATAGAAGAGGGAAAACCAGTAAGAAGTATGAGATGAAACAGAACTTTATCCTGAAATTTGAGGTTTTCGACTGCTGGGGCATTGATTTCATAGGTCTGTTTCCCTCATCCTAATGGAAAAAGTTTATCTTGCTTGTTGTGGACCAACCAATGATGCTTCGGTGGTTCTTAAGCTGTTTAAAACCATCATTTTCCTCAATTAGGTTGTTAAGTTGACACAAAAGCGTGATTTAAACTCTGACAGAACTTAGGGTGAGTAAATTAGATAATTTAAAAAAAAAATTGAATTAGATAATTTGTGAACAAATCAAACTTGCGTTTAATACTAGTTTAGTTTTTAGAAGTTGCAAAAAAATTTGGAACTAGGATTTAGATTTAGTAAATTCTCGCAATGAAAGTTGGTTTATTTTACATTTGTGACTTGAGTTCTAGAACCGTGCGTAATTTGATCATGGCTGATAATTAATCTGCATTGATCGATTTCCTGAGAAATTCATGAATCTGACGCTTTACCTACTTGATTAAAAACCGTAATATTTACATTCTTGCATTGTTTATTTGCTTTATCATTATTCCTGCTTAGCTTAACTTGATATTGTATATTCTATCGTGAGAGTTTTGAGTCTTTGTGGATTCGAATCCTATATTTTGTGCACTTGCAGTGTAGATCTGTGGTACCGAAACTTTGAGCATATCAATCACAGAGGTTAGTGGAACTGCTATGAAACTTAAATACTTGACAAACTTCCTATAGAAGCTCGCGATTCCACGAAAGCTTCTTACATGCCCAATGGTGCTTGGCGTTGGCCACTCTTGGATTGCTTTAATCTTTTATGCATTTACTTTGAGCCCCCTGTAAACTTATAACAAAGCCTAAAAAGACCATTTGATCAGTACAAAATATGCATTTCTTCAAGTTTACATATAAATTCTCTTTGCGCAATGTGTTCATAACCAGCTCTAGATGTTTCAGATGATCAACTAAGCAAGTACTATAGATGATAATATCATTAAAATAGAAAACTACAAACTTACAGATGTAGGATCGGAGGACATGGTTCATTAGCCTCATTAAGGTGTTTGGTGCATTGTCTAAGACAAATGGCATGACCAACCACTCATATAAGTCCCTCTTAGTATTGAAGATTGTGTTACATTCATCTCCTTCTTTCATCCTCACTTGGTGATAGAAACTCTTGAGATTAGTTTTGGTGAAGATTGTAGCTCCACTTAACTCATTCAACATCTCATCAAGTTTTGGAATGAGGTGTATATACTTATATGATGTTGTTGATGGCTCTACAATCAACACAAATCTTGCCATCCTTCATAGGAACAAGCAATACTGAAACATCACATGGACTTAAACTCTCCATTATGTAACCCTTAGTCATTAAGTCTTGCACTTATCTCTCTAACTCCTTGGCCTCTTCTGGATTAAATTTGTATGTTGGTCTGTTAGGCAATGAAACTCCAGTAAAGAGGTCAATATGATTCTCTATTCTCATGATTGATGGTAAGCCTAGTGGTAAGGCCTCTTGAAATAAGTCCTTGAACTTGTCCAGCAATGTCACCATTTATGTGGAAAGCTCTCTTTCTTCATCCTGCAAACAAACCTTCCTTAAAGATTATGAGCAGTACATGTGTCTTTGATTCAAGGGCTTTTGAAATAGTGTTAGGTGTAATGTATAAGTTGGTTTTACTTATCTTTGCACCCTTAGACATGATGGTTTGCATCTTTAAAACCTCTTGTGGGGTGAATGGAGCCAGGTTATGGTTCTTGTTATTGTGAGTAAATTTGTTGAAGTTGGTGTGCCCATTATGCATAGTTTCTTTGTCAAACTACTATGCATGCCAAGTAATAGATGATCAGCTTGCATAGACACCACAACACACTTCACTTAATCATTATATTTTCTAATGGTGAATGGCACAATGACATGCTCAGCAATTCTCAATTTTGTCTCATTATTTAATTATTTCAATCTTTAGTGTCTCAGGTGCTTAGTGGTTTTGAGGCTCAGCTTTTCCACAAGATACTTACTGGCTACATTGGTGCAAGACCCCCCCCCCCCATCAATGATTGAGGCTTAACACCTTGTTGTCAATGTTGCATTATGAATGTAAGATGTTTTTCCTCTGGATGGTTTCTGGATCAAAGAGTGTATTAAGTGCTCTCCTAACAACCAATAGCTTGATATATCTTGGTTTTATGGGTTTATAACCATGATATAAGTCTTGCATATACGGTCTTTCATGTGTTTTCGGAGTATTTTGAGTCATTTACAAGTCTAGGTATATTTGAAGCTTAATTGGAGATTTGAAAGCATTTAGAGCGATTTTGCATCTTATATGGATTTTATAGAGTCAATGGCTGCGTATAAATGTTGCGTCGACCGACGCAAGGTGTGCGTAGGTCGACACAACTCACGTCACATAGTTATAAATAGAATTTTTAGGAGAATTGGAAATCTGTACTTTTTTCCCAAGAGTTTTCCAATTTTGCAAAAAGGCCTAATTGTATTAAGATTTTATATTAGGCTTTTGAGCCATTGTTGAGGCTACGCTTTACTTAGGAATTGTTTTATTTGTAGAGATATTTTTAGCAGAGATTTGGGGTTGTTCTCTAGAGAATTTGAACCCCAGTTTTATTATATTTATTGTTTCATTAATCATGTCTAAATGGTTTTCTATTTAGGTTTAGGGTTTCTCATTAGGGATTTTTTAAGGTATTTTTAGGTTGATTGATTAGTTAGGGATTCATAACTTCTAGTTCTTCATCTTATATTGTTCTTAATCCTTAATTGATATTAGGTTGATTCTCGCAACAAAAGTTGGTTAATTAGCTAGAAAGAACTACGGTGAGCAAATTACTTAGTCACAAACATATTTGATTTAGGAAATTTGTGAACAAATTAAACTTGGTCTAATTGCATGTTTAGATCTTAGAACTGGCAAAAAATTGGTTTTCTAGGTTGTTAGACATAGATAGTTTCCGCAACGACAGTTTGTTGACTTTATCTATGTGTTTCGAGTTCTAGAACATAGATTTGAATTTTGATTGATTGATTTATTTGCATTCCTGATTTTCTGAGAATTCCTTGAGCCTGATGTTTCCTTCCATCACATCTCGTTTTATTTCTAATTGCTTTTACGTTTAAACAATCTTGCTTAGCATAATTTGAACCGATAATTCTATCATGTAAAACTAGAGTCTTTGAGGATTCGACCCCTATATACAATAATTCATTTTTTGCACTTGCGATGTAGTTCTAGGGAATTGAAACTTTGAGCATGTCATAGCTAACCCATTTCAGTATAGTTCACAACATCTTCTTCTGATCCTCCTTGCTCTTCCTTAGGCTCATCTTCTGATTCATACTCTCCATTAGCTTTGAGGATCATTACTCTCTGATTTGCACACTGTCTTGCTCAATCTCTTTTTTGACATTTGAAGCATGTAATATCTTTGACTCTCTGGTTTTGTGGCTTATTTGGTTCACCATTTTCTCATTTGGTCGTGTCTGGTGCAGATTTCTTGAATTTTTAAATGTAGACCATCTTGCGTTGTCAAAATTCCTTTGAGACTAAGGCGTCCAAGTTGTCTTGATCATGCTGGTTGAAGCTGATTTTCACTTGATGTTTTGCATGTACAGATAAGTGCAGAAGCTCCTCGATATCTTTGTAGGTCTGCTTCTCAACCTTCATAGAAATCATGTCATGCAAACCATCCAAAAACTGGGCCATTAGATTCTCTTCTAAATCTTCAAGCTCAAGGCAGTTCTTCAAAGTTTCAAACTTTTGAAAGTACTTTTCTAATGATTTGTTTCCTTATGCAAGCTTCTTGAACCTCATATGTAGGTCTTTGGAGTAGTATGAGGACACATATTTCTTTCTCATGTGGTACCTCATATCTTCCCAAGTGTTGATTTGTCCATGCTGCCTTCTTCTGCAGTAACATCTTTGTCCCACAAGGCTAAGGCATTTTAAGTGAGTTGTATTGCAGCCAAAGACACCTTCTTGGCATTAGAGTATTGGTAGTACTCAAATATTTCTTCCATTCTTCTTTCCCAATCCAAAAATGCTTACGGATAAATGTTGGAAGTGAGAGCTTAAGGTTTTTGCTGCCATTCCATGGCATGTCCTCTTCATAGTCTTTGTCTCTAAACCTCCCAATGTTTCTATCTCTTTTATGCCTCCTTGTGGGTTTGGATCAGTTGGAGGTGGAACATCATTCTCAAGGCTGGACATATCCTCATATGTATATTCTTCAGCTGCTCTCTTGTTCTGTCCAATGGTTGCATCTATGATAGGTCCTCTTCTGGGTGGTGATTATCTTTGCTCCAGTACGGTCATCCGTGCACTGGTAATTTAAAAAGTCTCCAACAAGTAAGTCATGGTCACTTATTCATTGTCGGCTTCTTCTACCATTGTGTTGTTCCTACGAATTTTTAAAACTCGGTATCAATGCTCTTTAACAGAAATATTAAGATATATTTCAAAATAGCAGAAATATTGAGCATATTTGAGAAAAAAATAAGTGGTTTCCTAATTTGGAAACCGTGTAACAAGTATGGAATGTAACTTTTTTTTTTTTTTGATATTATGAAACCTAATTATGCAAATATGGAATACTAATGCAAACAAGTAAATCTTTTCTATTTATACTTAAATTTTTTGGATCAAACAAGGAATTAAAAAGAAAATGAGATGAACTTTTATTTATGCTTTTTCGATGGATGATAAAACAGTAATAAGTAGATGAATGCAGCAACGATTTTTATAGGTTTTATGATGAAAAACTTAACTAGAAAGATAAGGCAATGATTCTAATAAGGAACACAAAATTTTTGTTTTGACTTTTCGATTTGGAATTGAAACAGAACAAAAACAAATAAACAGATCATAATAAAAGCAATAAGAATGATAGAGATGGGACAAATAACACATGATGCTTTGAGCCTAAACTCTGATACAAAATGATGTGGGATCAAGAGGTGATGATCTCACTTATGTACTAATGGTTGTAGAACACTCTTAACAAAAACTAGTGGATGAAGATGGCTTGAAGTTGGATTGAGATGGTGAATTAACAAGGGTATATACGTATTTCCTTGAATCTTCTGGTTGGATGGAATGGACTTGATCAGGGACCGGGGATGGAAGTGATAGACGCCACACAGCCTGATGGAGAAGGATATGATAAGTCTGAACTCTCTGAATCTCCAAGAATCACACACAAGCGAAATCAAAGAAAGCCATTTCTTGCAAATAAACTTGATTGATAATACTGAAAAGTTGTGTGCCTGGTACAAAGGAAGACTAAGCCTTTTAAAGGCAGAATACAAATGAATGAAAGGAATATATGGTGGAATGAAATACCAGAAACAAATTCTTTGATCTTGCAGAAAGTAGCCATTGGTTGGCGATAGGGAATCCATGTAGTGGCTGATATGGTGAGTGTGATCTCCTAAAGAATATCTTGGAATTCTTTGATCTTCTGTCTTCTAGAGACTCATTCAATTGTGTATGAGTCTTTGGCTCTTTGGCCCTACTTAAACATCTCGAAATATGAATATGGTAACTTCTTGTTGAACCTGCAAACCCGGAAGAAATAGCAAAGTTGATGTCTTCTGGAGTAGGTAGTATGTTTCTTTGGGTTTCTTCATAAGTTGAGGTCCTTCTTGTATCCCATAATCTCCCTTGTCATTTGAAGTATTAGTATCAAGCTCCTTTGCAAACTGAGTCTTCAAATGGAGTTGATCTTCAAAGTTGGTCTTCTTGATGGTAATGAGCAATGGTATGCTCTTTGGAGCTTATGGCTTAGTGTTGGTTGTCTCTGTAGTAGTCTAACGGCAGTTATCTTCAGGTGGAGTGTTCGAGTGTTTGTATTCAATGGTTGGAGCGCAAATGGTTTTCAGACAGTTATGATCCTCTTTTGGTCCAATATGTGTTTCTTGAATGATCTCTAGCTTGAGCAGTCTCTGTTTAAGTTCTTCATTCTCTAGAATTGTGATCAAGCTCTCAATTGGTTGTTTAACTCTTTCCTTAAGCTTCTGGTCTCTACCCTGGTCTTTTGGAGTTTGTCTCATGGTTGGAATCTTGGTTTCTTGTTCAAATTCCTCAGTTGGGCTTGTTTCCATGTCATCATCAAACCCATCTGCAACACTCACATGAAGATAAAATGACGCAACAGTCGTGAAAGTGTACGAGTAGACACAAGAAAAAGGAAGAAGCAGGAGATGCTCCTCTACAACCAATTTGATGTTCTCTTATCTTTAAAGGATGACTCAACATGACAATTGCGTCATCAAACCTAGAATCTAGAGTGTTCTTCCTTGTGTATATAATCATGTATTGACTCATCTTGTAACTAAAGTTTTAAGCTAATAAAATACAAAAGTTTCTCTGGTATAATTTGTTTTCTTCATAAAGTATTAAGCGTTGTTGAGATACCACCGAATGATATATGATATTGGTTGAGCGTAAAAAAATGGTAAAAACCGTATGTTAGTTATGGGTTACGGAGAAATTAGAATCCAAATTTTACTTTTTTAGATAACAAAAAAAGAGTAGTTTAAATATTTTAAAGATATTTTAAAAGGGCAAAGGATATTAGAAACTTTTAATCATATAGTAGAGAAAATAGGTAGAAATAAACTAAAAAGTTTTGTATTTTGAAAATAATCTAACTTTTTAGAAAACTTCTTCTTAAATGATAATTTACTAGATTTTTGTCACCTAATTTACTAGATTATATTTAGCAAAATTGATATTATTGAGGAACATATTGATTATTTGAGTTACTCTAGATTATTTAAAAAGTTTATACCAAATTATAGGTGCTACAAAATTATTGATTTGGCATCTGATTCTGACATGATAGATCCCAACATAAGTCTCCATAAAGATATATATATACACACCTTTTGCTTTCACCTTCCATTAGTTATATATCCCATTGTGGATTTATAACCGACATTGCAATGTTTCTAAGATGTCTCTAATCGTTTGTGGGATGGATACGCAAGTCAAATCGATTTTGGAAAAGTATATATTTTTTATATATGATATCTGGGGTTAATTTTAAGTTTTGTAAAAGAAATTAACTGTGTTTAAATTTATTTGTATCTATACAATGTTACTATATTTATTTAAATATAGTATGGAGTTTGAGCTTGACCAATGTCTGGCTTGATCAAACTAAATCGGTCCAGCTTTTGTAGTCTTGACCATCGATCGGAAAATTTTGGTTTTGAATGGTAACTTCTAACCGCTGCGGTTAGAGGTATACCGTTTTAACTGTTACCAATCACAAGAACGATATAAAAGCTATAGTAAAAACAGTTACTTTCAGCTTTTTGTTATCGTTTCTACTAACAATTTTTCTAATAATTTTTTCTAACCACTTTCTCTTACAGATTTGCACTATTCAATCGGTTACAGCTTTCTCTAACCGCTAATTCAACCGTTCTATTTTAGTTCACTAATTGAACCCAAGTTTGGACATGAAACCCGATTGAAGCTGATTAGGACTTGAGTAACAAAGAAAATTCTATAACTACAAAACTTTAAAAAAATTGATCCAAAATACTTGATGGGGTTCAAGTCATTATGTGGTCTAAACATGTGTTCTCTCACAAAAAAATATATAATATTTAATCTTTCTCTCTTTAGTTGATTTTTAGTAACTTTCAATATGATTTCATTCATTTTTAATTTATTTTAATTTTTGGGCAATGAATTTGTGTTAATTAAAAATTAAATTGTAATATGTATATATTTTTGGATTTAAAATAATTTTTGAATATCCAAAAATCTTATATATATCACCAGCAAATTATTTTTAAAGGAAGTATTGATTATATAAGAGCTGGAATATAGAACAGAAAATTAAATTTCATGAAAAATGAAATTAAAATATTATTTTAATGATATTTTTATTTTCTAGTTATAAATTTTATAAAATAATTATTAAAAGAGAAAAAAAAATCAAAATATTAATAATAGTAATTAGCCACAATAATTTTAGTTCGTTAAGAATATTATTATTATTATATTTGACTGCATGAAAATTAATGTAAACATAACATCTTGGACCTTGGTTAATGTAAACATAACATCTAAAAACTAAATTTTAAAATAAATTATTATTATTATTAAGTTTTTATTAATCAATTACCGGTTGTATTATTTAATAAACTGTGTATAATCAAAATCGATCGACAACTTCGGTTTTTCGGTTCGGTTACTCAGTTTTTCGATTTTTGTTTTTAAAAAAACTAGCAATCGGTTTTTGTTCTTCCAATTAATTCGGTTCGGTTTATTAAAACTTTGGTTCGGTTCGATAATTTCTGTTCGGTTTTATATCTCAGGGCTAGTTTTTTTGTGAACTAGTATCAGGCGATTGAAAAAAAAATTATCACGTCCTAGTTCACCCTAACAACAATTACATCTAAAAAATCAAAGGAATAACTGAAAGAGCATTATTATTATTATTATTATTATTATTATTATTATTATTATTATTATTATTATTATTATTATTATTATTATTATTATTATTATTAGATGAGATACTATTTAAGCACAAAAAAATATGTAGAAGTATTTATGGTGGTGGTTTGCAGGCCTGTGACTTCGGTTTTTCGGTTCGGTTATGGTTCGGTTATTCGGTTTTTTGGTTTTTTGTTTTTTTTTTAAATCACCGATCGGTTTTTTTCTTCCAATTAGTTCGGTTTGGTTCATTAAAACTTCGATTCGGTTCGATAATTTCGGTTTGGTTCTATATCTCAGGGTTACGTATATATATATATATATATATATATATATCAAACACACAAACACAAACTGACAAAAGTATATATATATAGTGGAAGATTAAAATTTTTATGAAAATCAAAATCGATCGACAACTTCGGTTCTTCGATTCGGTTACTCAGTTTTTTGGTTTTTTGTTTTTTAAAAAACCTACCAATCGATTTTTGTTCTTCCAATTAATTCGGTTCGATTCATTAAAATTTCGGTTCGGTTCGGTTCGATAATTTCGGTTCGGTTTTATATTCCAGGACTAGTGGTTTGGATCATTGAGATATGACCTTGGACTCACGCTTATCTTTTATAGTATTTCTTTAGTTTACTTTTATAATGTTTTCGGAATTAGTTTTCGGTTATTCGGTTTTTTGGTTTTTTGATTTTTTAAAAAATCGCCGATCGGTTTTTTCTTCCAATTAGTTCGGTTCGGTTCGATAATTTCGGTTTGGTTCTATATCTCAGGGTTACGTATATATATATCAAACACACAAACACAAACTGACAAAAGTATATATATATATATATAGTGGAAGATTAAAAAATTTATGAAAATCAAAATCGATCGACAACTTCGGTTCTTCGGTTCGGTTACTCAGTTTTTTGGTTTTTTGTTTTTAAAAAAAAAACTACCAATCAATTTTTGTTCTTCCAATTAATTCGGTTCGATTCATTAAAATTTTGGTTCGGTTCGATTCGATAATTTCGGTTCGGTTTTATATCCCAGGACTAGTGGTTTGGATCATTGAGATATGACCTTGGACTCACGCTTATCTTTTATAGTATTTCTTTAGTTTACTTTTATAATAATATTAGGTTTCGGAATTAACTCCTTTAAAATGTTGATCGCGGCCGATATTTCCGTGATAAGAAAAATTAAATACTTTTTGGATAAATCAAAAGAAACAAGGAAAATTTGATATGGACCGTTTCGTAATTCGGATGTATATAAGTTTTGCCTTTCTTCTTCATCGTTATTGATATAAAACCATTGCCGGATATTAAAAAAAAATAATAATAATAATAAGAAGTTATAAAACCAATTTGTTCAAAAAAGTTATAAAACCAATTCATTTAAAAAAATAAATAGAATACGATAACTAGGACTAGTTTATTTTATGTAAATAATAATAAAGAAGATTGGTGGGTTAAAAAGGGAGGCGAGGAAGAAAGAACAGCGACCTCTTCTTCTTCTCTCTCTTCCTTTCTCTTTGGGAGAGATTTTTTTTTAATATGTGAAATGGTTTCCAGAATTTGCTGAATAAACTCTCACTAACACAGAAAAGAAAAGAGCTCAAAGAAAAAGAAAGCTGGAGAGAGAGAGAGCAGATAGAAAACGATAGCATCGATCTCTTTCTTTAATTCTCTGCAACTCCAAGGTATTCTTATTTTGCTCCCTCCCTCTCTCTCTCTCTATATATATATATATATATACATGTAGATGATGACCGAAGCTGAAAGTGAAAACCTCAAAAGAGATACAAGAAAGAGATGGAGACGAAACAAAAACTGTATAAGACCTAGTTGACTCCTCTCTCTCTCTCTTTCTTTTCCTTAAAATTTTAGTCTTTTCGTTATATAAGATTCCCTGTGTAAGTATCTGAGTCCTTACAGGATCCAAGAGCTTTGGAAAGTGGTGTAGTTATGAATAACAAGAATCAAGAATTGGTATGGGTCTAGCTACTACAACTCTTCCTCATAAGACTCTTGAGAACAATTCAGAATCTATGTCCCAAGAATATCATCATCACCAAGGAATCTTTTCCTTCTCCAACGGATTCCACCGATCATCATCTTCTCATCAGGAGGAAGTTGAGGAATCCGCTGTCTCTGGTGCTCCGATACCGGTATACGAAACCGCCGGAATGTTGTCTGAGATGTTTAGTTTTCCCGGTGGTGGAAACGGTGGCTCAGGCGAGATTCTTGATCAATCTACTAAACAATTGCTAGAGCAACAAAACCGTCACAACAACAACAACTCAACTCTTCATATGTTACTACCAAACCATCATCAAGGTTATGGTTTCAGCAACGAGCAACAACATCACTTCACATGGCCATCTTCCTCCGATCATCAGAGTCAAGGAGATATGATCGGGACCGTACACGTGGAAGGTGGAAAAGGTTTATCTTTATCTCTCTCATCGTCATTAGAAGCAGCAGCAGCAGCTAAAGCAGAAGAATATAGAAACATTTATTGCGCAGCCGTTGATGGAACTTCTTCTTCTTCTAACGCTTCGGCTCATCATCATCATCAATTCAAGACTCTTCTTCTTGATAATTCTAATTCTCATCATCAAGTTGTGGGACATTTCGGCTCATCATCATCTTCCTCTATTGGAGGGATCTATACGTTGAGGAATTCAAAGTACACGAAACCGGCTCAAGAATTGTTGGAGGAGTTTTGCAGTGTTGGAAGAGGACACTTCAAGAAGAACAAACTTAGTAGGAACAACTCAAACCCTAATACTAGCGGTTGCGGTGGTGGAGGGTCCCCCGGAGTTATAGCCAATCATAATCCTCCTTTGTCTCCGGCTGATCGGATTGAACATCAAAGAAGAAAAGTCAAGCTACTCTCTATGCTTGAAGAGGTAACGTTTTCACACTCTAGTCTTCTCTAACCAATGAACTAATTTCCCATTAAACTTTTTATTAAATTTAGTGAACTGTTCTATATAATATGATTGAATGGATCAATCAACCAATTTCGTATCAGAAATATGATTTTTCTTCCTGGTTTTTTCCATCATATCTTTTTTTTTTTTAAATCAACCAATATTTCATAAAACTCTAGATATGATTTTTAAAAAAAAAGAATCAATGTATGGAGAAATATCGACTGGTACAAGAACACGACACATGCTCTAGTTGGTAGAGCTTGATTACGCAATCCTACCATCACTTATATAATTTTTCTAACTAATATCATTATACTCGTGTTATAGTCTAATTTGACATATATTAATGCATATTTTGTGCTACGAGTTTGGTGGCATGGCTTAATCAAATAAAGATATGATTAATTAAGTGATTTAGTCTTCAACCAGATCATTAAAATTAGAGCTTCCTTCTCAATATAAGCTACCTTCACTACATAACTAAAACTAGTCCTTGAAGTTACTTCATTATTTATCTAAAAAATATTTTGTAGTTGACATAATCTTATTTCAAGATTTATATTCCATAATTAATTGCCTATTGTAGGATAACAAAACACATTAAAGTATTCCGTATGTACTTGATTTGTCAATGTTTTGACAAAATTTGCTCGATTTATTGTCTTATCTAAACGTTATTATTTCTTGCAGTTTGTATTTTATCAGATCAAATGAACTAATAATAACAAAACATAAATAGTCCATTTTTGTTTTAATTGAATTTTTAGGTGGACCGACGGTACAACCACTACTGCGAACAAATGCAAATGGTAGTGAACTCATTCGACCAAGTAATGGGTTATGGCGCGGCGGTTCCATACACGACGTTAGCCCAAAAGGCAATGTCTAGACACTTCCGGTGTTTGAAAGACGCGGTAGCGGTTCAGCTAAAACGCAGCTGTGAGCTTCTAGGTGACAAAGAGACGGCGGGGGTTGCGTCCTCGGGATTAACCAAAGGTGAAACGCCACGATTGCGTTTGCTAGAGCAGAGTTTGCGTCAGCAACGAGCGTTTCATCATATTGGTATGATGGAGCAAGAGGCATGGAGACCGCAACGTGGGTTGCCTGAACGCTCTGTTAATATCCTTAGAGCTTGGCTTTTCGAGCATTTTCTTAATCCGTAAGTCCATCTTCTAATCTCTTATTCAAGATTACATATCCACTCTTATTCTTTGATACAGATATAATTATTCTTGCAATGTTGACCATATATTATAAAAACTAGACTACCATATATGCAATGATATATATCATGGTCGTATATTTTACTAAATTATATTTTAGAAACAAAGATTGTTTTTCTTCGAACTTATTTTGGTTTTGCGGGAGGAATATTTCAATTACAAAATTTGGAAAGCAGCTGGTTTTCCATCAACAAAATAATAATAAAAAAAAAATATAATGTCTTGAGAATGTTTGTGAATTTCTTTAAAATCTGTTAGTTACATCAATTTAAATTCAATATTATATTTTTATAAATTATTCCTTGATGGCACCAGTAAAAACCATCAGTTAGAGTGAAAATTAACAAGGGTAACAATGCATTGACCTTGAGGTTTTCAAGAATTTAGGTGCATTTTTGTGCATAATATGTATATCTAAGTTGTGTTTGCCAAAAAAAGGGATTAAATATGAATAGTAGTAATATAATAAAAGAAATTTGCAGAATGAGATCACAAACTTTTATGCTTTGGGATCATAATAGCATCCTAAGGGTTTCTCTCCTTTCTTTATAGTTTCCTCATTGATTGGCTTTAATTTTTTTCCCTATACTATATTTTAAAAGAAGTAACAATGCTATTAGGATAATTACAAAAATATGTCTCAGATATGTCAGTGGTGCAGCGTCATTGGTATATTGTCTCTTAAGTAAGACAGAAAAAAAAAAAAGAGAGATAAAAAAAACTAAAAGCTGATAAAAGCAATTTCCTTTCTTATTATTCATCAGAACTTTCTTTATTTAATGTCTTGCCGAATTTTACTATTTTGTTGTTAGTGAAGTAAAGAAGAGAACAGTTGTACAGTTTTTTTTTTATCTTGTACCTCTCTGTGGAAATATTTGCTTTATCATAAAAAATAAAATCAAAATAATTCTTCTATTCTGCAATCAGCTTTTTCTTTTGTCTCTTAGATTCTCACGCCCTTGTAAGAAGAAAATTTGTACATTTTCTTGCAGCTACTTGATGATTGTGTTTTTAGTTATTGGGTTTAGGGTTTTAAAGATTGTGAAGTCATTTTCTGGTCTCTTTCTCAGGTACCCAAGCGATGCTGATAAGCACCTCTTGGCTCGACAGACTGGTTTATCCAGAAATCAGGTCAGCCTTTATAACAGTATAATATACTTACTTTTTTATTACTTATCATACAATAACCCTTTTAATCACTCAGTGTTTACATATATGTACTTAATTCACAAATTTACTATGTATATCTCATCATGCAAAACCTGACATGAGTGGCTTCATGTCTATTATCTTGCATGGATTTTGAATATGAAATCATTTTTTTTCTTGGGGCTCGTTTCTTTCATTAAATACATTATAAATATACACATAATTATACACAAGCATACAAGATATAGGACAGAGAGTCGGAAGAGAGAGAGATAGATAGACATAAATACTCAAACTAGGACCATACTACTCATGTGCATCTAGGACCATATTTCTCATGTGCATGAAAGTTTGTAGCTTTATTTCGATTATAACATGGAAGTTTGAAGCTTTAATTTCAATTGTAACGACCACACCTCAAATTCTTGTATACCTACGTATATATAAATCTACACCACAAATTTTAGACTAGGTCACTACGTACATATCCCTAATACTCTCTATTTCGACCCAAAACATATCATGTTAAAAAAGTCAATACACACGAAAGAATATTTAGTTTGAGTGTATAAATTAAACATGATTATATTAAATATACCATTCATTCAACAATGATAAACTAAAACTTTAATTTGAAAATCATATTAAAAATGAAAATAATTCCACAACAACAACGTCGTCCGTCGTCCTGACTCTTGTGGTCAAGTGGTTGGGGACGGACCTTGGACGCTACCCGCGTTCCGGGTTCGATCCTCCTGCCATGCGAAACTAAGTCACATTTGTTTAGGACACCTACATGGATATGAGCTCATTGCTTTCGGCCCATTTGAATACCCGGAGAGAGGGTCTATCCATGGGCTGCACTTCCCTTTGGGGATTAGTCTGAGCCCCTCCATAAACTCGGGATACCCCAGGTTAATCAAAAAAAAAAAAAATCCACAACAACGTCATTTTTAACGGAGGAGTAAATATATTTTCACATATCTGAAATAATTTAAACAAAAACTTTTAATCTAATAAGTAATGTTTTATTAAAAACTTGGTGAGAGTAACAATTTTCATAAAACTTCGTTGTTTTCTTGTTTTTTCAGGTATCGAATTGGTTTATAAATGCTAGGGTTCGTCTATGGAAACCAATGGTTGAAGAAATGTATCAACAAGAAGCAAAAGAAAGAGAACAAGAAGAAGAATTAGAAGATAATCAGAAAGAAGATTATCAACAACAAACAAACAACAACGACACGAAACCCAATGAAAGCAACTTCACTCTCGTTCAGACAATAACCGCACAAACTCCAACAACAACGATGATGACGCCGACACCTCACGAAAACGACTCTTCGTTCCTCCCTTCCTCTGCCTCCATCGCAACCGCCTCTCCTCACGGCGTTTCAGACGCTTTCACAGTCACCACATGTCAGCAAGACGTCAGTGAGTTCCACGTCGACGATGGTGTCATAAGATTCGGAACCAAACAGGCTGGTGACGTGTCACTGACGCTTGGTCTACGCCACGATGGCAATATGCCTAATAATAAGAACCCTTCTTTCTCCCTTAGAGACTTTGGAGATTTTTAGACAGCCTTCGTCGTTTTCTCCATTTATTAATCAATTTATAATAGTGGAATTTTATTGTTTTTGTTGCTCGTAATATGTTTTTAGTCTCTTCGCATACTTTTAAAGTTTCATTTTTTTTCCTCTCGTAAGAAGAAGAAAAATACATATATACATACATATATATATATATATATAAATTGATACCTCTACCTACCAAAGTTCTATAATTTTGTTTAGATTGTAATTAAGCAATATTTAGTTTGTTTTTTTCCTTCCAAATTGATGTCCTTGATAAGACTTTATAAAAAAAACTTATATTAAAATTATTTTCATATTTTAAAATAATCATATATATATATAATTCTACTTTTATGTTGTGATTATCAACATATTTTAAAATAAAGTCTTGTTCATATTGATATCCTTACCAAATTTTCTGTAATTTTTTTGTTTTAGATGGTGGTGTAAATAATTTTTTTTTATAATTCTGTTCAGATTTATACCCCTACACAAAATTTTGTTTTAGATTAATTAGGTTTATGTAAATATCTTGAAATTAAACATTAGCGTAGATTCTTTCATTTGATAGAATTTTTTTTTAAAACATGATCTCTTCTAATTGATTTTACTAATTAATAAACGACAAAGTAGTAGGAAAGAGCCATGTCAACTGAGTGACATCCCTTTGCTTGGATAATCAGATTAATCACCTCAACTAATCCCTACTTACTACAACTATGTGCTTCTTAATTTAGTAATGGCAACAAAATGTGTTTGGGACAATACATCGTCTTATTAACACTTGTATTATTTTTCAATTTATATTTAAAACGTGAATAAAATCCGTGTTTGTTATGTGGGTTTTTCTTTTTTTCTTAACAACATAATTTCCCTAAAATTGCAAAGGTTTGGTTACATGTCATATTGGGCATATCTCAATCGAGACGCTGACATTTTAATTCCATAAAGAGTCATTAAGCTCATTGCCATGGTGCTACTCAATTCTCTGTTTATAATCGGGACTCATTAGTTTACTTAATTTGTTCATAAAAGGGTTTCCTTAAAAGTCACTTCAGTAATTTTGTTTAGACAAGAACGTCTACGTTTCACCTAATTCCATATATACACACTACATTCCGATTGGCAAGTTAAATACGATACGATTATTTGACATTTTACTTTTATTAGATGTCTTTAGCGCAACCAATTAATAGAAAGTGAGAGATGATCGAGAAAGAAGAAGAAATATGTTTATTCTCTGTTAATCTATTACAACAGTTAGAACAACTCTTATATACTGAGTTGTTCATTACACGGTTTACATTCAATTAATCCAATTGATATTGGTTAAACAATAAATCGAAATACATATTTCATATAGTCTAATATTCCCTTTTAAGATAAGAATATTGAAGATAAACTCATCTTGCCAATAAATTCCTTGAACTGTGTAAGATATAAGGGCTTGGTGAACACATCTGCAACTTGAGCTGTAGTGCGAACGTGCATAGTTTTTAACAAACCAGACTCAATCTTCTCTCTTGTTGTATGACAGTCATTCTCAATGTAATGGTCCAAATCCCATAGCCCAAAAGTTTTTTTCAAAAAGGAAGAGAAAAGCCTAGCCCATTAGCCAAGCCGTTTTCCTTTTTCCAAAACCTTAGCCTCTACCTATAAATACCAGCTCCCTAGCCTCTTAAAACCTATTTCTTCCCTCTGCTGCGGAGCTCTGTCGGAGTGTGGAGTTGACCAAAGCCCTAGGAGCTACTATTCACGTTTCCGAGCTTCCCTTCGATCCAAGTAACCCTCGAATCCCGTAGATCTAAGTTTTCAAAACCCAAAACATGTTTTCATTCGTTTTTCAAAAAAATACCCTGAACCCCGAGAAACCGAGCACACCACCGTGACCGCCTTGCCGAGACGAAGCCGTAGCCGCCGAGCCGACCCCGCCGCGCCGCCGCACGCGCCCACACGCGCCGGAGAGGAGCCGGTCGCGTGAGATCCACGCGCGCCGGAGGAGCTGACGCGCCGGAGCCACGAGCCGACCACCGGAGCCACCCGCTGCCGCCACGCGCTGCCGCCGCCGACCGGAGCCGCCGCCAGTCGCCGGAGATTCGCCGGAGCGCCGCCGCCGTCCACCGCCGGAGCCGCCGCCGTCGTCGCCGGAAAAGCCACCGCCGACCGTTGACCGCCGCCGTTGACCACCGGTCCGGTTCGGTTTAATTTCCAAATCAATTTCGATTTCGGTTTAAATCAATTTCGTTCGGTTTAATCCGGTTTGCTCAATCCAATTCGATTTCGGTTTTCCCTTTGGTTCAATTTCAATTTCCGGTTTAATCCAAAACCAATTCCAATTCGATTTCAATCCGGTTCAATTTGGTTTATGATTTGAACTTCCAACTTCCTTCGATCATAACTAGATCGTCTTAAACCCGAATTGAGTGATTCAAAAGCCTAAACCGCTTCTTTTTCGCCCTCTTTCCAGATCTGTCGTCCGTTCGGTCTCATGAAGCCTCCAAATTACGAAAATTCCCTCCTTTGGCTAAGGTGAGGATCGGTTCTTGACCCTTGCTTGCCTATTCAATTCTGGACGATAGTCCTTAGTTAATACCGTCTTTCCTAGATATCGTAGGATAGTTGAGTACTCTATGTGATTGATTGTGGAACGTAGAATGCTAGGTTATCGCTTAAAGTGAAAACGTTGTGTGTGCTTGATGGATTTGAAGGGTTTAGAATTGTGGTAAGGCCCCCGAAAGGATGTTGTTTGGCGGCTCGCGTACCGAGGGATTTTGGTTGAAAGGTATGTGACCCTTGAATCGTCGGAAGGGGGTTTTGGCGAGCCCTCCAAGTGGAATAAATTTGGGCGCCGGAGCCAATGGCGGGCTTCGGTTTCCCTGGGAATTGTTTGCGCTTCGGGAGGTAGTAGTCCTTTGGGACGTAGGTTGTGTGGTGAAAGCCTTCGGGTGATGATTGTTGATTGCAAGATGATATTAGCCTAGGACTTGTGTTTCATCGTTGTGTAGTGTAAGTTAGGACCGCGGGTGATATTCATACATTTTCATGCATTTAGGCTTGTACATAGTTCTTGTTTTGACTTCTTTTATCCATCATTCTTACCATTTTGTCGAGTCATTGTCGCATCTAGAGTTTAGAGTTGTCTAGGACTAGGAGTAGGCATTTTAGGCTTGCATTTGGAGTGTTTCTTGTGTTTTGCAGGTGATTGGAAGCGTCTATGAGAAATGGTGAGCTGGGAAGTGGAGTCTAGAGCCCAAGGAACTAAGGAGAATGCGAATACAAGCCGTACCGGTAAGCATATCGGTCGAGCAGCCGATACAGCACATCGACAGAAAGATCCGAGAGTCAATATCGGTTGGCATATCGGCTGGCCCAACCGATATGACCTCTCGGATTAATTTTCGAACATCCATATCGGTTGGCGTATCGGCCGGCCCAACCGATACGCGTCCCAGAATTTGTTTCGATCCGGGTCAACACCCGGTTTGTTCCAGGTTGACCCGGCTCGCACCCTATTGACTATTTAGGCCAAAAACCTATTTCTTATGTTTTCTAAAGCTGTTTTTGATGTTCTAAACTCTTTTGTAAGAACAAATTGAATTCTTTGGATTAATCTAGTATTTCTCTTGTTATTCCTTCAACAAATCTCTCAATCCCTCACCAATCTCCATGATCAACTCTATTTCTATGAGTTTTGTTGATCTAGTTATGATTAGTGAGTAGTTCTCTATAGGCTTATGGGTTAGGTAGGATTAGGTTGATTAGGGGTGATCAATAGATTTCTAGTGGTTAATTGTTTAAAATCTCATCTAGCAAAGTGTGCTTAATGCCTAATTAATCTTGATCACATTGATTAGGATGTTTAGAATTTCTTGTTCACAACATGTTCGATGAAATTACAGTATCTAGCTTTGTTAGGACTTTCACATTCTAGCACATGAAAATGTATGTCTAGAGTGATTGTTTGCTAATTGGAACCTGTTTGAATGCTCGTTTGATTTTAATTCACAAATGATGATTTGTTCTTGAGTTAAGATTAAGTGAAGAATTGGTATTAAGAGATTAAACTGATTTACTTGGTGTGTTCCTTGCTAGGAGATTAGCTTTTAGAAGTTTAAATTAGGATTCCTTGATCATCCCGAGTCACCTATCCGTTGACCTTAACCATTGGGCCTTATTCTTGTCATTGATTGAATCGTTTGTTTATTTGCTTTTGTTTACTTCGGTTTGATTTGCTTTCGTTAGGATTGTTAGAAACTAAAACCAAATTGTTTGATTTGACTCTGAAGGTTTAGTGTTTGCTTATTGGTTTTATCCATCCCAAAAAGGTTCGATACCTCAAGGCTACATCGATAAGCTTGAGGAATTGGTACCTCAAAGGATTGCAAAATCCTAGTTATCAGCGGGTTCCTTAAATCCGCCCTCATTGGGTAATTGTGTTTGAAACAATTACTCAGTCCTTTTTCCTTTACGCGTCCCCGTTTTCTTGCAGGTCCGGATGCGGGATTAATTCGATCGGGTGATGACATTGGTGTATTTGAATCCGAAGAGAGCGCCGAGTCCTGGGAAAATTTGAGTGACATCCCGGTTGGACCAAAATGGGCTTCACGGGTGTCCTAATGCCGCGTCTCCGGTTTAACCGGGAGGCGGGTGTTACACTCAACATGTTTGGTTCTCTCATGAAAGACTGCATTATTGGCAATATGTATATCTGTTGTAGAATCACAGAACAAAGGGACTGGATTTCGTTGATGAACTTGAAACTCAGCAAGCAACTTGACTAACCAAGCAATTTCACATGTTGCCAAGGCCATGGTGCGATACTCAGACTCAGTGGATGATCTAGACACCACGTCTTGTTTTTTAAACTTCCATGAAATGACTGATTCACCAAAGAACATGCATGTACCAGATGTGGATCTCCTTGTGTCTGGACAAGAACTCCAATCCGCATCAGTAAAAGCTTTAAGTTGTAAATCAAACTTGGAAGAATAGAATAATCCTAGACCAACCGTTCCCTTGATATATTGAAGAACCTTATGAGCAGCATTGAGATGAGACTTCGTTGGGGCTGAAGAGAATTGACATAACTTGTTCACTACGTAAGTGATATCAGGTCTGGTTATTGTCAAGTACATCAGTTTACCAACAAGTCGCTTGTATGTCTCTGGATTCTGCCTTTTAGGTTCATCAGTATGTAGAGCAAGTTTGATGATTGGCTCCATGGGAATGCTGGAAGGTCTGCTTCCAATGAAACATGTTTCTTCCAATAGTTCCATTGTATATTTCCTCTGACAGACGGATATCCCAGCTTTAGATCGTGCAATCTCAAGACCAAGGAAGTATTTCAGATTCCCCAAGTCTCGTAGTTTGAATGCTTTTGATATATCACCTTTAATCCGAGTAATATCTGAATCATTATTAAAAGCAATGACAATGTCATCGACATATACTAGCAAAGCAACATAAAGGTTACCAGTATGATGAATGAACAAAGCCTGATCCGAATGTGATTTTCTAAATCCAAGACCAAGAAGTGTTGAACTGAACTTAATAAACCACTACCCTGAAGCCTTCTTAAGTCCATAGAGCGACTTCTGAAGTTTGAGAACTGCATTCTTAGGTACTGATTCCCCCTTTCTAGCAGCATACCCTGGAGGTAAAAACATGTATATCTCTTCATCTAGATCACAGTTTAAGAAAGAATTAGATATATCCAGTTGGTGTAGACTCCAATTTTTAGCTGCTGAAACTGCAATTAGAGTTCTCACCGTGGTCATCTTAGCAACTGGCGAAAAAATGTCCACATAGTCTAAACCTTCTTTCTGTGTGTAGCTTTTAGCTACTAACCTCGCTTTAAAGCGTTCTAAACTCCCATCAGCATTTAACTTCAGTTTATAAACCCATCTGTAACCAATAGATGATTTGTTTGGTGGCAGAGAGCAAACTAACCATGTTCATGTACTTTCAAGAGCATGTTCTTCAGCTTCCATTGCATCATTACACTCTTTCAATTTTCTTGCTTGTGTGTAAGAATGTGGTTCATGATATTTATCAATTGCACATACGAAAGCTTGGTGACTTGGAGACAGTCGTGTGAGATTGATATAAGCAGATATTGGATACTGATATCAGCAGCAGTATTGCAGTAGTAGTCCTGAAGATGCACATGTTGTTTTCTCAATCGTGTTGAACATTATGCATTAGTAGAAGTGATAGATGTATCTTCACATATATCATTGTTCTTCTTTGCAGAAGTTTCAAAAATATCATCAGGGACATGATCATTGTTTGCAAAAGGGAACATAGTCTCAAAGAAGACTACATGGCGAGAGATGGAGACTGTGTTAGATTCCAAATCCAGAAGCTTGTATCCCTTGTAACCCGCATGATATCCAAGAAAACACACAAGCCTTTGATCGTGAATGGAACTTATGACGTTGATGTGGTGAAGCAGACTGATAGCACAAGCATCCAAATACCCTTAATGATTTATAGTCAGGCATCTTTGAATGCAAGACTTCAAAAGGAGATTTGTTGAGCAGTACTGGAGAAGGTATTTTGTTTATCAGAATACACAATCTCCCCAGTATTGTAATGGAACTTTGGACTGAAACATCAAAGATCTTGCCACATTCAAGATGTGTTGATGTTTTCGTTCCACTACTGAATTTTGTTCCGGTGTTTCAGGGCATGAATGGTATGAGATAATACCTTTAGCTTTGAATAAGTCACTGAACTTTAACTATGGAGCGTTATCAGAACGAACAGATTTTACATGTTGTTGATATTGAGTTTCGACCATATGCAAATAAGTGGGAAATATGTGAAGAACTTCGTCTTTGCTCTTCATCATATAAACCCATGTTGCACGAGTATGGTCTTCTACAATGGTCAAAAAATATTTGTATCCTTCTGTTGTTGGTACTGAAAAGGGACCCCAAGTGTCGATGTGAACTAATTCAAAAGCAGTATCAGACTTGTTATTCTGTAATTTGAAGGGAAGATGCTTTTGTTTAGCCAGTTGACATGTAGAACAACTAACTAATTCTCTTTTATTCATGTCTTTAAGGCCAAGTACATTTTGAAGAATATCCACTCTATCATAAGAGGGATGGCCTAATCTACTATGCCATAAGGCTGCATCAACCATTACAGAAGAACAAAAGGGAGTGATAACATCTGAAACATGTCTTGATAGAGAAGAGAAGTCAAGAACATACAATCCTGATATCTGTTTACCCTGTCCAATCATCTGCTCCTTGATACGACCCTGAATCACACAAGCATCCTCATCAAAATAGACTCATGATTTCAGATCTCTGGTCATTTGACTGATGCTAAGAAGGTTCAGTCTAAAATCTGGGATGAATAACACATTGTTGATTGTGATATCATCATTCAGTTTTATCTTCCCAACACCTGCAATTTTGACACTAAGACTAGTAGGAAGTGTAACAGAGTTACTTAGATCATAAAATAGGCTCTCAAACAAGTCTTTATCATGAGAGACGTGATGAGTGGCACCACTACCTATGATCCAAGTCTGAATGTTAACACATTCTTAGAGGCTGTCAAAATTCCAATAAAACATAGTGTAGAGAAAGAGAATGAAATACCATTCAACACTGAGTCATGATTTCATCAGAGGAAGTTGGTTTTGTTGTGTGATCTTGAGATAGGTTCGGAGCTGATTGAGTGCTGAAGTAAGCAATGACATCTTGTATATGACTCTTGGATAGACTGTCAACCAATTCAGCATTTGCATTTGATCCAATAGTACCAGTTGTGGCTTTAGTAGTATCCATAGATAGACTAGCAACCACTGGCTTGGATGGAATAACAGGTTTGTCTTGAGTCTGATTTTTCTCAGAGTTGAACTTGGTCTTATGTTTGAATCCAGGAGGATAGCCATGGATCTTATAGCAATCATCCATTGTATGTCCCATGTAACCACAATGAGAACATTGGACTTTGTTCTGTTTAGGATTGTTGTTGTAGGATGACCGAGTTGCATTTACTGAAGCTTCTTCAGTTGAAATGCTGAATGCAGATGCATTGTTTGTATTGTTGGACCAAAACTACGTTGACTATGATCTTGATCCAACAAGTTGTATATATCAGCAAGATCTGGAACTGTCTTCTTCATTATAATCTGACTGCGAATGGTCGCGTAAGACTCATTCAATCCTGCCAAAAACTTAATGATTTTGGTGTGTTCTGCTTTCGTTGCAGTTGCTTTGCAGCATTTGCAATTACGATAGGTTCCAACACATTCAACACCTTCAAGATCGTCCCACAGTGTTTTCAAAGCAATGTAGTATTCAGAGAGATTCATGGATCCTTGTTGCAGATGCCAAATCTGTTGAGTTATTTGATAAGATCTTGGCAGATTGGTAATATGAAATCGGATCATTAGATCTTTCCATATTTCTGTTGCATCGTTAAATCGAAGAATACTCTTGTATATATTCTTTGTAATAGAGTTCATCAGCGAAGATTTCACTATACTATTACATCTTGACCAAATCCTAAAGCTAGGATGCATTTCAGGAGGTCGTGGAAGAGAACCATCAACAAAAGCAATTTTATTCTTCGCATCTAAGGCAACAAACATAGCGATCTTCTAAGTAGTAAAGTTTTTTCCATCAAATACCTCAGAGATGATTTGATTCCCAGGACTATCGCCGTTCGTAAGATTGTACGACGAGTAGTTGATATCTGAGAAATCGAATGGAGGAAAAGGCGGCATGGTGTGGAAATTCTGCATCGGAATCATCGGAAAGTCAGGCGGATCGATCGGATGTGGATTCGAAGAAAATCCACCATGTTCGGTGTTTTCTCAGTTGAAGCCATTGATTTACCACCGCAACGACGCAAATTTCTGATGTAAACCATCATGAATGTCAAGGATCAACCGGATTTGAGCTCGATTGAGCTGGATTTAGTGAAGAATCAAGAGTGAAAGCGGAGCAAAATGCTCTGATACCATAATAGAAAGTGAGAGATGATCGAAAAAGAAGAAGAAATCTGTTTATTCTCTGTTAATCTGTTACAACAGTTAGAACAACTCTTATATACTAAGTTGTTCATTACACGGTTTACACTCAATTAATCCAATTGACATTGGTTAAGCAATAAACCGAAATACACATTTCATATCTAATACCAATAACTCGGAACAGTAGGGTCCTTCATGCCATATTATGGATTTTATATTATTTACGGTCTCACTAATTACAACCTAATCTATTCCGTTCACGACAGATATGATCTGTGATGTGTACTTAAGATGTCGATATATGCGCACTTACATTAGTTGGTTAATAAAACATAACGTGAGTAAGATTACATAATATTAATGGAACAATGTTTTCATGTACAATCTTTTAGCAGAGTTCAGGGTTAGATTGACACATAAATTTTTAAATACACATACCAAAGAAGAAGAAAAAAAATCTATGCTTGCTGGCTATAAAATCAGTCAACAAATTTGAAGGGTTCCTAGAAGAAGTTACATACATGTCATAAGATAAACGTAGAATCAATGGTTTATAAATTCTAGATTAATTATTTGGTAAAGAATCACATATACCTAAATCTATGTGTTTATTATTATTTTGTACTTGTGATTTAGTGATAAGAATTGAAAAAAACATATTCGATAGAGGTGATTATAAATTTAATATTTTGTGGGAAAGTAAAAGAAAAAGTCGCTAGGTATTCGATTGTTTTTGTAAGTAAGGGGTTGATTGGAAGAGCTGTGGTTTTTATTTTTTTGCTGTATAAATTATGCTGTAGGTTTTTTTGCCTTGGCTTTAAATTTAATTGATGTAGGTTTTTGGCTGTGAAAATATTTTCATTTTTCACAGCTCAATTTTTTTGCTCTGCATATTTAGTTTTGTACAGCTAAAACAAAAAATAAAAAATAATAAACAGCCTTGGACAGAAAAATATTTACAAAGCATGATTGGATTAGATTGTGTGCTTTGGAGAGAAAGAGCTTTGGACAGAAAAATATTTACAAAGCATGATTGGATTAGATTGTGTGCTTTGAAAAGAAATTAGGCTTTAGAGAGATTCTAAAGCCATTATCAATCACCCCCTAAGTAAATTGGGGAGTGTCACTTTCAAATATAAATTTACTGATAGAAAAAAAACTATTATATATTTGAAGGTTGTAATATTCATATCGTAACTGTAACTATCAATTATTTATACAGTACACTTATTTCATAGCAGTTGTTTTTAGCCCCTTTTTTTTGTTGATTTATGTGTCTATCACTCTAATCCTCCCAATAATGATTTTCCACGAAGAACATAACTACAATTACACTAAAATGATTTTGTGAAAAATCTTAAATTTTTAATGTATTTATGAATAAATAAAATGCCACCTGGGCCCTTTCCGACCTAATAAATTTATTAAATGCATATGATATTGTTTTACTTAAATACATTTATATCAATCGTAGTGGTCCATTTTTTAACCCTTTCTTGTCTGACCATTGTCCTTTATCTAATAGCTACCATACTCTTATAAAAAGAATTATAAATGGAAAACTTCATATACTGATTTAATTCATTATTATTTTTGGCTGGTATACAAAAAGAAATTAAAATATCAATATTTTGTCTTTTGTTAAAAGGAAAAAAAAATATACGTGACCAGAAAATCCATATGCATGAGTGTTAGATTCTTGATTTTAATACTGGAGGGCCTGCCTTTATAATAATCCATATGCAAGCGTATACATATGCTGTAAAATATGTATGTGTCTCACGGTGTGTTTGTGTGTGTACTGATATATATATTGCATGGTTTTAGCATGCACGATGGATTTTTATGTCATGATCATGGATACATAAAATTTAACAAGTTACTGTCTGATATATATCTACTTTTTTTTTTTATAATATCTATACTAGCTTAGCTCTCCAATTTATACTTCTTTCATACTTATATATTCACCGGAACAAGAATATTTTGAAGTTAAATAGTCGGTAGTTTTTTCTTAAAATATACTCCCTCTGTTTTTTTATATAAATAGTTTTAGTCTTATTTTTTTGTTTCAAAATGTAAATTGTTTTCACATATCAATGCAATTTTTATCTTTATTAGATATTGTGTGACCAACCAAATTTTTCAAAATTTTTAATTAATAAGTTAAATTTTATTTTGTTTATATATTAAATGCTACTTTTTAAAGAATTATTAATTTTTTTAAATTCCGCGCTTTTAGCCAAAACAACTTACAATATGAACACACAGAGGAAGTATTTTTGATTAAGCAACGTTTTATCGTCCTAGAATTGAATGGAGTAGAAGAAGATGATACCAACTTGTGTGGGCCCAATGGTTTTATTTGGTAGGGCCTATTTAAAATTGTATTGGGCTTGGGCCCATGGCATCATGGAATTTAGCGATCGCCGAATCCGATGACTACCCATCACACAATCATACTTTATGACCAGATAGGTCCCCTCACTTAAAACCAAAACTAGAATTTGTTTAAATATTCGACCACACATATAATTACATATATGTTCGAGTCTTGAACTTTTTGTTTTCTTCTGTATAACGACTAACGAGCACATGTTAAATTTAGTAACCAGCTAATATAATGAGCATTATTTCGTTCATACCGTTTGTTTGGCCATGAACCATCAAAAGCTTGAAACAATAAACTTCTTTCCTTTTTTTTAAAAAAATATGGGAGTTCCGAACCTCCAGTTTGCGGAGTGAACCTTTATATATCCAAATTTTTAAAATTATTATTTGTGCCCAAAATATTTAAATTCGGGACATAAAAAGAAACAATCTTTTGTGTTACTATTAGCCATAACAAAACATGTATTATCCGATTAAGATGAGTAGAATTGGTGACTCAGTAACGATGCTAATACGATTTATTATGAGATATGTGCTGGTAGACATCAATACGTTAAATGTGTGCATCAACTTAAATAATAAATATACTATAAATGTATTGGGGTTACAGAAAAGAATGATTGGAGAACAGTGAAGGTACACACTATCGTTGGAATAATTAATTTTTAGAGGATATGTCGTATCTTATTGTTGTCTTATCTCCATGTGATGTGAAATCTGGCCTCATACATAACTTCACATAAGTAGCACTGGTCTAACATAGAGCTGTGACTCTCAACCTTACCTGTCACACCTTCATCCACGGAAATGCAGACAAGAAGAAAAAAAAAAAAAATTCACTCAAGAAAAGTTAACACACGTTATTTCAGAAAAACATACTATAATTTAAAAAGTGTTTGTTTTGTTTTTACGGACTTTGACAGCTTTATTTACGTCTCCATGTAACTTTTTCCCATATTCTTCTATCATAGTACCATTTGACGAACTTCTTAAAAAATCTTTTGTTGTTTAGTAAATTAGGTGAAAAGCAAAATAGATGATGGAAATTAGGAAAATGGTAATGATGTGAATATTACATCAAACATTTTTTTATTAGATTGTTTATTCTTCTTCTTTTCATTCGTTTAACGAACATATTTCATGTTCTTGATCTAACAATTCCTTTGTCGTCTTTTACCTTCCCAATCGAATTAGCGAACCGGTTTAGCTAAACCAATCCAATGCTGAACCAAGACCAAACCAAACCAATTCCATAGCTGAACCACCTAGAACCAAACGGGCTGAGCAATGGCGGCGAGAGCAGCCTCTCCGGCGGATTTTCCGGCGTTGATCGCGACGGAGGAGCGTTGACCGACGAAAAGAAGAGTTTTCCGGCGACTGATGACGAGCTCCAGTGACTGAGGATACCACTGGAAGGTGATCAAGCCACTGATCAAAAGGAGAGAGAGCTGAAAACCGGCGGAAGAAGGAGAAGAGTGGCGGAGAGCGCCGACGACGACTTCTTTGGCGATTTTCCGGCGAGCTCCGGCGGCAGTGGAGGGAGATAATCGGCGGAGATTGATGAGGGGAGATAGGTGATCAAGGTTATCCAAATAGTTTTAGAAGATTTGACTTGGTGTAAGAGATATTGAAGTTGCTTGTTCTTCAAGCAATGAAGAACATGAAAAACATGATGAAGATCTTCATGAATCTTCAAAGAATGCCTGAGTTTTTGGTTGAATTTGGAGAGAGGAGAGAGGTGTTTTCGGTGGTGAGTGAGAGGAGAGAAGCTAAAGTTATTTGGTGAAGTGAAGTGAATGAAGAAATGAGGGGTGATGGGATTGCTCCCATGCAAACAATGGTTCAATGCATCCAAAAACATTCTTTGCACCCTAAAAAGAGGTGGTGCCAGGGAGAGAAGACACATGGCACTTCAGGGTACAATTCTGACCAAAAACACTGCAGCAATAAGCTTCTAGAACCTTCTTATTCTCAAACCATTTCGACATACCGATAAGACCAATTCCGAATTTAATATTTTAGAAACCCCATAGCTTCTTCCATAAATCTTCCAAGCAACATAATCAGATACTTTATGAGTTTATATGAATTTAGAAATTTGAATCACCTCGAACAGACACCCGTAGCTCCCGATATAAAGTTTACAAGTTTTCTCCGTTCTATCGGTTTCCTTTCCCGATAGTCCGAAAACTCGTTTAATGTCTGTTTCCACCATTCTTTGTCTTCTAATTTTTTTTTTTGCTTAAAATAGAAACTTGTGGCTCGTTTTGGTTTCTGGCTCGTATTTTGGTAAAATTACCAAAATGGCCTCCACCTGCACGTTGACCCAATTTTAGGAAACAAAGTATTACAACTGACGATTCCTCAATTCGTTGGTTGATATAGAAAATAGTGAAGAGGAAGCTTGAAGACGGCGCAAGAAAGGAAAAGGAAGGGGGAAGATACATTAATTAATTAATTAGGTTAAACAAATCAATGGTTGGGATTTAAAAGGGTTGGAGATCTAACGGTTGACAATGGTAATCTTGGTGCTTACTGAAATAAATTTTAACTGTAGATATAGATTAATCAATGGTTCACAAGAGTTATCCGTGTGACAGACTTTTGACCAATAGAAAATATTTAAAGTATAATTAATATATAATAATGAAAATATAATTTAAAAATAATAAAAATGGTTAAAATAAAATTTTAAAAATTTAAAATTTAAAATTGTAAGTTATAAAACATTTAATTTTTTTCAATTTTAAAAATAATTTTAAAATATTAAAAAGTATATATAATAACTAAAAATGATTAAATTTCATTTTAATTTTGGCTTTCATTAATTTTATTTCTTTTAAAATTTTTAATTTTAGTTTACAGTATATATAATAACTAAATTATTATTTTTTAGAATTTTTAGTTTATTATTAGTATCAAAATATTAGTAAATTTGAAAAAACAAATTAGACTTCTATTGTATTGTTTTAAAATAGTTTTATGTAAAATATATATTTAAATGGTTTAAATATTATTTTTTGTATAAATAATTAACTTTTATATTTAGTTTTATAGTTTATGATTAAAAGTTTAAAGTTTAAAATGTGTTTATGGTTTATGGTAATTGAAAGAATATGATTAAGGTTTTAAGATAATGTTAGAAAATAGTAGATTTGGAAAATAATAATATTTTTTAAGTATCGAATCTTAGTTATGGATATATTATAGGAATTAGATTTTTGTTTATAAATTAGGGTTTTAGGTTATGTTTAGGGTTTAGAGTATGTTTAGGGTTTTTTTAGAGTATAGGGTATATTTAGGGTTTAGAGTTATGAATTTTGTAAGTATTGAATTTTTAGTTGTGGATATATTATAGGAATTAGAGTTTTGTTAGTTAGATTTTTGTTTGTAATTTAGGGTTTGTTTAGGGTTTAGGTGTTGTTTAGGATATGAATATTGTGGTATTGGATTTGAAATAATAGTTTTATGTATATATAGAATTAATGGATTGTGTTTTAATTTTAATGATTAATAGTAGGTTTATGGTTTACAGTATAGGGTTTGAAGGGTTAAATTTAAGGTTTTAAGTTTAAAGTTTGAAAATAGTAGATTTAGGAATTCAATTTATTTATAAGTTTTGAATCATAGTTTTAGATATATTATAGTATTTAGAGTTTTAGTTATTAGATTTTTGGTTATAGTTAAAATTTTTATATATATGTTTATTTAAATTATGATATGAATATTGTGGTATTGGATTTGAAAATAATATTTTTATGTATACATAATTAATAGTTTGTATTTTAGATTTTATAGTTTATGATTAAGAGTTTAAGGTCTAAAGTTTGGGATTTTAGGATATATTTAGGATTTATAGTTTTGAATAGCTACGAATAAAATCGTGGCTATCCGTGGCTATTTCGTAATTCATGGCTATATTCTCTATAGGCTAAGTTCATGGCTATCAGTTCATGGCTAGACTCTTCCACGATAATTTCGTGGATAAATTAGCCACAAATAGCTATGATTTCAGATTGTGGCTGGGTAGCCACGAAAACTTTCTTATCTAGTCGTGGCTATGTTCTTCCACGATTATTTTGTGGTTATCTGTGGCTTAATATCCACAAATAGCCAAGAATGCCATTTTCTGGCTAAATAGCCACAACCAACTGTGACTGGATCGTGGTTATTTATAATTTTTCTTGTAGTACTTCCTTCGTTTGCGCCGATAGAGAAAAAAAAATCGTCAATCTCTTCACCAGTCAATCTCTTCTTCACCGGCCGATCTTCCTTCACGAGTCCTCTATCAGATTGTATGCTTCCCCTGGAAGTGGTGCGGCTTCATCACACCTCAAGGTCGAGTTCGAGGTTGAGGTCGACGACAACAGACAAAGGTGGTCGAAGTGTCCTGATTTACAATCCACAAATCGGATGCAGTGATTTAACATGAAAGAAAGTTGTTACAAGTAAAAATATAATTTTTTCACTAATACATTTTGTTTAAAGTACCATTTGTTCAACTAATGATATATATTCTCTGAAATGGTCAGCTATTGTTCAAAGTATAAGCAATCCCAAAAGCTCAAAGAGAAAAAAATTGTTTGCACCAAAAAGCTTTCGTATCGAAAAGTACTCAACATATGTTTGGAGTTACAATATAATTTCTATCATAATTGTAAATCATCATTAGTTAATTGCTGGGTTTTCACTCGAAAACTAAGCAATCGACCAATCTTTTTTTTTGTATAACCAGGAAAGGTTTGGGCCTTTGGCCTTAATCCTTCCATAGATCCGGTACCAGCTGTTGGTAATACTAGTTTAATGACGTAAACTATATCGTGACGTAGCTAATAGAAACTGAATTCAAGTAGCAAAAGACTACTTTTATCACTAGGCTAACCCCACTTCGTTAATGGACCAATCTTGATTAAATGAATAGATTATGTTAACAAAAGGAAATATAATTCTATAATGATTATTACATGATTGGAGGAATGATATATCAAATAATATATTAACATTATGCATAACATGATAACCAAGAATGAATATGATATTAACACATTTTTAATCTCATTATATATAAACTAAAGAACTAATTATCATTTCAAAATAATTAATAGATCATATATGATAATAAGTTAGTTCTTAGGTTTTATTATTATTTTTATATAATTTTATATTATAGTGTAACAATTATTATTAATATAATTTAATCTATGTTTTGTAGTTATATATAAAAGTTTCACTATTTATGATCAGTACCTTAGAATACAATACAAAATAAAAATTTGAAAATTATCTTTGAAATTGCAATTTTGAAAACAGTTTCGCAAACTTTTAAAAAGACGTCTTGGAGTTGGAGAGGATTATTGTCTCCAGAGACCCTCCGTACTGGAAACAAATCTCATATGCCCCTCTATTTATTAGAATATTTGTTAACATTTATTTTTAATCGAAAACTTGTAAAGTTACCAAAAAACCTTATGATTTTCGTTGAATTACATGACAACCCAGTCGGTTTTCTCGATCAAACCGCAATCCAATTTGGAACCGTAAATAAACCAAGGAAATAAAAAAATCGGTGGTTCACCCGATTTACCCGGGTCGGGTAACCCACAAATCGGATAATCCGCCCAACTCAAAGATATTTGTGAAGGATTATGCGTTTTTCCATGGTTCAATTCTCAGATTGCAACCTAGCACATAATCTTAAACAGATCTAGGTTCTTGTAATCGAATCATAAAACAAACCTGATCTTTACCTTTGCAGCGGAATGATTGGTGGTAATGACAAGATCAGATTAGAACAGATGGTTACCTGTTCCTCCTTGGTATCCACACGCTTACAAGCACGGATAGGCTGCTAGACCGAGTGGAATCACAGAGAGAGAGAGAGCTCAATTGGGAGAGAGAGGAGGCCACGGCCACAAACTCAAAAATCGCCAAGGGTTACAAAAACCCTAATGTTGCAATCTATCTTATTTACTAATGGGCCCAAGTTTAATTAATTAATTAAACTAATGGCTCATTAGTCTTTTGGGCCCAAGACAACAAATCAGACAAAAGCCCATTTGTTGTCTGCCCAACTCTCTGTACAAATACAGTAAATGCCTTAGCATCTTACCGTATTAATTCCATCTTAACTTTCCCGTTAGCTATGGTGTGTGACCCTTTGGGATCATACAATACTGGTAATAAGTCCTAAACTTATAGATCAAGAGCGGACTCTAGCAAGCCATCATGATCACCCAGTATTTATGACTTATGTCTGATCTCGACATTTATCATACTTTCTAGAGAGTACAGTAGATTTCAGGACATTCCCAACAATCTCCCACTTGTACTGGAATCCTACATTCCCTAGTCCTTTTGTCTCAATATCTCGATCTGGCATAAGGCAAGATGCGTGTCATCCTTATATAGCCAGACCATGTTCATCGGACCAGATTTGATACTGACAATGCAAACGACTTGGGCAAGTCCGTTTGGGAGTGGCCACTCTCTTACCAGCTATCAAGTCTCCGATTGGCCTAGAGATATTACCTCCGTTAAACGGCAGGGATAAATCCCATCTTGTTCCATCACTATGAACTACACAATTCATAATACACCCAACCAAGGTCCTTATAGCTCCCAGTTACGAAACAGCGTTAGACAATGATCAAAGTGCATCAATCCATGTGCAGCCACATGCATGCGAACTCAGGTCTAAGGACTATACTCTATAGTCGTATATGAGAACCTCTTATGACACATATATTAATCTTGTAGAGTTCTCATCAGCGGGCCATGTCCGGTCATATGCTCCCCTACATATACCTATGTGTCGACTTTGATGCCGCGCATCTATGACCCCTCGAAACTTGGTCATAAGTCTAAACACAATCTAGTCTCATGCGGTTGTTGTTCCAATTTCAACAACCTTCGACTATGGACACTATGATTTATGTCATTTCGTTAAATATGGGGTTTCAGGATCAAGTCTACTCATGTACTTCGATGGCCCATATATAATGACATGAATCATTTTGGAACGATTATTTATATCACAGTTAAAATAATCCAGAAATCATAGATTTCATAAACATAAAATATTATGTTTACATGAACTTTTCAAAACAACTAAATAAAGCCCTTTACAAACTCCCACTGAAATTAAGACTACATCTTAATTTCACTCATCCTACAGCTACAGTCCGCGACTCGTGCTTAGGCCTAAGGAGTGGCTTCGTTAATAGATTAGCAACGTTCTCATTCGATGAAACTTGCTTATCTACTTAACACCTCTGTCATTTATCTCACGGAATAGGTTATACCTACCCTCAAGGTGTTTGGACCTCTGATGTGCAGCTAGTCTCATCTACGCTGGGAATCACATCAAGTTCAGTGATGAACTCTTCTTTCCAAACAACCTCTTTCGCCGCTTCTCAAGCTGCGAAATGTTCAGCTTAAGTCATGGAGTCAGCAACAGTGCCTTGCACTGCCAGACAGACACAAGATATAGCCGGACTGTGACCAGGAATTATCTTTGTCTATAGGAAACTTGCCTTTCAGACTCTATCGACTTGTAGCACCTCACTTTCTCCGTAAACCAAGAACTTATCCTTAGTATTCCTCAAATACTTTAGGATATTCTTTACGGCAATCCAGTGATTCTTTGCTGGATTTGACTGGTCTTTACTTGTCTTGCTTAACATTAAAGCAACATCAAAACAAGTACGTGTCATGGCATACATGATAGATCCAATTGCCGACGCATATGGAATCCTATCCATGCATTCAAGCTCAGCAGTTATCGTAGGACACTGCTTTTTGCTTAACGTATTGCCATGTGACATTGGCATAAAACCCTTCTTGGATTGCTGATTAGGTGTAGGACTTTGTCAATTTAAGAATCCTGACTTTATCCTACCAGCTCTTTTGGATCTCTATCTTTGGATCCAAAATCCAAGAACATACGTGGTTTTACCCATGTCAATCACAAAACCAACTCCCAAGCCAGTCCTTTACCGACTGCAGCATTGGGACGTTATTTCCGAGAATCAGTATGTCATTGATATACACTATGAGAAATGCAACATCGCTCCCACTTATCTATTAGTAAACGCACAGTTCCGCTTCGTTCCTGTTCAAGTCAAAACCTTGACTACTTCAACAGAACGAAGATTCCAACTCCGATATGTTTGCTTCTATCCATGAATGGATCAATGAAGCTAACTTACACATAGTGTAATTTTCGGAGTCCGGGCTCACTTTCACTTCTTTGAATTTCCCAGGTTCGTCGCTTTCAATGATCATCAGATCATGCGAACTTTCAATGATCATCAGGTTCAACTAATGACGAGAAATCACTCTCGAATTAGTAACTGATTCATTCAGATCTGCGAACTTCAGGCTTTACAGGTGTAGATTCTACAGAAATCTGTAAATCCATCCGCTGGGAGTTACGCTTTTACTCCCACTGTTCTTCTTGGAAAGTAACTTCCCTTCTTAGAAAACAGAATGGACGTAAAAGGTAACAAGCTTTGGTTTCCCTAGGACAACCAGCGAAGTAGCACAACTACAAATACTCAGTAAAGACGAATTTGGATCATTTCCAATCCACATTTATGTGGTGTCTTTCAACTGATATTATTGGAACTATTTCAGCGTAAACTTAGATATTACTAGAGCGTTATTCTTAAAGAATATCATGGAAGATTCATGTGACTCATCTTTAATCATTTCTAATAAGATCTGATTCTTTCTAACAGAAACACCTCCAGGTTTTCAGGAGAAATGAGCTGTGAAACGACTTCACACTCATTCAGATGATCACACCATCAATGACTTAAGTATTCTCACTCGTGATCTAATCCAGAGTCTCAATACTTTTGTCACTCAGATTCTATACCTCATTTTGGAACTCTTTCGATCATATCAAAGAATTCCGACTTGTGTCTCATCAAATGAACACAGTCATACTCACTGAAGCAATCAGTAGAGACAATGAAGTACAGGAAATTTTCTCTGGCATTACTGCTCATCGGACCACATACATGAGTATGTTCAATGTCCAATAAGCCTTTGGGCCTTTCTCTAGCTCGGCTAAGATGGGCCCTTTTCTTTTGGTCCAGTAAGCAGAATTCAAGTCTCATAAGATATCCATTCAAATGAGCCCAAAAGTCCATAACTATGGGGTTTCTGAATCCGACTTACTCTATTTGACCAAAACATTTATGCCAAGAAAAATCAGGTTTAATTCATCAGATTTAAACCAATTCGGTATTTATGTTACATTTAGGCATTCTTTGGTTTAAGATATAAAACCCATTCCTTGAATAGGGTGCTACAATTAATATTTCATTAAGATCAAAAGAACAAAACTTGTCTTTTATCAAAATGAAAAACATTCAAATTCTTACAAGAAAATGAAAGACAACTCTGCTTAAAGCAGGTACATTGTAGCAATTACTTAATACAAAACCAAGCCTCAAAGGCATCTACAAGTGAAAACCCTACGGCTGAGGCAGCATCCATAGCTCCTTCCAGATACGCAGTTCCACTTGTCCTTCCTTCAACGTTCTACTGTTGCTCAGGCTCTGCATATTATAACAAATATCAGTACCACAACCAGTATCCAATACCTATAAGGTATAACTTGAAGTAATAACATGAATACCTGAGGAAGTAGTCTCATACATCAACTTCAACTCCTCATAATCTTCCATGAATTTAATGCAATCTCTCTTCCAATGCCCAGTCTCTTTACAGTAGCAGCACTTACCAACGTAAGAGGTATCTGACTTGGGCTCAGAAGACACACGCTTGCCATGATTCAAAATCTGGACAACTTTGTCTTCACCCTTGTCAGCATTAGGTTTAGTAAACCTACCCTTCTCCTTCATGAGATTGTACAGGGTACTCTTCACGTTTGGCTCAACTGTTTTGAGCATATCATGCAGTTCAGTCAGCGTCTTCGTTAAGCCTTTCTTGATATAGTTCCTTCTGAACTTATCATAGCTTGACGGCAGTGACTGCAGAATGATCTCAGTTGCCAATTCTTGGCTAACTGGATAATCCAGTTTCCTCAGGTTATCAATGTAACCCATCATTTTACTGATATGAGGACTTACTGGATGATCATTCGGTAGCTTGCAGCTAGTGAGAGATTTAACCAACTGGTATCTCTCCACTCTTACCTGCTCCTGAAATTTCAATTTCAGGCTGCTGATCATCTCTATTGGCGACTCCATGTTCTCATATTGCTTCTGCAAATCTGAGTCCATGGTAGCCAATATCAGACCACGCAAATCTACCGCATCATCATAATGCTTATTCCAAGCATTCAATACTGCATGAGAGGCCTTGGGACCGATCCTCTCGGGGAGAGCTTTCTCAAGGACATAGTCCTTTCTCTCATGCCTGAGAACTAGTCTCAGGTTCCGCGACCAAGTCAAGAAATTTGATCCGTTCAGTTTGTCCATCTCAAGGACAGACCGGATCGAGAAAGTGTTTTGATTGTTTGTGCTTGACATAGCTGAAATTTAGAGATAAATAGAGTTTTAGTTATTTAGTTCATAAAAGAGTAATCTTAATAACTTATAAGAAAACTCGCATTGCATTCAAAATTTCTTTGTTTAACCTCATAAGAATGCAATGATTCCGAGACCCATGTTCAGCTAAATCCAAAGTGGGCCACTGGCCGTCACCCAGAAATAGCTTTACTTGGTAAGAATACACACAGCTAGTTATAACCAATAACTCTCGGTTGTGAATTGGGCCCAAAGCCCAATACACCAGATGTCTCAAGGCCCGGGACTCCCGATGGCCCAGTCAAGGAAACCAATCTCTTACAGCCAAATAATCACTAAAGTCTGGGACTCCCAATGAAATTAGTGACTATATACTACTTTACTTACGCGAAAACAGACACCTCACACTGTAAGCCATATCTGTAATCGAATAAGCGTTAAGTAGCTGACAAGATTGGAAAGACATCCAAGCTTGATATTGGTTTTGAGGATTTTAAGTTTTATTTCCAAAAATAGAAGATTACTATTTTGGGAAACTTACTTGTTTTAGAAACTTTCTAAATTTAGAAACATTCTAAAAGTAGAAATTTCTAATTTAATATTTTATTAAAGTTTTCGGTTGGGTCACAAATTATAGGCCCAATTCTTGGCCCAAGACCACAGAATTCCAATTGGCCCAATAATTTGACATAACCGAGTCGGTTCATTAATTCTGGTCCGAGACCAAATTAACTACTAAATCCAACTGGTTATTTACTAAACCAGACCAGCTCTAAATTATTTGGTCCAACCAAATCAAACTTAGACCAGCCTTCGGTTTAGGTTAAAATTCAATTTTGAATTTAAATCCGGTTTAACCAGAAATTAAATAATACCAATTGTATTAAATAATTTCCAGCAAACCGCGATTTGGGTTAACCGCTTGAACCACCAATTAAATTGGATCGGTTCGGTTAAGTCCAAAATTAGGAAGAAACACCTTGTGTTTTAGCCAATTTTGACCTAACTTGCGGTTTTGGCTAAAGCAGACAATGAACCACAATCGGTTTGATCGGTTCATTGTCGCGGGTTTGAGAAGAACAAACCACAATTATCAAAGCTTAATCAACAATAACAATCGACAAAAGTTTCCAAACCTTGAAGACGATTATGTCTTTCGAATGAAGAAAAAAACCATCGATTTCTTAATTAAACGACCATGTCCTTCCAAGTTTCAATCACGATTTGATATTCACTTAAAGACAACAATCGCTTTTGACTTTGTTCTATTAAATCGATTCTTATAATCAAGCAAAGCAAAGTCAACATCGATCGCTTTCATTGACCAATTAATAATCAAACGATTCATTAAACATTAACCTTAAGCAATCAACTTTACAATCATGACTTCCACATAAAGACAAACACGATTTTGTCATACATCAAGCCATTAACAATTCAAATAATCCAAATCGTTTCTTAATAAGCATAACAATTCTTGACTTGTACGATACTTTATAATAAATCAAAGCAAAAAGCGATTGACTTGTACAATTATAAAGCAAAGATAACTTTCGATTGTTATGATAACGATTCAAAAGGCAAAAACCTAATGACCTTGCTCTGATACCACTGAAGGATTATGCGTTTTTCCATGGTTCAATTCTCAGATTGCAACCTAGCACATAATCTTAAACAGATCTAGGTTCTTGTAATCGAATCATAAAACAAACCTGATCTTTACCTTTGCAGCGGAATGATTGGTGGTAATGACAAGATCAGATTAGAACAGATGGTTACCTGTTCCTCCTTGGTATCCACACGCTTACAAGCACGGATAGGCTGCTAGACCGAGTGGAATCACAGAGAGAGAGAGAGAGCTCAATTGGGAGAGAGAGGAGGCCACGGCCACAAACTCAAAAATCGCCAAGGGTTACAAAAACCCTAATGTTGCAATCTATCTTATTTACTAATGGGCCCAAGTTTAATTAATTAATTAAACTAATGGCTCATTAGTCTTTTGGGCCCAAGACAACAAATCAGACAAAAGCCCATTTGTTGTCTGCCCAACTCTCTGTACAAATACAGTAAATGCCTTAGCATCTTACCGTATTAATTCCATCTTAACTTTCCCGTTAGCTATGGTGTGTGACCCTTTGGGATCATACAATACTGGTAATAAGTCCTAAACTTATAGATCAAGAGCGGACTCTAGCAAGCCATCATGATCACCCAGTATTTATGACTTATGTCTGATCTCGACATCTATCATACTTTCTAGAGATAGTACAGTAGATTTCAGGACATTCCCAACAATTTGAAACTACGATTTTAACCTTACTGAACACAAAGAGGAAAAATGTGACACCGATGAGATTCGAACTCGGGTGGCTAAACTGATAAAAACAGACCAGAGCCACTGAACTATCGTGTAAAACCGGTAAAACTATCGTGTAAAACCGGTAAAACTGAATACAACTGTTTTCAGTATAGTCAGTTTTACTGAAACTTTAAATTTGATTTTACAGTTGTACAGCTGATTATACTCAATTAATCTATGAAACTAATGCTTTAGTATATTAATATGAACAACTTTTGGATTTTTACTTGGAAAATGATGGAGACATAGCCGAGAATTTTTTTTTTTTAAAAAAGAGTACTACATAACCGAGAAATTAAAAACAAAAAACCAGAGTACGAGAAAAGAAATTAGGGCCCATTTTGATTCATGTAGTAGAATCTCAGGCCCCGTTTGTACATGAAGCAATCGGGACATTCAATTTCCAAATCCAGTAGATGGCATGATTGAGGAGGCGTATTCTTCTGCAATGTTTGCATATAAACCGGTTTCTGCTCAACATTGATTCCATGCAGTATCCTCCTCAACTTTATCCAAACGCGGGCCACCAACTCCTCATCTTCTTCACGCCAGACACGAAAAGGAACATCATCAAATTGACCTAGAGGATCGCCATGGAGGAAGCACAGAAGACCATATAGGTAAGCAGCTTCCAGAATCTCTTCCTCGTCCTCTCCACTGGCGGCATTGGCAAAATGTAACAATCCGGTCTCCACATCACCCTCTTCAAAGTATGTGAGGATACCTGATGTAAAACCGGTAAAACCGAGTAAAACTATTATTGATGTAAAACCGGTAAAACTGATTAAAACTAGTAAAGTAAAACTATATAGGATACCTTGCACGAAGCTAGCCGCGCAACAATCATTGTCTATGCAACTGTTCAGAAATGGCATGTGCTCATACGCTTTGAGAGGATTCTTCACCAGGGGTGTGAGAGAGAGATAACGGAGGACTTCAGGACTCCTGCCAGCTTCGTTCATGATTCTGCATGTTTTCCGGAGGTTGCAGTAATAGGCGCCGGAATTTTTCTCGGCTTTCTGTAAGATCTTGGAGAGGATTTCGATCGGAAATTGTTGAAGAGAGACCATCGATCTTCTGTTGGCCATGGTGAGTCTCTGTTTTTCTCTGTTTTCTCTCTGTTTTCCGGAAAAAAATTCTCTCTGATTTTGGAACTTATTTTGTGTGAAAAACGGTTATGAGAGAGACACAGAAGTTCTCTGTATTTATAGACCCTTAAACTTGTTTGGGTTGCGTCCATAAGACGCAGAGATGTGTCTGTTCGTTTCTTGGGTTTGTCAAGCGACTGGTTGTCATCCTTGTCCCTGCATTAAACGGAGCTTCTGATGTGACGGTTCGCCGGCTTCTAATAATGATACGTTTAATGCAGGGGACAAAGAAGGAAGACAAGCCGTCTCATGAAAAACCCAAGAAAGATGCTCATCATTACAACTTTCTTCGAAAAACAGAGACACACAGTTTTATACAAGTTTTTTCTCGGTTATACTAGTAATACGAAACAGTGGAATTTTGGCGCCAAAACTTAATACATAGTTTTACAAGAGTTTGTAGTTGTACAAATTTTCTTAATAGTTGTACTTTGGCTGTTTTCAATATAATCAGTTTTACTGGAACTTTAAATTCGATTTTATAGTTTTACAGTTGATTTTACTCAATTAATCTATGAATATAATGCTTCTGTATATTATTATGTAACAACTTTCGATTTTTGTAAACTTATCCACCTATCTTGTCCGTTATTCCAAAAATGATCTTGCAAGTGTATGAACATTGTTGGTGGAATTAGTGTTGTATGAACATTGTTGGTGGAATTACTTGGTCGAGAGATTTTCCCAATCTAATTTGGTGTAATGTCACCCATTGACCATAGTTAGGATGAAAGTGATTTTACAAGTTCAAATTTCATATGGTTATGTGTTAAATAATTTTTATCCAATGATATTAATTATTGAGGAAAAATAGGGAAAAATGTGTTATTTAAACATCCAACTTTCGGACCCCACGGATACATGACCCGGATCCACACAGACCCTTTGAATCAAAAAAAAAATCCTCAATCATTCAAAACGGATTCAAAACCATAAAAATCGAAATATTCAACGGATCCTTCCAATTCAGCTCAGTCGTCCAATTCCAATTCCCTCTCAATTCCGCTCCTCCTGATTTCGCTTTCTTCTTCATTTAAACAACGATTTTGATTTTATCGAACCTCTCGTTCCTCCATGAGCTGCGATACATCTTCGTCGACTGTTGAAGATGGAGACCGAGGGTTTCCGGCGAAGTGTCACTGCGGTAAAGGCGTCGTCATTCTCACGTCTAAGACGAAAGACAACCCATGAAGACCATTCTTCAGATGTTCAACCATGAAAGATGCGAGCATATTGTCAAATAATTTGTGGATAATGATTTATGCTCTGTTTTTTTGCTTATAATTCACTCCATATTGCTTTTGTTTTTAAACTCAGAAACATTTGTTCAAATGGGTGGAGGATAGCATGTATGAGGAAGTCAATGATGCGTTGCCCAAAATCTCGAGTATTGAAATTGAGATTGAGAAAGCCAAATCCGAGATTCGTTTCGAAATTGAAGCCTTAAAGTGTAGGATACATGACTTGGAGGAAGACGCATTAGTGACAAAAAGAGACCTCAACAAGGGGAGAGTGATGATCAAATGTTGTTGTGTTGGGCTCATTTGTGTTACTATTATTGCTATTGTGATGGGAACACTTGTTAAGGCAAAGAAGCATAAATTCGAGCTTGGTTCTATGTAGTTCGTGGTTATATTGTTGGTTATTGTCGTTGTCGTTGTCTTTGTATGTTTTCGTTGTCTTTGTATGTAACGTATGTTTAAAACGTGAAACGTATGGTTAGTGATCAAGATATCAAATTCACTTAATTTTACAGTCTTACAAAGTACAAGAAGAAAATTAATGGAGATAAGGACTTTAATACCCCATATTGAGTCAAGTAAAAGAACTTTAATGCCCTGTTTGTACATGAAGCATTTGTAATGATGAGATGTGACTGTTCGCCAGCTTCGAAGAGACTCACCCATTGACTGTCCCCTGCATGCGTGAAATGGGGCATTAAACGGCTCCATTAACTTGATTTGACAGTATTAATGACTAGTTTTACTTGTTGTGCCAATTATACCAGTTTTACAGGTTGTACCAGTTGTACCAGTTGTACCAGTTATACCAGTTATACCAGTTCTACCAGTTATACCAGTTATACCAGTTCTACCAGTTCTACCAGTTGTCTCCAGTTCTCCTGCAACACAAATTCCAATTTGAATCGATTTCCGCGGCCAATATTACCGATGGGAGTACATTTCTACTCAATTGCAAGTCCCAATGGTGACGAAGCACGACGGAGCCGGCGAATGGTGGTCGGAGATGCGAGGCGACGGCGCCGACGAGCAAAACCCGGTTGATGCGAGACGAGGAGGCTATGCTCGGAGGCGAGGTTCGGAGGCGAGGCTCGGAGGCGAGGCGAGGAGGCGAGGCTCGGAGGCGAGGCTCGTGATTCTTTTTTTTTTTTTCATAAACCAAATTCATCCAATTATCATTTTTAAATCCCAACCATTTAACCAGGATCCATAAACCGAGGGTAAAAGGGTCAAACTACATTTCATTAAAGTGAGAAGGGTATGAGAGATTAGTTTGGGGTAGTCTGGATTTTTTTAAGACCCATAAGGGTATAAGAGAAGTTGACCCAGTTGAAGAGGCTCTCATCTCAGCGGATAACCGGAAGATAGTAAAGAACCGGATTTAAATTGAATTTTATCAGTTATTGATACGGTTTAGCAGATAAGTCAGCAGCATATCTTCCCAGCGATCGATTTCCACAAGCGATAGTACAGTAATCTGAAGACCCCAAATTTGAAGGAAGAATATGGAAAAAACCAGAAATCTTTTCAGGGTTTCCTCTCTTCTAATGGCGTTTTTGTTTGCGTATTCTGCATCTGTCCAGCTTAATGATTCTGGTATTCCAAAAATCAATTTATAAAAAAAAAAAAATCATTTTGTTTCTTCTTCTACTCTCTTATCTTGCTCCAGACTATGTTAAAGTTGACAATTCTCTGTGTGTTTGCAGATTGGTATTTTTGGTTCCCTCTGTACGCACTAGGTTTTGCAGTTAATCTGATCAACTGCAAAAGAATATATAAATCGAGAAGAATCAAACATATGATGAGAACAGCTCTTAGTTTGGGTCTGTTCTTGTTGGTTAAAGTCATTGCAGAGGATGTCATAACAGAGAAAGTTGGAATCTTGTCTTTGGATCTCACTCATAGAGTGGTAAGAGAGAAGATCGGAAGTGGTTTGGTTATAGCTTCCATGATTCTGCAACTACGAGCTTCTTCTTCAACACCAAAAGATAAATCCATTGCCTTTGGTAAGAACAAGAACCGGATTCAGTTCGGTTTGAGAATACACATGAATCAAACTTCCAAACTTGTTACGGTTCTTGTTGATTTCAGGGATGGCTGCAACTGTAACCTTTGGCTATGGGCTCTCCTTTTGGTTCTTCACAATAAAGAAAGGAGAAATCAAGATTTGATCATTTCTTACATTTTCATATATCCAACGATTATGAATATTAAAAAAAAAACTTGCATATTCAAATAGTCCAAAGCTAATATTCAACATGGGAAAAAAAAAAATTATGAGCATGAAAGAAATTCTTGAAACAAATCTGCAAAGAATGACATAAAAACCAAAATCTAACACAAACGACCTCTGCAATTTGTAGCTCCACAATGGCATTGTTGCTCATTTTCTTGTCCAGATGTTACCGGTCTGCGTCCATAGTCTCGCGTGATCTCCTCTCCTGCAGCTATCTGTTTAACAAACAACATAAAAAAAAGATCGATTTGGTCCAACACTTTGAAACTTCTTTCAATCAAATAGAGAAGAAGAGCCTTACATCTGTACTGGCGTAAAGACCGATATGAGCAAGAAGAGACTCCATGCTTTCCACGACAACTTGGTGAGTAATAAGATTCGGCGAGCAGCTAGAGATGAAACAAGATTAAAATCATAAGCCATGTTTGTAGTATTATGCAAAAAATTTGGTAGACCAAGACTCACCTGTGATTAATGAAACGAGAGACATTTCCATGAGTAGTAGCATCAATAACATAATCAGGCTCTCCCTCAATTAATCTACCAATGTCGTTGATATTAGAATCGACATCATGTATGTAGCTACAACCTTCTTTGCCATACCTATGAAATCAAGAAGCATGATTTTAAGTTTTGTTCCAAACTTTTGAAGACAAACAGATTAAGAAAGCTATGTACTGGTTTCGCCTCTTGTTTGCTTCTTCCTGGTCTAAAACTTCTCCAATGTATTCACAGACGAATGTGCCACGTAGTATATGTTCACAAGCTCGTAATCCCCATCCCTGTTGATCAATCAGTCATGGATACTGGAAGACAGATCGATTAAAAAGATGATGGCACAGAAAGAATCACACCTTGCTTTCTGTTCTAAAAACTTCAAGTTTCGTGCGAATTCCGTTCTGCAAAACCCGATTATGACATGTTCTAGAGCATCCGCAGAGTTCACTGCATTCATAAACAGGATAACCCTCCTACAACATTTCCAGAAACAGTCCCAGATTAACCAGAGAAGAAACAAAAGGAGCAGCTAACATGTAACAAGATCTAAATTTACCTCCAGAATGATCCGTTCTTTGTCATCATATGGGAATCTACACCTCATGGATTTTCCATATATGTCTCTAGCTTCCTCAAAATCGTTACCGAAAAGGTATACATGATCACAAGTTACAGGCGAACACACTGAACCACTACAACCACACCTGAGCTGCATGTTCTGCATCATAAACAAGGTTTCAACACTAAATGACATTTCTGTTTCAGATTACGACAAGCTAGAACAAGTAAGATACCTCCTTTGCAAGATCCACTGAAGGATTAAGCATTGATTTTGTAACATAAGTAAAACTTTCCCAAGGCCTCTCACACTGCTTTTCGGGATTTAAAAGATCCTCATCCATGACACAAGATATGGGAACTGGCTCCTTACCAAAGCTTATGTCATTACACAAAACAGTGGTCTTTCCAAACAGTCTCTTACTGAAATGATGAGCCTCCATGATACAATGACACTCGTCCACTTCCAACACGTTATTAAAAGGCTCTCCGGCGTCCATAGATATCTGGAATCGATCATTCTCTTGTCGCGGGATCAAGGGACATAGAAGATTTGGGTCTTTAAAAGGCTTACATCCATTAGGGCATATGTATCCTTCAAGATGCCATTGGACTTGTACACCATGCTCACCACAGAGTTTTGCTGCCTTGAGATATATCTTCGCAGGCAAAACCCCGAATTTAGCCTCCATTGAGGCCTCAAGACTCAGCCTACAGCAAGCTGAACGAGCAGCAGACAAGATATCGTGGTTATTAGGACGATGTTTCACTTTCTGAATCTTGGAGAACAATAAATTCGAAACCACAGAGCACTGAGCATCTGTTGATCTATCAAAGTTTGTACTATCACTCGGAGGTGGCGATAATCCAGCTTTTGCTTCTGTGCTGAGTGGTTTAGAACCTTGCATCCTCCTCTTCATATTTACACCAGCTCGGTTTCTAATCCTATATGAGACTGCTCCAAGACTTTTCTTGAATTTATTCGGACGGCTAAGCCTACCAGACTTCATCCTGTAGGTATTAAACCTTAACCCTTTCTTCGGACCACGAGAGCCAACTAGATTCGGTTCCATGTGTTCAGCCTGATGGTGACGGCCAAGGTCAGGTAATAAATTGAATTTCAGCCCACAGAACTTGCAAACATATTTATGTACACCGCTTGTACTCTCTATGTTTTGGCTCACAACAATTTGTGAATTGCCTCCTTGAGGGTTTTGAGAAGACTCATTATTATTAGTTAACGTCTTGCACTCAGAAGGATGAACAGCTTGAACATGTACCAGCAACTGTTGTTTATCTCCAAAATGACTGCCACAAGGAATACACTGAAGAAGCATGCACTTCTCCGCAAACTGCACGTGATGTCTCTCTTCCACATGAGCTTCCAAGAGTTCTCTCTTCACAAAAGAATCTAAACAAATAGCACAAGCAAATCCACCAAACGACCATTTATCTTCGTCTCTGGTTTCTTCTCCTTTATCATCAAAAGCAAGCTGTCGATTAGGAGATTCTGACATTGATGCATCTTCTTCATCAGCACTAGCAATGAAACCCCATATCCTAGCTAATCTCTCCTTTTCATGGGTTACTAACTTCATCAAGAAACTCTCAACAGCTTCGGCGTCTCTTGAAGCCTCTGATATCGCCCACTCAAGCTGTTGGTCCACTGGGACCGAGTTTCTTAAAGACAAGAGACTTTTGAATAGCTTGTAGAAAATATCACAAGCTTGATGCAGAGGCAGCTTTTCCTCACGCGATGAACAACCCCTTAGAAGATCTACAAACACTTCTTTGGATATTATCCGACTTTTTCCATTCCTCGCACGCTTGAGCCAGTTAGGAAGGTGTTGTTCGCAGTATAACGTGTGCTTTGTCGAGAATCCATTACAAGGAACATAGCTGTTCTCTGAGCAAGAACCGACACACAGGTTATCCTCATTCCTACAATGTTCAAGCATCTCAGTGAAGCTCGTGGTTTCATTCGCCACACTTTCTCCCTCTATTTGTCTAAGAGGCACTACATCTTGACGTTGAGTTTCTAAGGTTGACATAATTTCCGCTACCTTCCTTTTAACCAGATGAGATGAGGAATTATCAGGTTGCTCCATATCCGTGTGACGACGGTGTTTCTTGCAGTACAACAATCCAGGTAGAGATCTGTGCTTGCATTTGGTACCAAGAACAGTAACTCCTCCACACATTGGTGTTTCAGCAGCAGGAGATGCCTCGTTCTTTATACATTTGGTATTGAAACGAGAAGCTAAATGAACACAGCAATAGATATCACCTTCATTAGCCCATCTCACGCATTGTCTTCCTTTCGATTCAATGAAAGCTATGCACTGCTGACTCTTATTTCCCGAACCAAATGGTTTCTTCACAAATGGGTGAGACAAATCATTAGTCTCTTTTGTTCTCACAAGCTGTGAACCGCTTGCTTCGACAACAATGCCATCCCATAGATCCAAACCATTCTCTGCTGGTGTATTCATTATCGCATTTTCATCTTTCAACACCACAGGAGTATTTGTGTTGTCTTGAGAACTAAAAAACTCCGAGTCAATTGCAGTCAGTCCTTGTGGGGAAGTATCAGATTCCATCTGTGATGCATTTGTTGTCTCTGCTCGTCGAATCTCGAGTTTTGGTCTTTTACGGCTTGGCTGAACATCTGAGTTGAAGATGCTTTTACTACTATTCTGATCTGCTGTTACTTCTGCAAAACTACGACGAGATATGGAGAACCATTTTGTAACGTCATGCTTCCAAGTTTTCCATTCTGACAACACCATTAGTTGCATCTGAGGATCAGAAATGGTTTTGACTTCGTTCCACCGGATACAATTGTCAAATTCCTAAACACAACCAAACTTCGTTAAGAAAAAAACGTCTGAACAATATATGTCAGATGACACTATTCTGCCATTACCTCATTCAGCAGTTCAATACTCTCTGCATTCTCTGCTTCATTACATTTCTGTACCCATGAAGGAAACGAGTTTTCGAGCCAGTTTGGATCCATGTATCGTTGCAAAATCATCTGAACACAAAGCCAAGACATGATTACAGATATATTTTTCTTCTTTAAAACCTCTCTTAACAGCAAAGAGAGCTTACACTCTGAAGCTTCACAAGCATTCTTCCAAGATCTTGATAACTTGTGCTTCTAGAAGCCTCCATTGCAAATTCTTTCCAGAATATTATATCATTAGCTGATTCAACGACAATCTGCAAGATCAAAAGTGTTTAAACCAAAAACAATCCAATTCAATTCAGTCGAATCAAATCCAATGAGTACTTTAAAATTTTCAAGCTTATACCTCTGAGTGGAACTGGTCAACTATATTGAACATCCCAATAGTAAGCTTCCGCATGATGTTGCGTCGAGCAACTGTTAAATCTTTAACCATTTTAACTCCAATTTTGTGTGACTTATATGCAATAGGATCAGGGAACTCATTGATGGACCGAACGAGCTGCATATCCGCCCACGAGTAGTTCTTTGTATGCGGGAAAAATATCACAAAATACTTTTTTCTATCATGAGTTGGTTTCCCTCTCAAAGTCGTCAATGGCCAATCCGCTCTTGCGCATCTGATTCCAGCTTGCCATTTCCCTCTCCACTATAACACCAAAGACAATAAGACCATATGAACTCAGAGAAAGATGATAAATAAGAGTATACTATTAGTACCTTAACCCACAAAGCTATAGGTTCATCTTGTTGAAGCCATTTAGGCTCAGAAGGAGATGATGACTCTCCTTCTGCAATATTACCAAGATTTTCGGTTTCTTCCATAACTAAATCAGTACTATGCTTCTCTGCATTTAACTCAGGCTTCAATACCAATTCATTAACTGTTGAATCCTCAACAACAACGTCAAGTAGCATTTCATCCATTATGTTACCACCGCGAGTTTCGACTTGTTCAGCGTGCTGTGAGTTCGAACAAGATATAACTTCCATGATCACCACTTCTAGATAATTCACTTCTTTAAACCCAGGATTTGATCAACTCACACATTCTGCTGGTGAACAAAAAAAAAAAAATCAATGTAGAAAGTAAACAACAACATAGGACACATGTTCATTGCTTTCCTAATCAATATGAATCAAAAATATTGACAGTAACCATTAGAAAACTGCTCTAAAGGTAAGATTTTTTTTACAGAGATACGAAGGAAATAACTATTACATGAACATTGATTCTTGTAAGTCTACTAAAATTCAGCTAGAGAATCAGATCTAATGCAGTAACTATTGATTGGGGACGAACAATTAGCTAATACCCACAAGAGGAATCAAGACAACAAGAAAAATCAAGAAATGATCTAAACCCTGCATTACAAAGAAGTAATTGATAAAACCCAATATTAGGATTATATATATATAAAGGTGGGTCCATAGATCAAAGAAACAGAAGAGAAAATAATACCAATTTGAAGATTCCCAATCAAACCCAGGTGCCCAAAAATGTTAAAAATGCACAAAAGAACCAATCTTTCGCCATAAGAGATCTAATATCTATTCTAAGGTCAAGTAACACAATAAACTTGTTAGGAGACACATGGAAACAGGCATGGCGGAATCAACTGGCTAGGTCACGGAAGAGGAACCAAACCATAAACCAAAACGATAATGCCCAAAAGAAAAAAGAATATATAAGAATTATAAAGTGTACACATCATGTATGTGACATAAGTATCGAAGCAAACAAAAAAAAAGCAAATGTTTTTAACCTAAGGATTGAAGTTTGGACATGGAAGGGGCGAAGGGCACACCTTTTTTGATCTGAAGATTCAAATTAGAGATTACAGGAAGTTGAATCTAAAGATTTAGAGATTTATAACCTTTTCTTTTGTATAATAATTCTTTGCTTCTGGATTATGAAGATTTTTAGGTCGAGGGTATCGGTATTTGGGCATGTACCATGGCCAGAATGTCGAAAAAGAAAAAGATAATTGCTATGCTATAGGTACGGATAACATTTTATTATTGTGTGGTTTATAAAATTGAATTACAAATAAAACAATCTATAGCAAAAGAAAAAGAATTGTAGACGTCTACACGTTATACGTATATATATACACAAGACCGAGTTAAATGGAGGTAGTTTTGTTTTAGTTATGTTATGTTAGCTGTGAATATAGGACTAAAATATAATAGACTAATAATAAATACTTTTTTTTGGAGAACTAATAATAAATACTTCATATTTCTTTTAAATTCATAACTAATAACTGATGGTCTTTCATTTTCTCAAATATGGATCATATGTCTTAGCGCAAACGAAATTTGTTTTATTTTAATTATGTTATTTATCTATGTTTTATTTTTTATTTATATAAAAGTTTTAAATTTTTATAGTTTGTTCGTACTTAAAAAGCCTCTTAATATAAGTATATATATTGTTTTCTGTTATATGGATTTCCCTATAGTTTTGGAAACAATTTATGTTTAAATATCATATTTATAATATTGTTTTGTTGGTGCAATTATTATGTTTATTGTCTTTTATTTGTGATGGTGAAATATTTTTAATTATTTTTTTGTTCTACATCTAAAATTTATCTCTATATTGTTTTTATAGATTTATCATTTTTAGTTTTATATACATTTATATAATTGTTTTTTTTTTGCTAAGATAAGTATATAATTCAAATACATAATCCCGATTTTTTTCTCTCTCTAACTCCGATGGCGACTGAAAGAGGGATTTAGGGTTCGATGCGGCGAGATTATACGGCTTGGATTAATGGGAAGATTGATGATACGGGACCAAGATATGAGGATCGCGAAGCAGGATTGGATTCTCTGCGCACGATTTCGGGATGGGTAGATGGAGGATTTGGTATGGATTTTGATTTGACGATTACTATGGATCAATGGAAAGAAAATCGGATGAGGATTTCAGAGTCTTATCCTCGATTGCCAAACCAAGACCCTGTGAGTAGATGCGGAATCAAAATATGGCAAGAAAGATTTGGGGATATCCGGATCCTGGGCGATAATTCGGATTCAAACAAGGTACTATGGGATTGTGATAATATGCATTATAATCTCGGAAGTATTGATATTTATGCGATTAATGTGATCGATATACATCTTGGCAACAAGAGTAAACGATACTCTTTTGATCCCAACATAAGGAAAGAAGAGATTTTGGTTCGATATTTGATTTACTCTCTGCATATTCATTGCGCGAGAATTAAGATTTGCCACATTACGATTGATAGGTTTTTCAGGAGCTTATGGAAAGTAATGGGATCGTCAAATCTGCGAATTAAACAGCATGAATCACAGAAGGAATGCAATGGGGTATTAGGTATCGGATATATAAGAACGAGGTTAGGCCGGAGTCTCAACACAAACACAAAACAAAGCAAACAGAGAAAAGCAATTGAGGCTAGTAAAATGTCGCAACAAAGTGGGATTCTGTCGAAGAGTGAGGGAAAGAGAGTGATGATAACACCAACACCAAGACTGAAGATATCAGTTCCGCGGTTTGATAATACCCAACTGATCAAGAGCTACGCAAAGACCATAATTGGGAGATGTTGGAATCCGAAGAAGCAGAAAACGAAGGCTTTGGTTCATCTATTTCCTCAAATCTGGAAGAAGGAGGAGAAGATCGCAGGAGCTGACCTCGGTCTTGGTAGATTCCAATTCAATTTTGAGGAGAAAGACATTATGGAGGTCATGGAAATGGAGCCTTTTCACTTTGATTCCTGGATGGTTTCAATGGTGAGGTGGGAGCCAAATATGGATCCGGATTACCCTACTGCGATTAAATTTTGGGTGAAAGTAATAGGAGTGCCACTTCACTACTGGGCAGATAAGACATTCATGTGTATTGGAGATGGTATTGGAGAGGCAAAAACAGTGGATCTTGATAATGGGCGTGTCAGGGTCGTTATGCATGGGTTTAAACCTTTGGTTTTCGAGACTGTGATTGATTTTGGCGGTGGAGAGGAGATTCTTGTTCAGCTAAGATATGAACGACTTCATGGCTACTGCAGAACTTGTTGCAGCATGTGTCATGAGACAGAGCTATGTCCAACAACGTCAGCAATGAAGGAGATGACAGACGTCCCGAGAAGAAAGCAAGACAGAGATCCTAAGGTACCCTCGGATGGCTCTGGTGGAGTGAGCTACAAAGGAGCTGTGACTCTGGGAAAACAAGAAGACACCCGCGATAGTAGAAGGGAGTCTGGAAGACATGGAGAAACATCGCGTGGTCATAGAGGGAGAGAAAGGAATGTGGAGCAGAGGGAGCCGGAGAGATCAGATTATTCTAAAAGGGAGACTAGGTATGATGCTAAGAGATATGACCGATCTTATGGAGAAGGAAGCTCCAGGGGAAAGAGAGCTTACTCTCCCCGACGCAAGCAACATAAACCAGTGCAAATCTACAAGGAGAAAGAGGCGTCTGGGGATCATCATGGGGTTTTCATCCTGAATGAGGAAGAGAAAGCTATTGTTGAAGCATTTAGGGCCAAAAATATGGTGCAGGTGGGGTTGAAGGTGGCACATGATGAGGAACAAGAAAAATATGAAGGTGGTGTTGCAAGAAAGAATGTGCGAGAAGAACTCAAGCCTGCTGAGGAAGCTCTAATGACGAAACAACATGATCCAGTCGATATGGCTTCAGACTTCAACTCTGGTATGGAATCCTTTGACATTAATGAATATCAATCTATGGATGTGGGTAAGGAACTGCAGAACATTGGAGGTATAGATGCATTGATGGAGTTGTTGGAGCCAGATGGGAATGTTGAGGTAGAAGCATGCGGTTTTGAGGCTATTGATAACCAGTACCAGGATCTTCATGGCCAGGTTATGGGAAATGATGGTGAGGAGGGGGAGCTGGTGTCAGGATTTGAGGATTGTGATGCAATAGGTGAGAAAGAGATGTTGGTTGAAGCAGATATGACTGGGGTGGAGATAGGGAAGAAGGGGGAAACCAAGAAGATTCAGGGGAAGAAGAAAGCCGGAACAGGAGGTCTTGCTCTTATGGGACGGCTGTCGAAGAGAAACATGGCCCAGGTCCTCACATCACCAAGGAAGAAGACAGTTCTGAAAGGTGCAATAGGGATAGCCGGAAAGGAAGTAATGGCAGGGGAAGTCAAGCTCCCTAATATCAAGCCTGCCATGGAGAAGGTTGCGGACCCGTAAGCAACCACAGTCACGTATTCATGAGTTTTTTATGATTTCAATAAGCCATCAAGTTATAGTTCGGGAATGTTCAAATGTTAATTTGGGGTTCTTTCAAGCTAGGGGAAGGCATTTTTTTTATTTTTGTTTTGTTCTTATTCATGGTTAAACATGATTGCACCATGGCTTGTATGGTGCCGTTATCGATTGAATAAAAGATATTTGGATTTATGGTATGTTGTTATGGTTTTAGATAATGGAAGATTTATAAATTGGTCTCAGGCTATCAATATCATATATCAGGAAACAGGTTGGATTGAATTATCCCTGGATGCAGCAGTGAGGTATAAGATCATAGGAGTTAAAGCAAGAGGATCTCGAAGGGTTTTGGGAATTATATATGGGCAGGTGAATATATGGAGAATGCGGGTCGTGATCATAGCGGTTAAGAAGTTAAACACTGGCGCTGGAAAAACAGTACGTTATGGACACCCGCAAGTCATAATTCTGAAGATGGTGAGACTGAAGCCATACAACCGAAAAGACAATACAAAAACAAAGCAGAGAAACACTATGGAGATAATTGTGAGATGGAACTGGCATCACCCAAATGCTGTTACCGGAAGATGGTTTGGAATAGTGATCTTTTGGGTGATGAATGGACCATCATGGTGGAGGCAAGAAGATGCTCAGATGCAAGTGAAGGAGGAGCATGAAGCCTGTAATGGTAGGAAGATGTGGTCAGGTGATGAATGGAGTAATGATGATCCGGTGATTATTATTTGGATGATGATGCGATATGGATTTTATGTATTGTACGGGAACTCAAAAATAACAGATTTATAATGAAAATAATAAGTTGGAATTGCCAAGGTCTAGGAAGCAAATGGACAATTCGGTATCTCAGAGAAATATGGCATAAAAATAAACCAGATTTTTTATTCCTATCTGAGACTAAACAGGATTTAATGTTCACATATGGTTTTAAAGGTCATTTCAGTTACGACATATTGCACACGGTAGAGCCAAGAGGAGCAAGCGATGGCTTAGCTTTATATTACAATGATGCTCAAAATGTCGATATTATTTATTCCAGTGAAAGAATTATTGATATTGAAGCGGATGTAGAAGGTAAAAGAGTAGCTATCTCTTTCGTCTATGGAGATCCGGTACAGAAACTAAGAGATCAAGTCTGGGAAAGGTTAACCCGGTTTGGTTTAATTCGGAATGGTCCATGGTTCATCATTGGGGACTTGAACGAAATTACGGGAAACCAAGACAAGCAAGGAGGAGCTTTGAGACATGCATCGACCTTTTTATCCTTTAATAATATGATACGTAATTGCGGTTTGATTGAATTCCCACATCTAGGAGACTCTCTTTCATGGAGAGGCCGAAGAGGCAAACAATTAGTAAGATGCAAACTTGATAGAGCTTTGGCAAATGAGGACTGGCATATGATGTTTCCTTTCTCATTCGTGGAGTATTTAGGAATGATAGGATCAGATCACCGGCCCATAGTTGCGACAATTGAAGAATCGAAGAAAAAGAGGAGAAGACAATTCCATTTTGATAAAAGGTGGATAGGAAAGGATGGGATCATAGATGCTATCCAACTAGGATGGGAAGATAAGGACGACAATAGGGGGAATGATTTTTTCTCGAAAATTGGAAGGTGTAGACATGAAATTTTAAAATGGAGGACAAGTTTAATACCATATGGAAAAGAAAAAATCACCGAACTACAGAGTGAGTTAGATATGGCCCAAAAAGATGATCATAGAACACAAGAGGAGATATGGGAAATTTCAAATAGATTAAAGGAAGCATACCGAGATGAAGAATTTTATTGGCAACAAAAAAGCCGGACTACATGGCACACATCGGGCGACCGATATACCAAATTCTTCTTTGCATTAACAAAACAAAGGCCGGCAAGAAATCGAATAGTGGGGCTCCATAATTCGGAGGGAGAATGGGTAACAAAGGACTGAGATCGAAGGAGTGGCAGTAGATTATTTCACTAAGATTTTTGAAACCTCAAACCCAACAAATTTTGAAGGCTTCCTGCAAGAGGTATGATATATCATGGTTTTTACTAGTTTTAGACCATGATATAAGTGTGTTTTAGTGTCTTTTTGTGTTCTTTTAGAGTCTTTTACATGTATAATCAGGTTTGAAGCATATTTGGTGATTATGGCACTTTTTGGAGATTTTTGGAGTGTTTGGCCGAGAGATAGAGTTCACTGTCCGAAACAGAGAAATGCGTCGATCGTTGCACACATGCACCGATCGTTGCACCAGCGAGATGGGCCGAAACTCGGCGGTTTATGAAGAGTCAAGATATTGCACTCTGATCCAGAAGTTCCTGATATTTACAAAGAAGCCCTTGGCCGAGATTAGACCTATATATTTAAGTTTTTGGTGTTTTAATTACTTACGCTTTCATAATTAAGAGCAGAGGATTTTTAGAGCTTTTGGGGCTGATCTGAACCTTTACTTCATCTGTATTTGGAGAAGATTTCGAACCCCTTTAATTCTTTATCTTTTATGCAATTTATTCTTCATATGATTATGTTTTCATTATCTATGTCTGAGTAGATTCCTTGTTAGGTTTAGGGTTTCTCACATAGGATTTCATGACTTGCTAGACTTGTTTAATTCAGTTAAGGATTCATAACTATATCTGTTCTTCAATCTAATTGTGCTTAAAGCTAGTTCTAACCTGATCAATTAGAATCTAGATCTTAGGTTGCTAAATACGACACGAAAGTGTGGTTTAAGAATCTGAACTAATTAGGTTGAGCAATTAAACTTCTCGCAAACGAAAGTTTGGTTTAGGATAATTGTGAACATATCAAACTTGGAATTAATGCTAGTTTAATCTGTTAGTTCTCGCAAACGAAAGTTTGGTTTGCTGCACTTAGACTTAGAGAATTATCGCAAAGGAATTTGGTTAATTCTATATCTGTGTTTTGAGTTCTGGAACTGTGCTTAATTAGATCCTTGCTGAATGAACTGTCTGCTTGTCTGATTTCCTGAGAACGCCCTAGACTTGGCGCTCTTAATAACTTGTTTTCACAACCAACAATCTCTGCTTTCTGTTTACTTTCTCGCATTGCTTTTGATTCAATCACATTGCTTTCTTCCTAGTTTAATTTCCTGTTCTTGAGCTATTGAATACCAGAGTCCCTGTGGATTCAATACCTATATACTACAACTACTGAACTGTGGACTTGCAGTTAGATATAGGATTAAAACCTGACCCTATCAAGTTTTTGACGCCGTTTCCGGGGACTCTAAGAGTCTTCGATAGCTTAGAACCTAGGGTTTTACTAGTATTTTTCGTTTTCTTTTCGTTTTTGTTTTTATTTTTGTTTTAGTTACTAATTTTTGTCTGTTTTTCTCTCTGTCGCAGGTACCAATTTCGCACTGCGTCGATCGTTGCATCCTTGCATCGATCGTCACTAGGCGATTCTGAGATTGAACCGATCGTTGCACTGATAGCATCGATCGTTGCTGGACGATTACAGACAGTTTATGCAGACGCAGAAAACTAGAAGTAATCCGAACTCGAGCTTAGTTAATCTCGGACTTGAAGAACTTGGACGTCTAGAGAGAACCAACAGAAGAGAGAGAAGAGAAAGGATGGTGCGTGAGCGTTTGATTCTGGTACGTGATGCTGAAGGTACCCTGAGGGACCGAGATAACAACACATACAATGCTGCTTGGCAAAGGGTTGATGCTGAAGGGAATGTCATCCCTGATCCTCCTGAGCAACAACAACAGGAGCAGAACCAGGGTCGAGGACAGGCCAAAGGTAGAGAGATGGTTGTACGTGAGAGGACTTTAGCTGACTACAACAGACCGGATGAGTTTCATGCAAACCGGCCAGCTTTAGTGCTTCCTGCTTTTGAGAGAAATGATTTTGAGATCAAAACCATCTACTACTCGCTGATGAGACAGAATGCATTTCATGGTTACCCAACGGAGCAGCCTATGGATCACATTGATTCGTTTGAGGACATAGTCACTGGCATGAAGTATGATGGAGTCTGCCCGGACTATCTATTCCTTAAGCTCTTTCCGCACAGTCTTGCTGGAGACGCTAGTGCATGGCTAAAGCAGCTGGCACCTGCTCAGTATACTACTTGGGCAGCCCTGAAGAGTGAGTTCCTGCGTCACTTCTATGATGATGCGCGTTCAGACCAGTCCAGACAGGACATACTCACCTTTTCTCAAGGAGTTGTGGAGCCTTTAAAGACTGCCTGGATGAGATTTAAGCAGTATCAGCGTGACTGCCCACACCATGGATTCACTGAGGTTCAGTTGATTGGCATCTTCTTCAGAGGCATAGATCTTCCATATCAGTCTGCACTGGATAATTCCAGTAATGCTAACTTCAACACCCGAACTCCTACACAAGCTAAGCAGTTGATTGAGAATCTAATAGGCAGCAACAGCTGCAAAACTATGGATGAGAGGAGGAAGAAATCTGGTGGAAGTGTAGAGAATTCTGACATAGCTGATATTAGATCTAGGCTGGACACAGTTTGCAATCTCCTAGCAGGTAAGAAAGCTGTCCAATTTGCCCAGGATGTAGAGGTAATTCAAACTGAGGAGGACACTCAGGAGGAAGATGTGAATTACATAGGAGGTTCTGGATTCCAAGGTAATAGATTTGGCAATCAACAGGAAAACATATTCTTCAATGGAGGACAGAAAAGTGCTTTCAACAGCAACTCATCTAATTCTGGACAGACTAGTGGTTTTCAGAAGACCTTTGGACAAGGTACTCAGAGGACCTATGGATCTTCATCTTATCAGACTCCTCCTGCACCTACAGCTCATGAGAGTAGAATTGAAGCTATGATGGAACAACTAATGGAGAGTCAGACCAAGATTTATGTGGACTGCAACAAGAAGTTAGATGCTGTATATGAAGACCTCAATGGGAAGTTTGAGTCCCTGAACACTCACATGAAGCAGTTGGATACTCAGGTGAACCAGATTTCCAGCTCAATAAAGGGAAAAGGACTAGCAGACACTCATATTAAGGCCTGGTCTGTGTACGTTAATGATGGATCTCACCTAGGTGAAAATTTTGAGCTAAGTACAGCTGAATTGGTGAAGGAAGAAGAAATCCCGGATTTTGGTGAAAAACTCTCGGGTGGAAATTGCAGCATTGCAACGATCGACACACACTCAGTGTCGATCGATGCACGTCGTGAACAGACAGATTCACTGAGTGATGATGGTATTGATGCATATTTAGAGCTTGATGGCTTATTCTCTGGAGTCTCTGAGATCTCTCAACAGGAGATTTATGCGCAGATTGTTAGACAACACTCCTCAGTGTCTGAAGTGATTAGGCAGGAAATTGAAGAGCTTAAGAAGCTAGAGGAGATTGGTGAAGAATTGGAAGAAATTCCATCTTCTGAGGATCCACCTTATCATCCATGTGTGCAGAGGTATTTGAACAAGATGCTGCCTCTAGATGAAGAGCTGAGAGACTGTGTGATTATAGTTCCTCAGCATATTAGTGATGTTCTGTTGACCAAGATCCCGAAGAAGCTGCCGGATCCTGGAGTCTTTGTGCTTGATTGTTCTATCTTTGAGGATAGTTTTAGGAGTTCTCTGTGTGACTTAGGAGCTGCTGGAAGTTTGATGCCATACTCTGTGGCAGAGAAGCTGGGTATGCTAGATTTTACTCATACTAGGACCTCTCTTGTCCTAGCTGATCAGTCCATACGAGTTCCTGAAGGACTCCTGATAGACATCCCGGTGAGAGTTGGAAACTATTTAGTTCCAACAGACTTCTTAGTGCTGAAATATGACTGTGATCCGGATGAAGCATTGCTGCTTGGAAGACCATTTTTGGCTACAGCAGGAGCAGTAATTGATGTTAGGAACAGCCTGATTGACCTCCATCTGGGAGATGAGCCGCTGCGTTATGAGATGGATAAGCTGCGAAGACCACTGATAGATGGGCAGACATTCACCATAAGGGATGCAGACGATGAGCAGCCTGATGACACTGTGATTTTAGATCTTGGAGCACATTTTACTCCATCTTTTCTTGGACATGAGCATTCTGCAACAGCCTACTCGCCACCTTGGATGAGGAGACTTGGACAGAGACAGAAAAAGTCTCTGTCAGGATCTCCTGCTGCCTGACAAATCTTGTCCGTCCGGTCAAGCTATTGACCTTAAACAAGCGCTGGGTGGGAGGCAACCCACCATTAGGTAGTGGTGTTTTTCTACTTAATTTTTGGTGTTTTTGTTAGGATTTTACGTTTGTTTTTGTTTCTGGTGAGTTTATGATTGCAGGTCTCGGACAAATTCGCAGTGCGTCGATGGTCACAACACGATCGGAATCGCATTGCAGCGATCGTTGCGGTCCTGAGCAACGATCGACCATACACGAAAATCGCCAAGTAACGGTCGATGCACTTAGTGCAACGATCGATGCCTGAGCGACAGAGGTAAACCCGACATACATAATCTCATCTTTTATCTATTATTTTCTTTTTACCGATCCTTCGCTTGACACTACTGGGGACAGTGTGTCTTAAGTGTGGGGGAGGTGCTACTGACGTTTATCTTTCTGTTTTCTTAAGAGTCAGTCCATTTTTCAAATTTTTTTGTTTTATTGAGTCAAAATTGTTTAAGTAAGAAACTATGATTTTCTGAGAAGATTTACAAGACTTGCAGGAACTTAAGTAACCATTGGGATGAAGTTGCAGATCTATCTCAGACTATTAGAAAACCCAGACACAGATCAACCTACTGGGAACACCCACATCACTTCAGGTATCAGAGGATCCTTTTACTGACTTCAATTTAATACTGACTTAGATTTCTCACCTAAGGGCTTGGTATACTTTGTGTCGGATTCCCTGTTAGTTCTGACACAACCTGTTAACCTATCCTATTTAGTTCCCTTCTCCCCTTCTCTAAAGTAAAAAAAAAAGAAAAAAGATAATAAACTGAGGATGAGTTAGTAACTCCGAAGTGGTCACATGAGTGGTAGAGACCCCTATTATCTCCTGTGCTATCCATGGAATGTGTCCAAAGTACACCTCATAACGGGAAGAACACTGATAAAAAAAATAAAATGATACCAAAGTGGGAAAAATCAGTTGTTAAAGAAGGGAAAAGAGAATAAAGGGACTAGAGAAAGATAGTATGGTGGTCTAGAGCTGATAAGGTAAGAATCCATGTGCCCTTTGATCGATACTCCTTAGGTGAGACCGCACTTAAATACTTGCAGAAGTCAGTAGGGAGAATTTGAATGCTTGAATGTGATTGTGGAGTTTACTTAGGACAGTTGCTAAGTGTGGGGGAAGTACATGTTGGTCTTGATATCCTGTGATTGATTCTTTCAGTGGTTTACTAAAGGGAATCTGAGTATTGTAGCTTCTAGGATGAAATGAGTTTATGAAGAGTTTTCAAACCTTTTCACCAAGCTTTAGTTCTCTGTTTTGCTTGAGGGCAAGCAAAGGCTAAGTGTGGGGGAGTTGATATATCATGGTTTTTACTAGTTTTAGACCATGATATAAGTGTGTTTTAGTGTCTTTTTGTGTTCTTTTAGAGTCTTTTACAGGTATAATCAGGTTTGGAACATATTTGGTGATTATGGCACTTTTTGGAGATTTTTGGAGTGTTTGGCCGAGAGATAGAGTTCACTGTCCGAAACAGAGAAATGCGTCGATCGTTGCACACATGCACCGATCGTTGCACCAGCGAGATGGGCCGAAACTCGGCGGTTTATGAAGAGTCAAGATATTGCACTCTTATCCAGAAGTTCCTGATATTTACAAAGAAACCCTTGGCCGAGATTAGACCTATATAATTAAGTTTTTAGTGTTTTAATTACTTACGCTTTCATAATTAAGAGCAGAGGATTTTTAGAGCTTTTGGGGCTGATCTGAACCTTTACTTCATCTGTATTTGGAGAAGATTTCGAACCCCTTTAATTCTTTATCTTTTATGCAATTTATTCTTCATATGATTATGTTTTCATTATCTATGTCTGAGTAGATTCCTTGTTAGGTTTAGGGTTTCTCACATAGGATTTCATGACTTGCTAGACTTGTTTAATTCAGTTAAGGATTCATAACTATATCTGTTCTTCAATCTAATTGTGCTTAAAGCTAGTTCTAACCTGATCAATTAGAATCTAGATCTTAGGTTGCTAAATACGACACGGAAGTGTGGTTTAGGAATCTGAACTAATTAGGTTGAGCAATTAAACTTCTCGCAAACGAAAGTTTGGTTTAGGATAATTGTGAACATATCAAACTTGGAATTAATGCTAGTTTAATCTGTTAGTTCTCGCAAACGAAAGTTTGGTTTGCTGCACTTAGACTTAGAGAATTATCGCAAAGGAATTTGGTTAATTCTATATCTGTGTTTTGAGTTCTGGAACTGTGCTTAATTAGATCCTTTCTGAATGAACTGTCTGCTTGTCTGATTTCCTGAGAACGCCCTAGACTTAGCGCTCTTAATAACTTGTTTTCACAGCCAACAATCTCTGCTTTCTGTTTACTTTCTCGCATTGCTTTTGATTCAATCACATTGCTTTCTTCCTAGTTTAATTTCCTGTTCTTGAGCTATTGAATACCAGAGTCCCTGTGGATTCGATACCTATATACTACAACTACTGAACTGTGCACTTGCAGTTAGATATAGGATTAAAACCTGACCCTATCAAGGTACCAATGTTGATAACGGATCAAATGAATAACAAACATATGGCACAAGCATCAGAAGAAGAAATACGGGTAGCCTTGTTTATGATGCATCCAGAGAAAGCTCCAGGGCCGGATGGAATGACAGCCCTATTTTACCAGCAACACTGGAATATCATCAAAAAAGATGTCATCCAACTGGTGAATGATTTTTTACAAAAGGGAGATTTTGATAATCGGCTAAACTTTACAAATATTTGTCTAATTCCTAAGACGGAACGCCGTACTAGAATGACTGAACTAAGACCAATAAGTCTTTGCAATGTGATATATCATGGTTTTTACCCAGTTTAGACCATGATATAGTTGTGTTTTAGTGTCTTTTGTCTTTGTTTAGAGTCTTTTACAGGTATAATCAGGTTTGGAGCTAAATTGGAGATAATGGAGCATTTTGGAGATTTTTGGAGTGTTTGGCCGAGAGATAGAGTTCACTGTCCGAAACAGAGGAAGGTGTCGATCGTTGCACTCTTGCATCGATCGATGCACCAGCGAGATGGGCCGAAACTCGGCGGTTTAGAAGAGTGAAGAATTTGCACTTTGATCCAGAAGTTCCTGATATTTACAAAGAAGCCCCTGGCCGAGATTATGCCTATATAATAGAGTTTTTAGAGTTTTTATTAGAGACGCTTTATAATTTTTACATTACGCAATTCATAATTAAGAGCAGAGGATTTTAGAGCTTTTTGGGGCTGATCTGAACCTGTTACATCATCTGTATTTGGAGAAGATTTCGAACCCCTTTTACTCTTATTCTTTTATGCAATTTATTCATTCTATGATTATGATTTCATTATCTATGTCTGAGTAGATTCCTAGTTAGGTTTAGGGTTTCTCACATAGGATTTCATGACTTGCTAGACTTGTTCAAATTCAGTTAAGGATTCATAACTATATCTGTTCTTCAATTTAATTGTGCTTAAAGCTAGTTCTAACCTGATCAATTAGAATCTAGATCTTAGGTTGCTAAATACGTCACGGAAGTGGGGTTTAGGAATCTGAACTAATTAAATTGGGCAATTAAACTTTGCGCAAACGGAAGTTTGGTTTAGGATAATTGTGAACATATCAAACTTGGACTTATTGCTAGTTTAATCTGTTAGTTCTTGCAAACGAAAGTTTGGTTTGCTGCACTTAGATTTAGAGAATTATCGCAAAGGAATTTGGTTAATTCTATATCTGTGTTTTGAGTTCTAGAACTGTGCTTAATTCGATCCTTGCTGAATGAACTGTCTGCTTGTCTGATTTCCTGAGAATACCCTAGGCTTGACGCTTTTAATTACTTGCTTCACAACCGTTAATCTCTGTTTCTGATTTACTTTCTCGCACCGCTTTCAATTCAATCACATTGCTTATTTCTAGTATTTATTCCTATAGTTTGATTCTCTTGAGACCAAGTGTCCCTGTGGATTCGATAACCCTATATACTACTTTGACATTGCTGTTCACTTGCAGTTTAGTATAGGGAAAACTTAGAACCTATCAAGTTTTTGGCGCCGTTGCCGGGGACTCTTTGAGTCTTCGATAGGACCGAACTTAGGGTTTTTGCTAGAATTTTTTTCTTTTTGTTTTTGTTATTTTTCGTTTTTATTTTTTGATTTTGCTGAACTTTTTCTCTGTTTCTCTCTGTCGCAGGTACGAATTTCGCCTTGCGTCGATCGTTGCATTCTTGCGTCGATCGTCACTAGGCGATTCTGAGGATTGAATCGATCGTTGCACTGATAGCATCGATCGTTGCTGGACGATTACAGACAGTTTATGCCAACGCAGAAAACTCGAAGTAATCCGAACTCGAGCTTGCTTAATCTCGGACTAGAGGAACTTGGACGTCTAGAAAGGACTAACAGAAGAGAAAAGAGAGAGAGAATGGTACGAGAACGTTTGATCTTGATACCAGATGCTGAAGGTACCCTAAGGGACCAAGATGACAACCCGTACAATGCTGCTGGGCATCGGGTTGATGCTGAAGGGAATGTCATCCCTGATCCTTCTGAGAAACATGAGCTGAACCAAAACCAGGGTCAAGGACAGGCCCAAGGTAGAGAGATGGTGGTTCATGAGAGGACACTAGCTGATTACAACAGACCTGATGAGTTTCATGCAAACCGAGCAGCTCTAGTGCTTCCTGCTTTTGAGAGGAACGATTTTGAGGTAAAAACCATCTACTACCAGCTGATGAGACAGATTGCTTTTCATGGTCTTCAAACAGAGCAGCCTATGGATCACATTGACAAGTTTGAGGACATAGTCACTGGCATGAAGTATGAAGGAGTATGCCCGGACTATCTGTTCCTTAAGCTATTTCCGCACAGTCTTGCTGGAGACGCTAGTGCATGGCTGAGACAACTGGCACCTGGTCAGTATACTACTTGGGCAGCCTTAAAGAGTGAGTTCTTGCGTCATTTTTATGATGATGCACGCTCGGATCAGTCCAGACAGGACATACTCACCTTTTCCCAAGGAGCTGTGGAGCCCTTGAAGACTGCCTGGATGAGATTTAAGCAGTATCAGCGTGACTGTCCACACCATGGATTCACGGAAGTACAGCTGATTGGTATCTTCTTCAGAGGCATAGATCTTCCTTATCAGACTGCGCTGGACAATTCCAGTAATGCTAATTTCAACACCAGGACTCCTACACAAGCTGTGCAGTTGATTGGGAACCTTATTAACAGCTACAGTTGCAAGTCTATGGATGAAAAGAGGAAGAAATCCGGTGGAAGTATAGAGGATTCTAACATGACTGAGATTAGATCTAGGCTAGACACAGTTTACAATCTCCTGACAAGTAAGAAAGCTGTCCACTCTGCCCAAGATATAGAGGTGATTCAGACTGAGGAGGACACTCAGGAAGAAGAAGTGAATTACATGGGAAGTTCTAGTTTCCAAGGCAATAGATTTAGAAATCAACAGGGAAACAGATTCTCAAATGGAGTTCAGCAAAGTGGTTTTAAGAAAGCCAATGAGTCTGATAGTAAAGTGGAGATGATGCTAAGACAGATGATGGAGAATCAGACTAAGTATGCAGCAGATGCTGATGCAAAAATGGATACAATCTACATGGAGCTGAATGGGAAGTTTGAAAGTTTGAACACGCACATGAAAGAGCTTGATGCTAAGGTTGCAAAAACTGCTGGACATGCTCAAAGGGAAGAGGGATACCTCCCGGGGAGGACTGATGCCAATCCTAAGTACCAATGCAATGCCGTGACATTGAGAAGTGGTAAGGAGCTGTCATCTGGCGATAAAAAGCAGTTAAGCGTTGAGGAACTCGTGGAAATTGAATAATTGGAGGATGAGATACGCGATATTCGCCGAGCATCGATCGATGCATCTCAGCAGCGATCGTTGCCAAGCGAAATCAAGGAACCGGAGGTCGTAACAAAGTCGCCTAGCATCGATCGGTGCAATAAAGGCAACGATCGACACAAGGTGACTGCAGAAAGCTCGAGTGCTGAAAACCCAAAACAGTCGGGTGAAAGAGTATACAAGCCTAAGATACCTTATCCCAAGAACCCCAGAAAAGCTAAGAATGATAGGCAATATGCAAAATGGAAGGAGTTCATAAAAAAGGTAAAGGTTTAAGTACCTTTGTTGGATTCCATTGAAACTTCCCCCATGATGAAGAGATGCCTCAAGGATGCAATTTCTGGTAAATGGTCTGATGAAGAAAGTATAATGATGCTCAATGAAGTATGTAGTGCAGTGGTTCAAGGTAGAATTCCAGAGAAATTGAAAGATCCGGGCAGCTTCGTGTTGGATTGTGCTATCTATAAGGAGAGGTTCGAAAGGTCCCTATGTGATCTTGGCTCCAGTGTAAATCTAATGCCCCTTTCTGTTGCTAAAAGACTGGGGATGACAGATTTTATACCAACTAGGATATCACTGGTTCTGGCAGACAGATCAGTCAGGATTCCAGAAGGAGTAATAGAGGATGTGCCTATAACGGTTGGCAAGTGCGTAATCCCAACTGATTTTGTGGTTCTACAATATGGACAGGAGCCAAAAGACCCATTAATTATAGGCAGGTCTTTCTTAGCAACAGCTGGTGCGATGATTGACTGTCAAGGAGGTAAGATAATCCTGAATGTGGGTGATCTGAAGATGAGTTTTGACATGAACAAACTGGTGAAGAGACCGACCATCGACGGGCAGACCTTTTATGTGGACACATTGGGTGATTTGGCTGCAGAGTACTTCCATCAATCACATGCTGAGGACCCACTAGAAAGGGCTCTACTGAGTTCTATTTTGGAGTTGGAATACCTACAGGACGAGCCTGCGATGTGCTATACAAGATTGATGGATTCTGTCGAGGTTGCAATGCAAGTAGAAGTGTCTGACGCGGGACTGCAACGATCGATACCAACTAAGCAACGATCGTTGCAAGTCGACAGAGACTGGGCAGAGGAAAAAGCTCCAAAAATAGATCTGAAACAACTTCCATCCGGGCTAAGGTACGCATTTCTTGGACCGAATTCAACTTATCCAGTGATTGTCAACGCTAGTTTGAACAACGCAGAGCTCACTTTACTGCTAAGCAAGCTGCGCAAGCATCGCAAAGCTCTTGGCTATTCCCTTAATGATATTTCAGGTATCTCACCAGAGCTGTGCATGCACCGGATACATCTTGAGGATGAGTCCAAGACATCAATCGAACATCAGAGGAGACTTAATCCTAATCTGCAGGAAGTAGTCAAAAAGGAGATTATGAAACTCCTTGACGCTGGAATTATATATCCTATCTCTGACAGTGATTGGGTGAGTCCAGTCCATGTAGTGCCAAAGAAGGGCGGTGTTACAGTTGTGAAGAATGAGAAGAACGAGCTGATACCTACTAGGACTGTGACGGGACAAAGGATGTGTATTGACTACAGGAAGCTTAATGCTGCTACTAGGAAGGATCATTTTCCTTTACCTTTTATTGATCAGATGCTCGAAAGGTTAGCAAATCATCCTTACTACTGCTTCCTAGATGGCTACTCAGGTTTCTTTCAGATTCCCATCCATCCGGAGGATCAGGGAAAGACCACTTTTACTTGTCCATATGGGACTTTTGCTTACCGTAGGATGCCTTTTGGACTCTGCAATGCACCAGCCACTTTCCAGAGATGCATGATGTCCATATTCACAGACATGATTGAGGATTTTATGGAAGTATTCATGGATGATTTCTCAGTATATGGATCATCCTATAATGAATGCTTAGATAATCTGTGTAAGGTTCTGTAAAGATGTGAAGAGAAGCATTTAGTTCTTAACTGGGAGAAGTGTCATTTCATGGTCAGAGATGGCATTGTGCTTGGACATAAGGTGTCCGAAGCAGGAATAGAGGTAGACCGCGCCAAAATCGAGGTAATGACGAACCTGCAGGCACCTGATTCTGTTAAGTCTATTAGAAGCTTTCTTGGACATGCTGGTTTCTATAGACGGTTCATTAAGGATTTTAGTAGGATTGCTAGGCCACTAACTGCTTTGCTGTGTAAAGACACCAAATTTGAGTTCACTGCAGATTGTCAAACTGCATTTGAACAGATCAAGCAGGCATTAGTGAGTGCTCCCATAGTTCAGCCACCGGATTGGGATTTGCCTTTCGAAGTAATGTGTGATGCAAGTGATTATGCTGTGGGAGCTGTTCTTGGACAAAAGAAAGATAGAAAACTTCATGCTATCTATTATGCCAGTAGGACACTGGATGATGCACAAAGAAACTATGCCACAACAGAGAAGGAGTTGCTTGTAGTTGTCTTTGCATTTGAGAAATTTCGCTCTTATCTTGTTGGCTCCAAGGTGATTGTACACACTGATCATTCAGCACTGAAGTATCTGATGCAGAAAAAGGATGCTAAGCCAAGACTGTTGAGATGGATCTTGCTGCTTCAGGAATTTGATATTGAAGTGAGAGACAAGAAAGGGGTTGAGAATGGAGTTGCTGATCATCTTTCGAGGATGCTAGTAGAGGAGGACGTGCCAATTAATGACTACTTGCCTGAAGAAAACGTCAATATGGTTGGGACAATCTGTGAGACAGATTTGGACAGAAATCTGCAGAACTGTCGGATTAATCGCGTTGCGTCGATCGATGCTACATCAGCGTCGATCGATGCATCTATCGGGGCAGTAACGATCGATACACCTGACTGTGACGATCGTTGCAGTGCGAATACAGACCCAAAAACTTTTATGGTGCGGATTGGAAAGCATGAGTTCGAGATTTACGCTATCGCAACAAATGATCGACCATGGTATGCAGACATAGCCAATTATCTAGCTGCAGAGACTGAACCAGATAATCTGAAGGGATATGAAAAGAAGAGGTTTTTCAGAGAACTTAGGAGGTACTATTGGGATGAACCTTACCTCTATAAGCATTGTTCGGATGGTCTTTATAGAAGATGCGTTGCTGAGTCAGAGGTTCCAGATATCCTTTTCCACTGTCACGGATCAGATTATGCAGGACATTTTGCTACATTTAAGACTGTGTCTAAGGTTTTGCAAGCAGGTTTCTGGTGGCCTACAATGTTCGCTGATACTCATTTCTTTATTTCTCATTGTGATGCCTGCCAGAGAAGAGGGAAAATTAGCAGGAAGCATGAGATGCCTCAGAATTTCATTCTTGAGGTTGAGGTTTTTGATTGCTGGGGCATAGACTTTATGGGTCCCTTTTCCTCATCTTATGGGAATAAATTCATATTAGTTGCTGTGGATTATGTTTCTAAGTGGGTAGAAGCAATAGCCAGTCCAACCAATGACTCTTCAGTAGTCATTAAGCTGTTTAAATCTATCATATTCCCTAGATTTGGAGTACCCCGGATAGTAATTAGTGATGGAGGATCTCACTTTATTAATAAGGTTTTTGAGAAGCTCCTGAAGAAGCATGGAGTGCATCACCGAGTTGCTACTCCTTATCACCCACAGACTAGTGGACAGGTAGAGGTTTCTAACAGACAAATCAAGGAGATCTTGGAGAAGACAGTTGGGAAGACAAGGAAAGATTGGGCAGCTAAGCTTGATGATGCTTTATGGGCCTACAGGACTGCATTTAAAATGCCATTAGGGACTACTCCATTCCATTTGCTGTATGGGAAAGCATGTCATCTGCCAGTAGAACTTGAGCACAAGGCAGCATGGGCTGTAAAACAGATGAACTTTGACCTCAAACCAGCTGCAGAGAGGAGATTGATACAGCTCAATGAGTTGGATGAGATTAGACATCTTGCCTATGAGAACTCAAAGCTGTACAAGGAGAGGACTAAGGCTTATCATGATAAAAATATTGTTTCTAGACGGTTTGAGCCTAATGACCAGGTACTTCTGTACAATTCTCGTCTGCATTTGTTTCCAGGGAAGCTGAAATCAAGATGGTCCGGTCCCTACACAATAAAGGAAGTGCGTCCATATGGAGCTGTCATTTTAATAGGCAAGGAAGGTAATGAGTTTGCTGTTAATGGGCAGAGGGTAAAACACTATTGGGCTAAGGCCGAGATTCCAAGAGGTCAGATTTTGCCTCTGGATGCAGCACCCTTTACTTGAAAGATCTCATCCGTCCGGTCAAGCTATTGACCTTAAACAAGCGCTGGGTGGGAGGCAACCCACCATTAGGTACTAGTGTTTTTCTTTTTCATTTTTGGTGTTTTTGTGAGGATTTTACGTTTGTTTTTGTTTCTGGTGAGTTTATGTTTGCAGGTCTCGGTTAATTCGCAGTGCAGCGATCGATGCATTTTTGCATCGATCGTCACAACACGAAAGGAATAGCATTGCAGCGATCGTTGCGGTCCTGAGCAACGATCGACTATACACGAAAGTCGCCAAGTAACGGTCGATGCACTTAGTGCAACGGTCGATGCTTAGCGACAGAGGTAACCCGACAGACATAACTTCACCTTTTCAATTTTTATTTTCTTTTTACCGAGCCTTCGCTGGACACTACTGGGGACAGTGTGTCTTAAGTGTGGGGGAGGTGCTACTGACTTATATCTTTCTATTTTCTTAAGAGTCAGTCCGTTTTTCAAAAAAAAAAAAATTTTTTTTGTTTTATTGAGTCAAAATTGTTTAAGTAAGAAACTATGATTTTCTGAGAAGATTTTACAAGACTTGCAGGAACTTAAGTAACCATTGGGATGAAGTTGCAGGATCTATCTATGACTGTTAGAAAACCCCATCACAGATCAACCTACTGGGAACACCCACATCACTTCAGGTATCAGAGGATCCTTTACTGACTTCAACCTTAATACTGACTTAGATTTCTCACCTAAGGGTTTGGTATGCTTTATGTCGGATTCCCTGTTAGTTCTGACACAGCCTGTAAACCTGTCCTATTTAGTCCCCTTCTCCCCTTCTATAAAGTAAAAAATAAATAAATAATAAACTGAGGATGAGTTAGTAACTCCGAAGTGGTCATGGGAATAGTAGCAAACACTATTATCTCTCATGTGATCCATGGAATGTGTCCAAAGTACACCCCATAACGGGAAGAACACTGATAAAAAAAATAAAATGATACCCAGTGGGGAAAAATCAGTTGTTAAAGAAGGGAAAGAGAAGAAAGGGACTAGAGAAAGATAGTATGGTGGTCTAGAGCTGATAAGGTAAGAATCCATGTGCCTTTGGATCGATACTCCTTAGGTGAGACCGCACTTAAATACTTGCAGAAGTCAGTAGGGAGAATTTGAATGCTTGAATGTGATTGTGGAGTTTACCTAGGACAGTTGCTAAGTGTGGGGGAAGTACATGTTGGTCTTGATATCCTGTGATTGATTCTTGCAGTGGTTTACTAAAGGGAATCTGAGTATTGTAGCTTCTAGGATGAAATGAGTTTCTGAAGAGTTTTCAAACCTCTTCACCATGTTTTAGTTCTCTGTTTTGCTTGAGGGCAAGCAAAGGCTAAGTGTGGGGGAGTTGATATATCATGGTTTTTACCCAGTTTAGACCATGATATAGTTGTGTTTTAGTGTCTTTTGTCTTTGTTTAGAGTCTTTTACAGGTATAATCAGGTTTGGAGCTAAATTGGAGATAATGGAGCATTTTGGAGATTTTTGGAGTGTTTGGCCGAGAGATAGAGTTCACTGTCCGAAACAGAGGAAGGTGTCGATCGTTGCACTCTTGCATCGATCGATGCACCAGCGAGATGGGCCGAAACTCGGCGGTTTAGAAGAGTGAAGAATTTGCACTTTGATCCAGAAGTTCCTGATATTTACAAAGAAGCCCCTGGCCGAGATTATGCCTATATAATAGAGTTTTTAGAGTTTTTATTAGAGACGCTTTATACTTTTTACATTACGCAATTCATAATTAAGAGCAGAGGATTTTAGAGCTTTTTGGGGCTGATCTGAACCTGTTACATCATCTGTATTTGGAGAAGATTTCGAACCCCTTTTACTCTTATTCTTTTATGCAATTTATTCATTCTATGATTATGATTTCATTATCTATGTCTGAGTAGATTCCTAGTTAGGTTTAGGGTTTCTCACATAGGATTTCATGACTTGCTAGACTTGTTCAAATTCAGTTAAGGATTCATAACTATATCTGTTCTTCAATTTAATTGTGCTTAAAGCTTGTTCTAACCTGATCAATTAGAATCTAGGTCTTAGGTTGCTAAATACGTCACGGAAGTGGGGTTTAGGAATCTGAACTAATTAAATTGGGCAATTAAACTTTGCGCAAACGGAAGTTTGGTTTAGGATAATTGTGAACATATCAAACTTGGACTTATTGCTAGTTTAATCTGTTAGTTCTCGCAAACGAAAGTTTGGTTTGCTGCACTTAGACTTAGAGAATTATCGCAAAGGAATTTGGTTAATTCTATATCTGTGTTTTGAGTTCTAGAACTGTGCTTAATTCGATCCTTGCTGAATGAACTGTCTGCTTGTCTGATTTCCTGAGAATACCCTAGGCTTGACGCTTTTAATTACTTGCTTCACAACCGTTAATCTCTGTTTCTGATTTACTTTCTCGCACCGCTTTCAATTCAATCACATTGCTTATTTCTAGTATTTATTCCTATAGTTTGATTCTCTTGAGACCAAGTGTCCCTGTGGATTCGATAACCCTATATACTACTTTGACATTGCTGTTCACTTGCAGTTTAGTATAGGGAAAACTTAGAACCTATCAATGTGGGTTACAAAATAATCTCAAAGGTCTTATGTAAAAGACTCAAACCTCTGCTGCCCAAGCTCATATCGGAAACACAATCAGCATTTGTGGCAGGAAGGCTAATATCAGACAACATACTGATTTCACAGAAAATGTTTCATGGCTTACGAACAAACCCAGCATGCAAAGAAAAATACATGGCAATCAAAACGGATATGAGCAAGGCCTATGATAGGATTGAATGGAGGTTCTTGGAGAAAGTTTTAGGAAAGCTAGGCTTTGCCGAGCAATGGATACAGCGTGTAATGTGGTGTATTACTACGGTTCAATATAAGGTATTGCTTAATGGCCAACCACAGGGGCACATTGTTCCGGAGAGAGGATTAAGATAGGGTGATCCACTCTCACCTTATCTATTTATATTATGTACGGAAGCTCTTATAACAAATATAAAGAAGGCGGAAAAGATGAAGCAATTAACAGGACTAAAGGTAGCAAGGAAAAGCCCAGCTATATCGCATCTGATTTTTGCAGACGATAGCTTATTCTTCTGTAAGGCTACGAAAGAGGAATGCCAGACGATTTTAAGGATCCTAAAGGAATATGAGAATACATCGGGACAGCATATAAACTTTGATAAATCTTCACTACAATTTGGTTATAAGGTGGAATAATCATTACGAGAGGAGATGAAAAATATACTTGGAATTACGAAGATAGGAGGGATGGGATCGTATTTGAGAATTCCGGAAAGCCTGGGTGGCGCTAAGACGCATGTATTTAGCTTCCTTCAAGATAGACTCCATGGAAGAGTAAATGGATGGTCAACCAAGTATCTGACTCGAGGAGGAAAAGAGGTAGTAATAAAATCAGTGGCCACAGCATTACCAAACGATGTGATATCATGTTTTCGACTGCCAAAGACTATGACAACAAAATTAACAAGCGTGGTTTCTCAATTTTGGTGGAGCTCGGGAGGAGGAAATAACGGAATGCATTGGATGGCTTGGGACAAATTATGTCAAGATAAAGATAATGGTGGAATAGGGTTTCGAGCTTTCAATGATACGAACACCGCCTTTTTGGCCAAACACCTCTGGCGGATGATTGATCATCCCGACCTTCTCTTCTCAAAAGTTTTTAAGGGAAGATACTTCAGGAAAACGGATCCCCTAGATCCAATACGATCATACTCACCATCCTATGGTTGGAGAAGTATGATTTCAGCTAGATCTCTGGTTCATAAAGGACTAATTAAAAGGGTGGGTTTAGGTGTGTCCATTTCAATTTGGAATGACCCGTGGATACCAACCTATCGCCCGAGACCAGCAACCCGTAAACAGAATACGAACGTATATACGGTTGACCAATTGATTGATCAACAACGTCGAGTATGGAATAAATCTTTGATAGATGCAATAATGGAGCCAGAAGATGCAAGGATGGTTCTGAGTATGCCAATTAGCAAGGTTGCTCAGCCAGACAGATTTGGGTGGCACTTTACTAAATCGGGTCGCTATTCGGTAAAATCGGGGTATCATACGGAGAGGGAATACCCAGATTGTGGTAATTATGCGCAAGTATTAGGACCTGATATAAAGGGGCTACAATCACACTCATGGAAGCTCAATTGCTCACCAAAATTGAGACATTTTATATGGCAGATAGTATCAGGTTGTCTTGCGGTTTCCAAGAACCTAAAAGTACGGGGCATAAGATGTGATACATACTGTGTCAGATGTGGCGCTGAGGAAATGATAAACCATGTTCTATTTGAATGCCCTCTAGAACTTCAAACATGGGAATTATCACGAATCCCAACAAATCCAAGATGCTTCCCTACAGAGGCGGTATTTACAAATATGGACTTCTTGTTTTGGAGACTGCCTCCACAAGAAACGAATGGCCAATTCCCCTGGATTCTATGGTACATTTGGAAAAGCAGAAATGATATGGTGTTTAATCAGATTGATCAAATCATAATGAAACGTTGAAACTCGCGGAAACGGAATATTTATCTTGGGAAGGAGCCCAAACAGACACATCAGAAACTACTCAACGAACAATGGAAAATAAAGATAATGGCTCAATTATAGAGGCCCAACAAGGTCAATGGCATTTTGTGGATGGATCATGGAAAGAAGGGGATGTTTTCTCAGGCCAAGGATGGTATAGTTGTCATGATAGGGATGCAAATGTATTGATGGGAGCAAGGAATATTAGGCAGTGTCTGTCGCCACTACATGCGGAGTTTGAAGCATTACTCTGGGCTATGGAAGGCACGATGTTCTTCAACCACAAACATATCACTTTTGCAACAGAATGTTCGGAAGTGGTGAAGATAGTATCTGAGCCGGAGAACTGTCCAGCCTTTGCAGTCTACACTGAAGAGTACGACAAGCGAAAGATGTTCTTCACAACTTTTGACCTCATGCATATCTCACATAATCAGACGGCAGACAAGCTAGCACGGAGTGCTCGCTGATATATCATGGTTTTTACCGGTTTTATGCCATGATATAAGTCTGTTTTAGTGTCTTTTGGTGTTCCTTTAGAGTCTTTTGCAGGTTTTATTAGGTACACGCACGTTTGGAGCTAAAGTGGAGATTATGGAGCTAATTGGTGCGTTTTGGCGATTTGGTCCGAGAGACTGAGCTCACTGTCCAGATATGATGACTGCGTCGATCGTTGCACACCTGCATCGGTCGATGCATAGCGCGAATGGGCCAGACTCGGCGGTTTAATGAAAAAATGCCAATATTGCAGAAGTGCCCAGAAGTTCCAGATATTTACACAGAAGTTCCAGATATTTACACAGAAGCCCCAAGTCGTGTTTTAGCTATTTAATTACGTTTTAAGATCAGTTTTTAGATACGCTATCATAACTTAGAGCAGAGAGTTTTTAGAGCTTTTGGGGCTGATCTGATCCTGTACTACATTCATTTTGGAGAAGTTTTCGTACCCCTTTATTATTCTAATCTCTTTTATGATTGCTATTTATTCATTGATTATGTTTACATCATCCATGTTTGAGTAGTTTCATAGTTAGGTTTAGGGTTTCTCATAGGGATTTCATGACTCGCTAGATATAATTAATTCAGTTAAGGATTCACATCAATAGATGTTCTTCAAACTACATTGTGTTTAATGCTAGTTCTAACCTGATCAATTAGAATCTAGATCTTAGGTTGCTAAATACGACACAACAGTGTGGTTTAGAATCTGAACTATTTAGGTTGAGCAATTTAATTACTCGCAAAGGAATTTGGTTTAATTAGATTGTGAACATATCAAACTTGGAATTAAAGCTGGTTTAATCTGTTAGTAATTGCAAAGGAATTTGGATTACTGCACTTAGACTTAGAGAATTCTCGCAAAGGAATTTGGTTAATTCTATATCTGTGTTTTGAGTTCTAGAACTGAGTTTAATTAGATCATAACTGATTGATTTATCTGCTTGTCTGATTTCCTGAGAACGCCCTAGACTTAGCGCTTTTAGTTTATTGATTTCAAACAACAACCTGCTACTGAGTTACTTTCCTGCTTGCTTTTAGTTAATAGAATACAATTTGCTTTTTGCTTTCTCCTAGTTTTTAATCTCTTTAAGTTCTTGATTTTATCGTTGCCTAGAGTCCTCGTGGATTCGATCCCTAAGTACTACAATTGATTTACTGTGCACTTGCAGTTAGTATAGGGTAAAACTCGAGACCTATCAAGTTTTTGGCGCCATTGCTGGGGACTCTTAGAGTCTTCGATAGCTTCGAACTTAGGGTTTTTACTAGGATTTTTATTTTTATTTTTGTTTACTGATTTTTCCCTGTTTTCTTTCTGTCGCAGGTACGACATTCGCCTAGCATCGATCGTTGCACCTTTGCGTCGATCGTCACTAGGCGATTCTGAGATTGAATCGATCGTTGCACTGCTAGCATCGATCGTTGCTTGACGATTACAGACATTTTATGCAGACGCGTGAAACTAGAAGTAATCAGAACTTGAACCTCGTTAATATCGGACTTGAAGAACTTGGACGACTAGAGAGGACTAATAGAAGAGAAAGAAGATCAAGGATGGTACGTGAACGTTTGATCCTGATACAAGATGCTAACGGTATCCTGAGGGACCGAGATAACAATCCGCACAATGCTGCTGGGCAGAGGATTGATGCTGAGGGACGTGTGATCCCTGATGTTGAGGAACCTGAACCACAGCCGCAGGCGCAAGGCCAAGGACAGGCCCAAGGCAGACAGATTGTTGTTCATGAGAGGACATTAGCTGACTACAACAGACCAGATGAGTTTCATGCCAACCGGTCAGCTCTTGTACCTCTTGGTTTTGAGAGGAACGATTTTGAGATCAAAACCATCTACTACTCGCTGATGAGACAGAATGATTTCCATGGTCACCCATCGGAGCAGCCTATGGATCACATCGATCAATTTGAGGATATAATCACTGGCATGAAATATGATGGAGTTTGCCAGGATTATCTGTTTCTTAAGCTCTTTCCGCACAGTCTCGCTGGAGACGCTGCTGCATGGTTAAAGCAACTGCCAGCTGGGCAGTTTACTACTTGGGATGCTCTGAAAAGTGAGTTTCTAAGACACTTCTACGATGATGCGCGCTCAGATCAGTCCAGACAGGGCATTCTGACATTCTCCCAAGGCCCTGTGGAGCCACTAAAAGCTGCCTGGATGCGATTCAAGAAGTACCAGCGTGACTGCCCGCACCATGGATTCACTGAGGTCACATTGCTAGGTATCTTCTTCAGAGGCATATATCTTCCATATCAGAATGCGCTGGATAACTCCAGCAATGCAAATTTTAACACCAGGACTCCTGCACTAGCTAAGCAGTTGATTGAGAACTTAGTGAGCAGCAACAGTTGCAAGACTACTGATGAGAGGAGGAAGAAATCTGGTGGAAAGGTAGAAAATTTGGAGATTGCTGATATTAGATCTAAGCTGGACACAGTTTGTAATCTCCTAGCTGGCAAGAAAGCTGTCCACTTTGCCCAAGATGTTGAGGTAATTCAGACTGAGGAGGACACTCAAGAAGAAGATGTGAATTACATAGGAGGATCTGGATTCCAAGGTAATAGATTTGGTAATCAGTAGGGAAACAGGTTCTTAAATGGAGGACAGAGGAGTGCCTTCACAGGCAGTCAGAACTCCTCTGGCTTTGGACAGAGTAGTGGTTTTCAGAAACCTTTTGGACAAGGTACTCAGAGAACCTATGGATCATCTTCTTACCAAGCACCTCCTGTAGCCACTTCTCATGAGAGTAAGATGGAGGCAATGATGGAACAGCTGTTGGAAAGTCAGACCAAGATTGCTGTGGACTGCAATAAGAAGTTGGATGCTGTCTATGAGGATCTCAATGGGAAGTTTGAGTCTCTGAACACTCATGTGAAGCAGTTGGATACTCAGGTGAGTTAGATTTCTAGTACTGTGAAGGGAAAAAGAGTAGCAGAAACTCATATCAAGGCCTGGTCAGTATACATTGATGATGGATCAACACAAAGTGAAAATTTTGAGTTGAAAACAGCTGAGTTGGTAGAAGAGGCCGAAAATTCGGATTTTGGGGAAAATCTCTCGGGTGGAAACTGTGAAAACAATGTTGCATCGATCGATGCACCCCTAGCGTCGGTCGTTGCAGGTCGTGAACAGACAGACTCGCAGGATTCTGATGGTATTGATGCAGATTTAGAGCTTGATAGTTTATTCCCTGGAGTCTCTGAGATTACTCAGCAGGAGATTTATGCACAATCCATTAGACTATATCCTTAAGTGCCTGAAGTAATTAAGCAAGAGATTGAAGAGCTTAAGCAGCTGGAAGAGATTGGTGAAGAGTTGGAAGAAATTCCATCATCTGATGATCCACCTTATCACCCTTGTGTGCAGAGGTACTTGAGAAAGATGCTGCCTATGGATGAAGAGCTGAAAGACTGGGTTGTAGTTGTTCCTCAGCATATAAGTGGTGTGCTATTGACCAAGGTTCCAAAGAAGCTGCCTGACCCTGGTGTCTTTGTGCTGAACTGTTCTATCTTTGAAGATAGTTTTAGGCGTTCTCTGTGTGATCTTGGAGCTGCTGGAAGTCTTATGCCATATTCGGTGGCAGAGAAGCTGGGTATGTTGGATTTTTTGCCTACTAGGACCTCTCTTGTCCTAGCTGATCAGTCTATAAGAGTTCCAGAAGGACTCCTTGAGGACATCCCGGTGAGAGTTGGAAACTACTTAGTTCCAACAGACTTCTTAGTGCTGAAGTATGACAGTGATCCTGATAATGCGCTGATACTTGGGAGACCATTCTTAGCTACGGCAGGAGCAGTAATAGATGTTAGACACAGTCTGATTGATCTCCACCTGGGAGATGAGCCGCTGCATTTTGAGATGGACAAGCTGCGCAAGCCACTGTAGATGGGCAGACCTTCACCATTATGAATGGAGATGATAAGCAGCCAAGTGGTACTGTGATTTTGGATCATGGGGAGCAGTTTACTCCTTCTTTTCTTGGACAAGTTCATTCTGATACAGCTTACTCTCCGCCTTGGATGAGGAGACTTGCACAGAGACAATCAAAGTCTCTGTCAAGATCTCTTGGTGCCTAAAAATCTTGTTCGTCCGGTCAAGCTAATGACCTTAAACAAGCGCTGAGTGGGAGGCAACCCACTGTTAGGTTTTAGTGTTTTTCTTTTTGATTTTTGGTGTTTTTCTTAGGAACTAACATTTTGTTTTTGTTTCTGTTATCTTTTCTTGTTTTTCTTTGCACTTTTTCTTTTTGATTTTTATGATGCTATTGTTTCTGGATGTTATGCTTGATTTGATACATTTGTTGCTTTGATTTTATTCTGTTTTCAGTGTTTTCAGCTTGCAGGATCGAAAACTTAGATTTTCCAACGGACTAACCTGCTAACTTGCTGACTGATCGGAGTATTCGCAGTGCGTCGATCGACACACATTGTGTCGATCGTCACAACACGAAAGAAATCGCATTGCAACGATCGTTGCGGTCCTGAGAAACGATCGACCATACACGAAAAATCGCCTAGCAACGGCCGATGCACCTAGTGCAACGGTCGATGCCTGTGCGACAGAGGTAAAAATCAGACAGAACTCAACACGTCCATTAACATTTAACTTTTTCTTTCTTTTTACCAATCCTTCGCTTGACACTACTGGGGACAGTGTGTCTTAAGTGTGGGGGAGGTGCTACTGACATCTATCTTTCTGTTTTTTTAGAGTCAGTATGTTTTTCAAAAAAAAAAATTTGTTTTATCGAGTCAAAACCAGTTTAAGTAAGAAACAATGATTTTTTGAGAAGATTAACAGCACTTGCAGGAACTTAAGTAACCATCGGGATGAAGTTGCAAGATCTATCTATGACTATTAGAAAACCCCATCACGGATCAACCTACTGAGGACACCCACATCGCTTCAGGTATCAGAGGATCCTTTTACTGACTTCACCTTAATACTGACTTAATTTTCTCACCTAAGGGCTTGGTATACTTTGTGTCGGATTCCCTTGTTAGTTCTGACACAGCATGTAACCCTGTCCTATTTGGTTCCCTTCTCCCCTTCCATAAAATAAAAAAAAGATAATAAACTGAGGATGAGTTAGTAACTCCGAAGTGGTCTCTGGGAGTGGTAGCTACAACTATCATATCCTGTGCATCCACGGAATGTGTCCAAAGTACACCCCTTAACGGGAAGAGCACTGATAAAAAAAATAAAATGATACCCAATGGGGAAAAATCAGAATGCTAAGGAAGGGAAAAGAGAAGAAAGGGACCAAAGAAAGATAGTATGGTAGTCTAGAGCTGACAAGGTAAGAATCCATGTGCCTTTGATCGATACTCCTTAGGTGAGAGCGCACTTAAATACTTGCAGAAGTCAGTAGGGAGAATTTGAATGCGTGAATGTGATTGTGGAGTTTACTTAGGACAATTGCTAAGTGTGGGGGAAGTATATGTTGGTCTTGATATCTTGTGATTGATTCTTTAAGTGGATTACTAAAGGGAATCCGAGTGTTGTTGCTTCTAGGACAAAAAGAGTTTCTGAAAGTTTTCAAACCTCTTCACCATGTTTTAGTTCTCTGTTTTGCTTGAGGGCAAGCAAAGGCTAAGTTTGGGGGAGTTGATATATCATGGTTTTTGCCGGTTTTATGCCATGATATAAGTCTGTTTTAGTGTCTTTTGGTGTTCCTTTAGAGTCTTTTGCAGGTTTTATTAGGTACACGCACGTTTGGAGCTAAAGTGGAGATTATGGAGCTAATTGGGGCGTTTTGGAGATTTGTTCCGAGAGATTGAGCTCACTGTCCAGATATAATGACTGCGTCGATCGTTGCACACCTGCATCGGTCGATGCATAGCGCGAATGGGCCAGACTCGGCGGTTTAATGAAGAAATGCCAATATTGCAGAAGTGCCCAGAAGTTCCAAATATTTACACAGAAGCCCCAAGTCGTGTTTTAGCTATTTAATTAGGTTTTTAGATCAGTTTTTAGATACACTTACATACGCTATCATAACTTAGAGCAAAGAGTTTTTAGAGCTTTTGGGGCTGATCTGATCCTGTACTAAATTCGTTTTGGAGAAGTTTTCGAACCCCTTTATTATTCTAATCTCTTTTATGATTGCTATTTATTCATTGATTATGTTTACATCATCCATGTCTGAGTAGTTTCATAGTTAGGTTTAGAGTTTCTCATAGGGATTTCATGACTCGCTAGATATAATTAATTCAGTTAAGGATTCACATCAATAGATGTTCTTCAAACTAAATTGTGTTTAATGCTAGTTCTAACCTGATCAATTAGAATATAGATCTTAGGTTGATAAATACGACACGACAGTGTGGTTTAGAATCTGAACTATTTAGGTTGAGCAATTTAATTACTCGCAAAGGAATTTGGTTTAATTAGATTGTGAACATATCAAACTTGGAATTAAAGCTGGTTTAATCTGTTAGTAATTGCAAAGGAATTTGGATTACTGCACTTAGACTTAGAGAATTCTCGCAAAGGAATTTGGTTAATTCTATATCTGTGTTTTGAGTTCTAGAACTGAGTTTAATTAGATCATAACTGATTGATTTATCTGCTTGTTTGATTTCCTGAGAACGCCCTAGACTTAGCGCTTTTAGTTTATTGATTTCAAACAACAACCTGCTACTGAGTTACTTTCCTGCTTGCTTTTAGTTAATAGAATACAATTTGCTTTTTGCTTTCTCCTAGTTTTTAATCTCTTTAAGTTCTTGATTTTATCGTTGCCTAGAGTCCTCGTGGATTCGATCCCTAAGTACTACAATTGATTTACTGTGCACTTGCAGTTAGTATAGGGTAAAACTCGAGACCTATCAAGTTTTTGGCGCCATTGCAGGGGACTCTTAGAGTCTTCGATAGCTTCGAACTTAGGGTTTTTACTAGGATTTTTATTTTTATTTTTGTTTACTGATTTTTCCCTGTTTTCTTTCTGTCGCAGGTACGACATTCGCCTAGCATCGATCGTTGCACCTTTGCGTCGATCGTCACTAGGCGATTCTGAGATTGAATCGATCGTTGCACTGCTAGCATCGATCGTTGCTTGACGATTACAGACATTTTATGCAGACGCGTGAAACTAGAAGTAATCAGAACTTGAACCTCGTTAATCTCGGACTTGAAGAACTTGGACGACTAGAGAGGACTAATAGAAGAGAAAGAAGAGCAAGGATGGTACGTGAACGTTTGATCCTGATACAAGATGCTAACGGTATCCTGAGGGACCGAGATAACAATCCGCACAATGCTGCTGGGCAGAGGATTGATGCTGAGGGACGTGTGATCCCTGATGTTGAGGAACCTGAACCACAGCCGCAGGCGCAAGGCCAAGGACAGGCCCAAGGCAGACAGATTGTTGTTCATGAGAGGACATTAGCTGACTACAACAGACCGGATGAGTTTCATGCCAACCGGTCAGCTCTTGTACCTCTTGGTTTTGAGAGGAACGATTTTGAGATCAAAACCATCTACTACTCGCTGATGAGACAGAATGATTTCCATGGTCACCCATCGGAGCAGCCTATGGATCACATCGATCAATTTGAGGATATAATCACTGGCATGAAATATGATGGAGTTTGCCAGGATTATCTGTTTCTTAAGCTCTTTCCGCACAGTCTCGCTGGAGACGCTGCTGCATGGTTAAAGCAACTGCCACCTGGGCAGTTTACTACTTGGGATGCTCTGAAAAGTGAGTTTCTAAGACACTTCTACGATGATGCGCGCTCAGATCAGTCCAGACAGGGCATTCTGACATTCTCCCAAGGCCCTGTGGAGCCACTAAAAGCTGCCTGGATGCGATTCAAGAAGTACCAGCGTGACTGCCCGCACCATGGATTCACTGAGGTCACATTGCTAGGTATCTTCTTCAGAGGCATATATCTTCCATATCAGAATGCGCTGGATAACTCCAGCAATGCAAATTTTAACACCAGGACTCCTGCACTAGCTAAGCAGTTGATTGAGAACTTAGTGAGCAGCAACAGTTGCAAGACTACTGATGAGAGGAGGAAGAAATCTGGTGGAAAGGTAGAAAATTTGGAGATTGCTGATATTAGATCTAAGCTGGACACAGTTTGTAATCTCCTAGCTGGCAAGAAAGCTGTCCACTTTGCCCAAGATGTTGAGGTAATTCAGACTGAGGAGGACACTCAAGAAGAAGATGTGAATTACATAGGAGGATCTGGATTCCAAGGTAATAGATTTGGTAATCAGTAGGGAAACAGGTTCTTAAATGGAGGACAGAGGAGTGCCTTCACAGGCAGTCAGAACTCCTCTGGCTTTGGACAGAGTAGTGGTTTTCAGAAACCTTTTGGACAAGGTACTCAGAGAACCTATGGATCATCTTCTTACCAAGCACCTCCTGTAGCCACTTCTCATGAGAGTAAGATGGAGGCAATGATGGAACAGCTGTTGGAAAGTCAGACCAAGATTGCTGTGGACTGCAATAAGAAGTTGGATGCTGTCTATGAGGATCTCAATGGGAAGTTTGAGTCTCTGAACACTCATGTGAAGCAGTTGGATACTCAGGTGAGTTAGATTTCTAGTACTGTGAAGGGAAAAAGAGTAGCAGAAACTCATATCAAGGCCTGGTCAGTATACATTGATGATGGATCAACACAAAGTGAAAATTTTGAGTTGAAAACAGCTGAGTTGGTAGAAGAGGCCGAAAATTCGGATTTTGGGGAAAATCTCTCGGGTGGAAACTGTGAAAACAATGTTGCATCGATCGATGCACCCCTAGCGTCGGTCGTTGCAGGTCGTGAACAGACAGACTGGCAGGATTCTGATGGTATTGATGCAGATTTAGAGCTTGATAGTTTATTCCCTGGAGTCTCTGAGATTACTCAGCAGGAGATTTATGCACAATCCATTAGACTATATCCTTAAGTGCCTGAAGTAATTAAGCAAGAGATTGAAGAGCTTAAGCAGCTGGAAGAGATTGGTGAAGAGTTGGAAGAAATTCCATCATCTGATGATCCACCTTATCACCCTTGTGTGCAGAGGTACTTGAGAAAGATGCTGCCTATGGATGAAGAGCTGAAAGACTGGGTTGTAGTTGTTCCTCAGCATATAAGTGGTGTGCTATTGACCAAGGTTCCAAAGAAGCTGCCTGACCCTGGTGTCTTTGTGCTGAACTGTTCTATCTTTAAAGATAGTTTTAGGCGTTCTCTGTGTGATCTTGGAGCTGCTGGAAGTCTTATGCCATATTCGGTGGCAGAGAAGCTGGGTATGTTGGATTTTTTGCCTACTAGGACCTCTCTTGTCCTAGCTGATCAGTCTATAAGAGTTCCAGAAGGACTCCTTGAGGACATCCCGGTGAGAGTTGGAAACTACTTAGTTCCAACAGACTTCTTAGTGCTGAAGTATGACAGTGATCCTGATAATGCGCTGATACTTGGGAGACCATTCTTAGCTACGGCAGGAGCAGTAATAGATGTTAGACACAGTCTGATTGATCTCCACCTGGGAGATGAGCCGCTGCATTTTGAGATGGACAAGCTGCGCAAGCCACTGTAGATGGGCAGACCTTCACCATTATGAATGGAGATGATAAGCAGCCAAGTGGTACTGTGATTTTGGATCATGGGGAGCAGTTTACTCCTTCTTTTCTTGGACAAGTTCATTCTGATACAGCTTACTCTCCGCCTTGGATGAGGAGACTTGCACAGAGACAATCAAAGTCTCTGTCAAGATCTCTTGGTGCCTAAAAATCTTGTTCGTCCGGTCAAGCTAATGACCTTAAACAAGCGCTGAGTGGGAGGCAACCCACTGTTAGGTTTTAGTGTTTTTCTTTTTGATTTTTGGTGTTTTTCTTAGGAACTAACATTTTGTTTTTGTTTCTGTTATCTTTTCTTGTTTTTCTTTGCACTTTTTCTTTTTGATTTTTATGATGCTATTGTTTCTGGATGTTATGCTTGATTTGATACATTTGTTGCTTTGATTTTATTCTGTTTTCAGTGTTTTCAGCTTGCAGGATCGAAAACTTAGATTTTTCAACGGACTAACCTGCTAACTTGCTGACTGATCGGAGTATTCGCAGTGCGTCGATCGACACACATTGTGTCGATCGTCACAACACGAAAGAAATCGCATTGCAACGATCGTTGCGGTCCTGAGCAACGATCGACCATACACGAAAAATCGCCTAGCAACGGCCGATGCACCTAGTGCAACGGTCGATGCCTGTGCGACAGAGGTAAAAATCAGACAGAACTCAACACGTCCATTAACATTTAACTTTTTCTTTCTTTTTACCAATCCTTCGCTTGACACTACTGGGGACAGTGTGTCTTAAGTGTGGGGGAGGTGCTACTGACATCTATCTTTCTGTTTTTTTAGAGTCAGTATGTTTTTCAAAAAAAAAAATTTGTTTTATCGAGTCAAAACCAGTTTAAGTAAGAAACAATGATTTTTTGAGAAGATTAACAGCACTTGCAGGAACTTAAGTAACCATCGGGATGAAGTTGCAGGATCTATCTATGACTATTAGAAAACCCCATCACGGATCAACCTACTGAGGACACCCACATCGCTTCAGGTATCAGAGGATCCTTTTACTGACTTCACCTTAATACTGACTTAATTTTCTCACCTAAGGGCTTGGTATACTTTGTGTCGGATTCCCTTGTTAGTTCTGACACAGCATGTAACCCTGTCCTATTTGGTTCCCTTCTCCCCTTCCATAAAATAAAAAAAAAGATAATAAACTGAGGATGAGTTAGTAACTCCGAAGTGGTCTCTGGGAGTGGTAGCTACAACTATCATATCCTGTGCATCCACGGAATGTGTCCAAAGTACACCCCTTAACGGGAAGAGCACTGATAAAAAAAATAAAATGATACCCAATGGGGAAAAATCAGAATGCTAAGGAAGGGAAAAGAGAAGAAAGGGACCAAAGAAAGATAGTATGGTAGTCTAGAGCTGACAAGGTAAGAATCCATGTGCCTTTGATCGATACTCCTTAGGTGAGAGCGCACTTAAATACTTGCAGAAGTCAGTAGGGAGAATTTGAATGCGTGAATGTGATTGTGGAGTTTACTTAGGACAATTGCTAAGTGTGGGGGAAGTATATGTTGGTCTTGATATCTTGTGATTGATTCTTTAAGTGGATTACTAAGGGGAATCCGAGTGTTGTTGCTTCTAGGACAAAAAGAGTTTCTGAAAGTTTTCAAACCTCTTCACCATGTTTTAGTTCTCTGTTTTGCTTGAGGGCAAGCAAAGGCTAAGTTTGGGGGAGTTGATATATCATGGTTTTTGCCGGTTTTATGCCATGATATAAGTCTGTTTTAGTGTCTTTTGGTGTTCCTTTAGAGTCTTTTGCAGGTTTTATTAGGTACACGCACGTTTGGAGCTAAAGTGGAGATTATGGAGCTAATTGGGGCGTTTTGGAGATTTGTTCCGAGAGATTGAGCTCACTGTCCAGATATAATGACTGCGTCGATCGTTGCACACCTGCATCGGTCGATGCATAGCGCGAATGGGCCAGACTCGGCGGTTTAATGAAGAAATGCCAATATTGCAGAAGTGCCCAGAAGTTCCAAATATTTACACAGAAGCCCCAAGTCGTGTTTTAGCTATTTAATTAGGTTTTTAGATCAGTTTTTAGATACACTTACATACGCTATCATAACTTAGAGCAAAGAGTTTTTAGAGCTTTTGGGGCTGATCTGATCCTGTACTAAATTCGTTTTGGAGAAGTTTTCGAACCCCTTTATTATTCTAATCTCTTTTATGATTGCTATTTATTCATTGATTATGTTTACATCATCCATGTCTGAGTAGTTTCATAGTTAGGTTTAGAGTTTCTCATAGGGATTTCATGACTCGCTAGATATAATTAATTCAGTTAAGGATTCACATCAATAGATGTTCTTCAAACTAAATTGTGTTTAATGCTAGTTCTAACCTGATCAATTAGAATCTAGATCTTAGGTTGCTAAATACGACACGAAAGTGTGGTTTAGAATCTGAAATATTTAGGTTGAGCAATTTAATTACTCGCAAAGGAATTTGGTTTAATTAGATTGTGAACATATCAAACTTGGAATTAAAGCTGGTTTAATCTGTTAGTAATTGCAAAGGAATTTGGATTACTGCACTTAGACTTAGAGAATTCTCGCAAAGGAATTTGGTTAATTCTATATCTGTGTTTTGAGTTCTAGAACTGAGTTTAATTAGATCATGACTGATTGATTTATCTGCTTGTCTGATTTCCCGAGAACGCCCTAGACTTAGCGCTTTTAGTTTATTGATTTCAAACAACAACCTGCTACTGATTTACTTTCCTGCTTGCTTTTAGTTAATAGAATACAATTTGCTTTTGCTTTCTCCTAGTTTTTAATCTCTTTAAGTTCTTGATTTTATCTTTGCCTAGAGTCCTCGTGGATTCGATCCCTAAGTACTACAATTGATTTACTGTGCACTTGCAGTTAGTATAGGGTAAAACTCGAGACCTATCACTCGCCTTAGACAATCACCAAGCACACATATCGGGCCGGAACCACCGATATGGACGAGAGAGAATTAGCGTTTCGTATTTTAATCACTGTTGTTAAAAAAAAAGATGATTATATATTTTCCTATCAAATATATTAGTATCATATTTTATTTGTATATTATATTTTTCTGTTTCAGATAGAAACATAAACTTCTAATTATTATATCTCCCTTAAACAATATGGTTTTCAAATATATCAATGTTTGATTTAATACAAAATAAAATAAATAAATACATGTTGAACCACTATATCAATGATGCAATTTTTTCGTGCGGTTCTAATGTAACTGAAATACATTTATATTTTTTCTTTTTCCTTTTTTCTTTTTTTTTCTTTTATATTAAAACACAAATGATTTAAAGTTGTTGAACAGTAAACTTTATATGTAACGCCTTTTGTGTTATGTGATACACGTCATTCATTCATGACATGAGTCTGAACATTATTAAATACAAATGCAAATAATTAAATAAAATGCACATACTTCAATGATGCAATCTATTTTTCTTGTGGTTCAAATGAAACGCATTTATATTTTTTTCTTTTTCATATTAAAACATATAAAAGTATTGAATGGTGAACTTTATATGTAAAGTATTATATGTAACGTCTTTTGTGTTACGTGAGACGCGTCATTCATTCATGGTCTGAGTCTGAACATTATTAAATACAAATGCACATACTTAACATTTTGTCACTACAAGATGTTCAATAAACATGTCCAATTTGTCGAAACATGCATAAAGTGCAATAAATAAAATTTTGGCCATAATATCCCTGTCATATCTCATGGACTATATAACATTATCAAATAATTTAGTACTAATAATTTTTTTTTAACTCTTTTGTTTATTAACTCATTTATTCTATATAGTAAAGAAGATATGAAAGAATTTTATTTTAAGTTTGTGGAAACATCTATCTAAGATTTTGCTTTAGTTCGATTATTTTTCTTAAACAACTATTTTATCATTTTGAAGCTGCATTTGTCGCATCTCCACATTTACTCTCTTGTTACATTCTCTTTGCTCACATATCACAAAATTATAAATTCATTTCATCTTTCTACATATTTGTTCTTTAAATAGTTACATTATTAAACACTTGGTAACCCCTTTCTCTCTCTATCTTAAATTATTCATCTTCTCTCTAAGAACTCGCTGCTAAATCGTGACCTTTTCCGGCTGCTGTTCGTGGGCTAACATAGCCACGCTGGTGGTCCGGCTGTACATATTTTTGTTGCACTTTATTCGGCTCAATAAACCTCGGACAAGTTCCAATTTAGTCTCTCATCTTTTTCTTCGCCGTTATAGCGACTTTTGCTTCCGTTCCTATAACAGAATTTTTGCTTCCAGGTAATCCGGACAGATCTACGATTTCAAATCGACTTTTGTTTCCTTCTAATCTTTCAATCGAGTTTGAAACCGTCCCTTTCGATTCCTTCGTCGGAATCACTTTGGTCTTGAGCCACGAGACTTATCCTTCATTGGAGATACTGATGATTCTCTCCCTTCCTCATTATAATCATCAATTGTGGCTTGGAGTAGCTCTATGGTGATGCATCGATCCCGATTAAGTTGAACGGGAACCATAGTAGATGTAATCTCCGATCTTCAAGGTATTAACCGTAATATTTTGGTTAGTAGTGAAATGTCCCCGAACTTGGCGTTTTATGGTCTGGTTGTGAAGAATTCATTCCCAATATCTGGTAGTCTCCGTCGACATACTCGGGTGGCTTCTTGATCGGCATGTCTAGATGGTTTGCAACGGTGGAAGACTTACGGTGCCCGAAATTATTGTTATCATGTTACAAGTGTCATTTATTATTTCCAACATGTTAATTTTGGATATTAACATGTTAATATAATTTTTAGTATATTAGTTAATATGTTATGATGGCCGAGTTAACACAATATCATTTCATATTTTGTTGAATAGTGTCACCGGAAAACTACGTCAGAAATAATTAATATCTTCAATGACATTTTTGTAACTAATATAAGTCGAAAGGATAATTGTGAGATAAGTTTTGGTTATCTTTGTTACTTTATTCATTTCTAAGTTAACTTTAGTAGAAACTTAATAAACAAATCATCCATGTATATTAACTTCAACCACTTCACCACTTATACCTTACAATTTAAGACATTTTTGGTGAAGAAAAATAAACACTCTCTAGGGCGACGCCGGCGATGTGTTGAGCAATCTATATTGATGTCACAAAATCCGGCCAAGTATGGGTTTCCCGGCAGGATCTGGTGGGGTTTTTCGATCATCATCACCATTAGGGTTTCGATCTTCGTTTTTACTTTGGTTGAATGCAGTTATTGTCGCCTTATTCTGGAGATTACGTTGAGTTATTCTGTGATTTGGGGTTTCATTATCGAGGAGGAGATTCATTTGCAAACTCTGTGATTAAGAGATTCTTGATTGAGGAACATGTTAGGTCAACGATCTCCAAATCTCTCCTTGATTCGGGAAGGAGATGGGATGTGCAAATCAATTTCACTATGGAGAATCATGGATTGAGGAGATATTCAATAAATCGTATTGGGTGATTCACAGTCAAGAGATTAAGATTAATTTTAGACATAAAAAGGAGGGGTGATTTATCAAATCCCCATATGCGGTGGAGGTACATGATTTGGAAACACAGTGGTTTCAACTGTTCAAGAACACTCAATGGCGATTCATCAAATCCCCATTTACCATAAGTGAAGCATTTTGTAACAAGTGTGTAAAGGCAAGACAATGGCTGAGATTGTCTGGACAAATGGATTTCTTTCTCATAGCTAGGACACCATGAGGTTAAAGACATATGGACAATCGATACTCATACCAAGGGCTTTCTTATTTTAAAGCTCTGAAAGTGGTGATATTTTTGGTTATTTTGTCTTCAGTTTGGACTTCGAGAGAGTGGTTAAGGATAGTGAGGAAGGACAGAAGTGTTTGGTCTTTAAGTTCATTTTTGCGGTTGAGGAAATTTATGGGAAGAGAAGTGTTGAGCTTGGTGGAAGAAGAAGTCATACGGTTCACAGAGAATTTTTTATTTAGACAAACGGACAAGAGGCTCAAATATGTGGAAAACTTTATGTGTATGTTCGAGTGGAAATTCGACACTAAGAAAAACATCACTTGTGTAACTAAGAAGAAATTAATAAAAAAATTGGAAGATTATAGGAGAACTCAATAGCACCAATTTGCTAATTAAAATTGTGGTTGTCAAAGCTTTGGTAATGAACCACGAGTCTACTTCTCACCAAAAAAATACTTATGCTGGAATACATTATTAAGGTCTCAATATGGTTTGAATAGTAAATTCAAGAAATTGGTAAGAAGAGGTTATAGCATTCAGTACGAGAATTTCCTCACATCCGCAATCAAATCTTGTACATGATTGTATAATAAGTCCTCAATCAAAGTGCGGATTATAAGCTGGAATTTCAAAGGATTTGGTAGCAATTGGACAATAGGTTATCTTCGGGAGATATGGTACAAACATAAGCCATATTTCTTATTCTTTTCTGAGAAGAAACAAAAATATTCCTTCACGTATAAATTTTAAGGACATTTATGATATGAAAAATTGTACAGGTAGAACCAAGAGGAGATAATGGAGGACTATCATTATATTATAAAAATTTCCATATAGTGTTGATATTATTTATGCTAGCAATATAATTATTGATATTGAAGCTGAAGTACAAGGAAACATATATCTATTTCTTTCGTTTACGGAGATCCAGTTCAGAAATTACGAGATCAAGTATGAGAAAGAATAACTCGATTTGGATTAAATAGAACAAATCTTTGGTTCATCATCGAAGATTTAAATGAAATTATAGGGAATCATGAGAAACAAAGTGGCCCATTACGACATGTGTCAACCTTTGTTCCTTTTAATAACATGATTCACGACTGTGGCTAATAGAATTTTCTCATATTAGCGAATCATTCTCATGGCATGACAGGAGAGGAAAGCAATTTATTAGATTTAAGCTGGATAGAGCGTTGGCCAATGAGAATTGGCATACGCTCTTTTCGTCCTCATTTGTGGAATATCTAGGGATGATAGGATTCAACCACCGGCCGTTAGTGGCAACAATTGAAGAAACATACACAATTTAGATTTTACAAGCGATGGATGGGACATGAAGGTTTCATGGATACAATAAGATCAGGTTGGGATGATTCAGATATGGAGCATCAAAATGATTTTGTGTCTAAGATCGGAAAGTGACCCCAATAATTATCAAAGTGGGGGGAAAATAATTGACAACATTATGGAAAAGAAAAGATAAATGAGCTTCAAATAGCTCTAAAGGAAGTTCAAAATGATGACAATAGATCTTAAGAAGAATTCATAGACATCACGAACAAGTTAAAAGAGGCTTGCAGGGATGAAGAATTTTTTAGCAACAAAAGAGTCGAAACTGGTGGCACACATCGGATGTCAGATACACTAAGTTCTTCTTCACTTTGACCAAACGACGACGAGCAAGGAAAAATATTATAGGTTTACATGATTTGATAGGAGAATGGGTTACGAAGGATTCAAAGGTAGAAAAGGTAGCAGTGGGATATTTTGAGGATCTATTCACATCTACTAATCTGGAGAATTTTGAAGATTTCCTAAATGAGGTTCCAAAATCAATAACAACTCAAACGAATGCGAAACTTTTGATAGAAAGATAAACCATGTCTTCCCCATTTATATAGTATTTATATTAATATTTCTTGGAGAAGATAAGTGATGCCTTCTCCGAACTGAACGTTATAGTGGACTATATCTCATCAGATCATTTTGTGGAGTGGTAAATTAAACCTCATTTGTGATCATACTAGGTGATTGTCCCGCACGCATATTCGGGCATTAAATTTATGATAAAATTATGTTAATTTTAATTTTAGATGTTAATTGGTTTATTTGCTAACCGTTGTAAACATTATGTTTGTAGACGGTTTTAGTTTTTGGCATTTAGCATTGAAACGTAAAAAAAAAAATCATTTTGTACCCACTCGTATCGTTTTGTGCCACTTGGAACTCTCTAAATCAAAATATACTTCATATTCATTAGTTTACAGTGGTGAACGGTTGTGGATAGTTTAAAATATTATTTTTGATTGTGGAACACTCTAGGTGATCGACTCGTACACATGTGAAAGCATTGAACTATTTTATGTTATTTCAAAGTTTATTTAGGTTATTTTTTCGCTTTGTGTGTCAAAACTAATATGTGGTAAAATATTTTTTTACAGAAAACATCATGTATATTTAATACGTGGTAGAGGGTGACTGGCCCGCATGCATGTACGGACGTTATGTTATTTGGAAGTTTATCTAAATTATTTGTTCGTTTTGTGTGTCAAAACTAATACGTGGTATAAGGTTTCATTCATAATTTTATATATCTCCAAATTGTTACATGTATATTTATTTTTCTAAATATGGTTGAAAGAAAAATTAGTTTTATATTTACCAAGCAAATGTAATTGAGTCTGCAAAAAGGAAAATATTGTGTTTAAAGAAATGATAGGTGTAAAAATATACACATTGTGGGGGAAGCGAATAGAATTGTCCATGTTTATTTTGCATGATATACTATACCAAAATAAGGATTTCGATTTCATCTGTTAAAACTAATTATTCCAGATGACTAAAAGAGAAATTTTAATAGATCAACATGTTTGCATGTTTCTACATTATAGAACCCCGATGGTGCTTCTAAGTACAAGGTATTAGTTTGATGATTTTTGTTTGTTTTTCAGTTTTTATTCGAGACGTTTAGTTTTGACACACAAAGCGAAAAAATCATCAAACTAATAATCATCAAAAGTTATTTAGTAAAACATATTTTTTTGGGTTTTGCTTTTGAAATATTATTTGGGTTTACATAGATGTTAAAATATGCATAATTGGCCTTTTTAGTCATGTTTATATTTAAAAACAATTTAGACTCTTTTATATTTATTTTATTATTATTTGAATATCTAGGCCAAACCAAATTTGAATCAAAATTCTAAAATATCCAATTGGGTGTTGTATTTTTAGACCCGAAACCTTGAAATACTCGAACCAAACCCGAACGGACACATCAATGTTCATACATATATATTATTGTAGTTTTTGCCTTATTATGTAAATAACAATATTTTATTTTTAACTTTATTGTCTTTAGTAATTTAGTTATTTAACGCATGTAAATTGTTTTATGTTTGAATGTGGTTTAATTATTTTGTAACCACATAACCAACTTGTTCATTATTTTATGTTTTTAATTTATCCATAAGAGAGTGAAATCAATAAATATTTATTTGGTAGACAATGTCTTCTTAATTATTTTAAATTGTGATTTTAAATTTCTATTTTTAAATTTTTGTTCTTTATATTCATGCATTTGAATTCCTTTATTTTTCTAATATAGAATATTTAAATCACCATCATTTATTTATTATTTTATTAATGTGGATAATTTTATCTTTATAATATTAATGTTAATTAACGTTTTTTAGCATGAGAAATTAATAAAGATAGATGATAAAGTGACAGAAAATATGAGACAAAGCTCAAATATGTCAACAAAATCTTTATAGCAAAGCCATAATATTGAATCCTGGTCACTAGGACGTGTGACTTGAAAGACCAACTCTCTTCTTTGGGCAGCTTAGAGATGACCCCAAATGCATCAGCTTCTTGGTTTGCATAGACCATTAAGCTAAAGAGAAAATAGAAGGAGAAGTTGAAACGATGATTCGGTATGAAAACCAAAAGTGGATCACATTTCATAGAAAGGTGACAAGGTGGATCACATCTCTCAACAAGAGGAGATGGAAGTGAGAAAGATCTCTTCCTAAACATGAAGGAAAATGATGGGGATCTCTCCTCAAAAGAGGAGGAAAATGGTGATGATCTCTCCTCAAATGAGGAGGAAATTGATAAATATCTCTCCTCATAAGAGAAGGAAAATGCTTGGTTCTCCATCTCTAGAAAAATTACAGAACGTAAAACAGTACCGAGAGGGGCTTGAGATTCTGATGATGGGTGGTTGGAAGCCATGACAATTAAGATGGGCCAGGCAATCAAAAGAAGAAATAATCCAGCCCGCTTGATTAAATTTAAAGCCAGAGTTAAGTAGAAATTGGGCCAGGCCCACTAAAAGAAAGTGTCGGCGGCATGGGAAGAGCGACTGTCAGAGAGATCTTGAACAGAGGTGTCTTCGCCGGAGAAGCACCTAAACCATCCTTCAAAGTAGATCCTGGAGAGAGCTTTACCAGTCTTTATGAGTCTAAGGGGACTATGCGAAGAATAACTGACTGGAGAGGCGGCGAGTTCAGAGATGATGTTCCCCAAACTGGTTGAACGACCCAATCTCTTCGGCGCATGGCCAGAGTCCGATGGAGGAGCAGCATCCAAGAAAATCCATGGTGAGAAGGGGAGAATCGGAGATTGGAGATCGATCATCATCCATGGATTGAGCAGATCTGAGGAGCTTGGCGAGGTGTGAAGGTGAGACATATTCTCGAGACTGTCCGGCGGCGAGTTCGGTGGCGGATCCGGCAGTACCGGCGGTTCTGGCGGTTGCGAGATCTCCGTCGATTTGAGAAGTATCAAGTCCGGGGGCTCCGGGACGAGAGAGGTTCTGTAAACGATGTCCGCCGTTGGTTTGTGAACTGAGATTAAGCCAGTGAAGGAGCAAAGATTCAACGGCGGCAGGTGATAAGATGGCGGAGGAGGAGATTCCTCCGTCGGTGAGGATCCAGTCGGCGGAGAGCGTGCGTTGAGTCGCCGACATCGAGACCACAAACATTCATCACGCGGAGGTGAGAAAGATCTTTGGGTGACCACCGATGGCTTCCCGAGAACGAGAAGCATGACTTCTCAAGAGGAGATTCCGGCGGAAGCGACTTGAATCCGTGAAACCATGCTGAATCGGCGGTTGGAGGTGTGCGGCTCCTTGGTTGTCGAGCCAGAGAGAAAAGTTCTCTAGGGCTTCCGCAGGGTTTCAGTTACTTACGGTGTTTAATTAAAGTTTATTTTATGATTACTAGATATAGAGGCTCAACCACATATACATATAAAACTTCATGCATTAAATTCAAAAAAAAATGTTCATTAATGCTTCTACATCAACATGTCCTGGGCTCGAATCCCTGAAAGTACAATTTCTATAAATTAATGGAAGCAATCTTATAAGAATTTTTTTATGAGCACATGGAGCCGTTATCGTTATCGTAGATTCTCATGAAACTAAGATAGTATTATCTGTAAATTATCCTTACAGTAGTTCTTATAATATGTATCAATGTTAAAAAGAAAGTTTTGACCACCAACGGTCAGAAAAAAGTGTCAAAATAATGTTACAAAAGTTTTCAAAATTTTCACATATTTTCAAACGGATATAAGTAATTTTAATCTATCAATACACTTATATTTCACTCATTTTTACACAAATATTTCATCTCCCTTCAAGTATTTTTCAAAAAAAAAAATTATCACAAGAAAAATACCTGGCTTATTGTTGAGTTTTTGTATAGTTATAAGTTTTACTTCTACTTATGCTCTTTTCGCTGGAAATTGTTCCCGAAAAATTCATCATAATTGTTGAATTATTTTTCTATTCTTTATTTTCCTTATTACCACTTTCTTCATTCATGTTATTGGTTTATTTTAATATATTATCATCTACTAAATCTTTAACGGTTATTTCCAGTTTTTTCTGTCTACAATAATTTAAATAGAAATTTTAAATAAGAATTTAGATATATTATATATTAATAAATTGTTATATTATTGATATAGCTATCATGTCGAATTTGGTGAAGCTAAAAATTATTGTTCTCGATATATCTTTAAAAATTATCTGACATGCGCAATATGTGCAAATATGCATCTAAGAGAAAACAAGTTTATTAATACAACCGATAGTATCAAAGAATGAAAAAAATATAAAATAGTGAATAAATGGTTTCTAACGATTTTTAATGTAATATGTATCTTTTTGTTTATGTTATAAAATATATATTTAATATATGTGTCTTTAGATACATTGTTTATGTTTTTATTAAAGAATTATTTGAATGTTTAAATAAAGAAAATGTCATAATTGAAATTCAAAGAGTTATACGTTTGGTAGACAATGCTACAATGCACATATAATTAGTGATAAATGTATTTTTCATGTCTTAAAATAAAGACTTTGTTGAAAGTGTGAGTACAATTTCTGGTAATACAAAGATTATTAAGAATTCCGTAAAAGTCAAATTTTCAATGTCAAATGGGAAAAGTTTGAAATATATGTGTGTTACATTCTCCAAAATCTCAACGAAATTATTAAATTGTTGAGATATCCGCAAAAAAAAAGATATCATTGAGACTATGATTAAAAATGGTACTGAATATCATTGGATTACATCAGAGAAGAAACATGTATTAGAAGAATTAAAAACGTTATCCTCCAGATTAAATTGGACAAAACAAATACAACTAAATCATATAATACAGTAAACCAAAGTTTACTAGTACATTCAAATTTTGACATGAGGAGCTTGGACACCTTGGTTCAGTCATGATGAGAAAAATTGTGCAAAAGTTTAGTGGTCATCCGTTGAAAAACTTGATATTTTTCCAATCGAGTGAGTTTTTATGTGATGCATGTTCTCAAAGAAAAATTATAACTCAGTCATCACCAACTAAAATTGGGAATGAATCACCAATATTTTCAAAACGTATACATGGTGATATATGTTAGCTGAATTACTCACAGTGCATATCGTTTCAATATTGTGTAGTATTAATTGATGCATCCAATATACGGCCACATATATGTCTTTTGACCACAAGAAACACATCTTTCGCGAAATTCATTTTCCAAATAGTCAGGTCGAGAGCAAAATTTCATGATTATAAAGTAAATAAGGTAAGGTTGATAACGCTGGAGAATTCACTACAAGAAATTGAGGTATTAATAGCAGTAAAATATAGCGTTTTGTGATTTTCTGCTATGGTAAATATCACTCATTTTTTATATAGCGTTTTTAAATTTATAAATGCTATGTTTGTGTGATAAAATTTTACGCGTCCAATTTTCGTGTTTGGCGCTTATTAATATTTCATTAAAGTGCTATAGAATGGTTAAGCGGGAGTAAAAATTTGAAGTCCCGCCTAACATAGAAAAAAGTGTTAAAAGAATAAAATTTCATTTGCTCGTCATTATTCTTTCATTCCTTTTTCTCATTCTCTAGATCTAGGGTTTTAAGTCACTCTCTAATTCGCCTCCTCTCCATTGTACGAGTCTTGATATTTCAGATCTGTTTGCGATTAAATTTTTGCTTTTGTGAAACCGAAGCGTTTCTTCTTTCATTTCGCAGCCTGTATTCGTCTCGGGTGGTATGTGATTTGTTCTGAACATTTATGTTTCATCTAAAAATTTGAGGCACAAGCCCGTATTTATCAATTTTCTATCATCATCAGACTTGTCAATTAACTATTAGGTCTTACTAGCCTTCTAGATCTATCTCTCAGAGTTTTTGTGATTCCTGAAGTCAAATTTGGATTTCACAGAAGCTATTTAGTACTTGAAGTGTTTTTGATTTCGCAGGTTCAAGACGGAGCAGATTCATCTTACTCTCTATATGACTACAATTGCTTTTTTAATTAGAGGAATTGACTCGAAGAACATCATCATGAGTTGCTACGATAGCCGGACCGGTGATTCTACCTCGTACCATAACCGTAGAAGGTAAGTGTGTTTTCTCTGTGGTGGTGTATTGTGGAAGAAGAGTCTCGTGACGGAAACATCGTTGTGGGTAATGGTTGATCTGTCGTGCAAGGGAAGCTTTGTTTAGCAAAGTTTGCGACGAGAAAATTTGATGATTGTTTAGAGTTGGTCGATTCAATATTCTTCAACATTCCGGTAAGTGGTTGATCGTTTTCAAAGATCTGATTTTTTTTGTGTATTCAGAAGCGTTCTTGCTTGTTATTTGGAGTAATGAGTGTGATACATTGAGTTCTTCAGTCAAGAAAAGTGAAAGCGGGCTAAATGGGTTTTATGTTGGTGTTGCTGTTGCAGAAATCAGATCTCAAGAAAAGTTTGGATTTTATTATAATAATCCTATGAACAAGAGTGTGAGGCAGGTAAAAAGGATGCAGCAGAGCCCACCAGAAAGGTAATTACTATTTCTTATATAGTGTTTTAGGGGTGATTTCTGCAATTATCCCATTATTATCTGAAGTTTGTGTGTAACACTTCCTGTGTTTGTAGGTTGTGGATGTGCTTGGAGGATCAATACAAAAGAGAAACCGTGATGGGTAGGCAACGTCAACTATTTGTTTTGTTTTTTTGGTATAGATGAACTTTAATAACCGAGGATTATGTATCCAGGTACAAAGATGGTGAGTCCATTTTGAGAAAATTAGCATATGCTTCTGATTTCATCTTGTCCGAAAATCCTCAAACCCTCTGCAAATTTCAGTAACATTAGAGCATGTGCATCGAGAAATCTATGCAAGTCTTAATAAACACCACTCATTATTTTGCATCAATGCTGAATTGTTTGTTTTTTATGTTTGATATTCCAGTTTGTGTATCTTAATTGCTTGAGTAAGTTCATATTGTTATGTGCTTCTTCTAACTTCAAAAATATGGATATTGGTGATGATAATTCTTACTTGTTTCAGGACATTAATGATTCAGAACCAGCTGTATCAGGAGTGATAGTGTAAGAAACGAATAGATTGCGTAATAAAACGGCGTATATATAACAAACTAATACCGATGTCGAGACATCTCTTCTTTGTTTACCCAGATATATAGCTTCTCCAGACAAGAAGAGCAACAACAACTACTTCTCAACAGGTTCATGATCTCTTCTGTTTTTTTTTTCTAGTTCTAAATATTCTTTTATGTTACTGAATTAAATTGGTTTAAACATAGACATAGCTTGTTTTATTATGGTCTGACACTTAAACTTAACAACCATGGGTTCTTCCCTCTATGGATGCCGTACGTGCTCTTTTTTAACACTGTTTTAAATGGGTGTATTTAAAAGTCTTCCTTTGATGAGGTTAAATGAGAATCTGACTTCTGTTAGGATACGTGAGTGACATGATTCATATATGTATTGTTTTGTATTCTCTTGAAGCATTTGGTTGTTTTCTTGTTGGTGAATGTGTTCGCTTTGTGCATATGGATTTGATTAAAAAGGCTTTTCTTTACCTGTCTCAAATATATTCACCACAATTGGATTTTCCTCCTCTACGGTGGGTTCACTTTTCACATGGTTTACTTCTATTCTTGTATCAGGTCTGCCTCTCTCCTTTCTTTAAAAGTCTAACTTTCGTTTCTATTTGCTTGTGAATGTGTTTTAAGTCTTTTTGTCCTGGCACCTTTTGAGATTTTATTAGACATTCGATGCGGTTGATGGGAAGCAAGCAAGAAGGATAAAATCCGAGTCAAAAGATTCTTGTTTTTAAGTGAATATTATCAAGATGGGAAGCAAGCAAGAAGGACAAAATCCGAGTCAAAGTCAGACAGAACTGCATTTGAAGCTTCTTATATTGTTTAGTTTCTCTCATAATATTGAATTATTTTTGTAGTTTATGACAATTTTGTAAAATGTTTACATTAATAAAGTTATTTTCAGTTAAGTTTGAAACTTATTTAATTATATTCATATATTTATAATAGCTCATAAATCTAAAATATGTGAAATGGATGACAAAAATAAATAACATAATGTGAATGCTATAATAAAAATGTTGTATATAAAATAAATAATAACAAACATAAAACGCTATTATATAAAATATAATAGCATAACACTAACCGCTATTGTAAATAACTCTATTGTAGCATATCGAAAAAGCGCTATATAAAGTGTTTGACCTACTATAACGGGCGTAGATAGAGCGTTTACTAAACCGCTATAATAGTAATATATAGCGTTTTTCGAGTGCTATATATACTCCAATTTCTTGTAGTGATTCATTTTAGTGACTATTTTATGTCATTGAAAATTGGTGTTGAACATATGGTTCCGCATGTTCATACACAAAATAGCATGACTAAGAATTTGATAAAAACGCTCGCAACTAATTGATCGACGATTAATATTGCGAACAAAACTCTGAAATTCAGTATGAGATCATGTTATCTTGCATACAACGCCGCTAATCCACATACGACCAAGTACGTTGATAGGCTCAGAGTTTTATCCTATTCTACTGCAAGTGCACAGTGATGTGAATGTAGTACTTAGGGTATCGAATCCACAAGGACTCACGACTCACACGATAGATTGTATGTTCTCAAGCTAAGCTAAATCAATCAGAAGAAAGCAGTAAACGAAAGCAAGTAAACAAGGAAGTGTTTTCAATAGGAGAAAGACGTCAGACTTAGGAAGTTCTAGGGAATTATGCAATGTCAGATACTTAACTAACCTGATTCAGATTAAACACAGGTTCAAGAACTAGAAACACAATGCTAAACAATCCAACTCTCGCTGAGATTGTTTCTATATCTAGCAACCTAGTGATCCAAATCTCTTTGTGATCCTAGAGTTCTAAACAAGCATTAAGAACAGGTTATATCGGTTCACAATTCTCCTAAACCAAATCTCTTTGTATCTAGTCAAATTGCTCACACTAAGTTTATTCAGATTATAACTCACACTCTCGTGCTAAATTAATTATCTCAGATCTAAACCCTAGGTGATCAGTCCAGAATTCAGTATTAAACGCAACCTAGGTGATGAACGAGCAGATTATGAATCCTAACAAATCAGTTATCAAAACATGCATAAAACCCTTATGAGAATCCCTAAACCTAACTAGGTTACTACTCAGACATATTATCAATTAAACAACACATCATGAATAGAAAACCAAAAGACTGAATAGATAAGATAAAGGGGTTCGAAATCCTTCTCTCAAAGGTTACATGTAGCAAGAATCAGCCCCTTAGCAAATCTCTCAATCTCCAAAAGCAAGAACAAAGTAAGAACAAGATCCACAGAATAATGAGTCTGAAAACCTAATTAAAACTCCTAAACTCGTTTTGCGGCTAGATTAGAATTAGGAAAAACTTCGGGTTCTTTATGCAATTCTTCAAAACTTGTCTCAACTCGGCGTATAGCTTCTCTCGCGCTCAGTGTCGACTGACACCAAGGTCAGTGTCGGTCGACATCCAGTCGTGGTCGAGACACCAACTTCAGCTCCTTTCACAAATCACCAGAAACGTCCTATAATCCCACTCTTTGCTCCAAACACAAGCCTACCTGTAGAAGACTCAATAGACTCGAAAAGCCAGGTTAAAGACTCAATATACACAACTATATCATGGTTGAAAACCTAGAAAAACCATGATATATCAACTCCCCCACACTTAGCTCTTGCTTGCCCTCAAGCAAGTAAAAGAACTAAAGCATAAGAAAGAGGTTTGAAAACTCAGAAACTTATTTCGTCCTAGGAACTTTCGCATTCACATTCACTTAGTAAGCCACTGAAAACTTTCCTGCAGATGTCAAGACCACAATATACTTCCCCCCACACTTAGCAACTGTCCCAAGTAAACTCCACAATCAAGTTAGGATATTCAAGTTCACCACACTAACCTCTGTATACAATTAGGTGCGGTCTTACAGAGGGAGTTTTGATCAGAGAACACATGGACTCAACTCAGTCAGTACTGACCACCAAACTGTCGGTTTCTGGTTCATTTCTCCCTTAGCACTGATTTTTCCCCACTGAGTATCATTTTATTTTTTCTATCAGTTCTCTTCCCTTTCCACTTTGGGTTTAACTTTGGATTTTTCCAAGGATACACAGGAGATAATAGGGGTCTCTACCACTCCCGTGACCACTTCGAAGCTACTAGCTTATCCTCGGTTTTAATCTCCTTTTTTTTACTTTCAAGGGAGGGGAAAATCAGAAACCATACTCAAATAGGATCACAGGCTGTGTCAAGTACATCAGAGGAATCCGATCCAGAGATCTCAAGCCCCTAAGTAAGAAAATCAAGTCAAGTTTAAAGGTGAAGTTAGTGATGGATCCTCTGAATACGTGGTTAGATATGAGTGTCCTTGGTAAGTTGATCCGTTTGGGGTTTTCTAATAGTCATAGAATTACTGCAAGTCTGTCCAATGGTCACTTAGTTCCTGTTCCAGCGAAAAATTTCCTCGAAAAATCATAGTTTCATACACATTTTGACTCAATAAAACAGTTTTGAAAATAACTGAAAACAAGGGACTGGCTCTAAGAAAACAAAACACAATGTCAGTAGTCACCTCCCCCACACTTAGACTGCACTGTCCCTTGTGCAATCGTAGTATGAGATCAGGAGAAATCAAGGTATAAGTAACCGAGAACTTGAGAGAAGAAATCTTACATGTTGTCGCAGTCGATGTCGACCGACACACAGACTACGTCGGGCGACATTAGCCTTTGGTCAACATCGATTTACTCGTAATTGAGCGTGGTCGATTTCCATCCGTGTTTCGATTTTGGTGTCGGCCGACATCAATGGCGATGTCGACCGACACTGATGTCTGCAAACATGTTTCTTACGGCTCTGACACACAAAAACCAGAAAAATCAAAAGACTCGAGGACAAAGACTCAAAAGAAAAGAAAACTAACCTACAGTGGGTTGCCTCCCACTCAGTGCTTGTTTAACGTCAATAGCTTGACCATAATGCGATCAGGCATTGGGTGGATTATCCAGATGGACAATGTTGCCTTCTGGAATCTCAGCTTTCGCCCAGTAATGTTTTACCCTTTGCCCATTGACTGTGAACTCCTCGCCTTTGGAATTCATCAAGATAACGGCTCCGTGCGGTCTAGCCTCCTTAACTGTGAATGGACCTGACCAACGAGAACGCAACTTCCCAGGAAACAATGTTAGACGAGAGTTGTAGAGAAGTACCTGATCATTGGGTTCGAAGTTGCGTGAGATGATCTTCTTATCATGATATGCCTTTGTACGCTCCTTGTATAGCTTTGAGTTCTCATAGGCATGGTGGCGAATCTCATCTAACTCATTGAGATGTATCAGACGTCTCTCAACTGCAGGCTTGAGGTCATAGTTCATTTGTTTGACAGCCCATCTAGCCTTGTGCTCAAGCTCAACTGGAAGGTGACAGGCCTTCCCATAGATGGGATGGAATGGTGTAGTCCTTAGTGGCGTCTTAAACGCAGTCATGTAGGCCCACAACGCATCATCCAGCTTAGCAGACCAGTCTTTCCTAGTCTTTCCCACTGTCTTTTCCATAATCTCCTTAATCTATCGGTTTGAAACCTCAACATGTCCACTAGTCTGAGGGTGATATGGAGTAGCCACACGATGATTAACACCATACTTCTTAAGAAATTTCTCAAAGACCATGTTGATGAAGTGAGAGCCACCATCACTTATCACAATCCTAGGCACTCCAAATCTGGGGAAGATGATACTCTTAAACTAGGAAGCATGGAATTACTCATCTTGATGCGTTTCGCGCTCCCGAAGCGGAATCGGAAGCGGAACCGTTGGAAATCGCTCGGAATCGTCAAGGAACACGATTCCAAAACCATATAGAAGCGTGATGGAAACGCACGATTCAAAGCTGGAAGCGTGAAAGTGGTTGCAGATCGGAAACGTGTTGACGGCGTTGCAGGAGATTCAGACTACACGATTGTTATTTAGGGAAGATGACAATAAATCAGATCTTTTTGGGCTTATAAAATTGTGTCGTTTGTGGCCCAACAACTTAATCCACTTAGCAATTCCTTGGCTAAATATAATACTAGTTTATCTTATTAGTATAGTAGACCGCAAATTCTTTTGTCTTATTGGTATTTTTGTATGTTAATGGCTTAGCTTTTGTGAACACATGTATATACATGATGACCATATATACATGTTTTATTGTTTTATATTGTAAGTCAAATTTATTTATGATGTAAATTATAAGTTGCGATTTTTTATTATATTTACTAAATTAAGAAGTTAGTAATTCTTTTACAGAAGTATAATAACTTCTAGGATATCTGAATATTTTTAATATAATTTTATTTAATTTTAGTATATAGCTATATATATATATGCTTCCAACACGTACCCGCTTCCTAAATATTTTTTTAAACTCGTTTCTCCGTTTCCAAACGATTCTGCTTCCGCGTACCCGCTTCCGATTCCATGTAACTTAGGTCTTAAACAGCTTAAGAACTACCGAAGAATCATTGGTCGGACTTGCAATCGCTTCAACCCACTTGGACACATAGTCCACAGCAACCAATATGTACCGGTTCCCATAGGAAGATGGGAATAGTGTTGGAATTGTGTCCAGTAATCTCGGTACTGTCTCTAGAAAGTAAGAGTATGTCAATGATCAGACATAAGTCATATAATACTGGGGGTCATGATGGCTTGCTAGAGTCCGCTCATGATCTATAAGTCTTGGACTTATTGCCTTTATTATATGATCCCATATGGGTCACACGCCTAAGCTAACAGGAAAATGTGTAGGAACGGCTTAGCAGAAGTACGGTAAAAGTGCCAGGCATTTGTCGTATTTAGAGAGAGATTAATGGGTCTGATTAAATCCAAGGGATTTAATCAGATTGGTATTTGGGCCCAAAAGCCCAAAAGGAACTAGACAAGTTTTATAATTAAAACTTAAGTCTGAGTCTCCTTCTAACCCTAGCCCCCTTCTGCGATTTCTCTCTCTCTCCCTGCGCCTCCTCACTCTTGGTCTAGCAGCCTTCTTCCTGCTTGGTGTGCGTGTGTGAACCTCTGGAGGAGTTATCACTTGGTGGCTCTGCTGATCTCTGACCTGTTCTCTCTTTCCGCTGCACAAACAGGTAAAAGGTGAGATCCATTATTGTTTCTATTCAAGAGAACCTAGATCTGGCATGTTTAGGATCTATTAATCTGATGAATTGAATCAGGATTAACACCAAAAGATCCCTCAGTGGTATCAGAGCCATTGGTTCTGTGGTTTTTCTTGTTTAGAATCATGTTTAGGATTGTTTAAGAAGTGTTTTTGAATCAATCTACTGATAAGAGAAATCACTTAAGAAACAAGAATTGAAACCTAAACTAATGAAATCGCAAATCCAATCTATATGAATTGGTTACGTCGGATTGTGGTTTGAAACGCACGTCCGGATCGCTAGACGCACGGACCGATCGATGGATCGAGTCGCGTGGTCCAGTCGATCACGAGGGATGAGGCACACGATCGCAAGGATGGACCGATCGTATCGCATGGATCAAACGATCGCATGGATCGATCGTGTCCCGTCCCGTCCCGACGAGTGATGATCGTGCGTGGATGGACCGAGCTGCGATCGTCCCGCCATCGTCCCGCTATCCCGTCCCGATCACAGCTCGTCACGTCCCGATCGATCGTCAGCATCGCGTCTCGTCCCGAGCGTGAGTTGCGGCTGGACGATCGTGTTTCGATCGTGAAGTTAGGGCTGACGTAATCGTGAACGGTTCACGTCCAACCGATTGGTTTGGGTTGGTTGACGGTTCGGTTTAAAATTTTATTAAAAATAAATCGTCACGGTTTAATAAACAGACTTAATAAATTTATTAAGTTCTGGTTAAACCGGGATAAGAAATCCAATGTCGAAATAATTATTGGATTTTGTGCCTAAACCAGGATTTTCTAATTTGATTTGGTTGGACCAAATAAATTGAGAAAATCCAGTTTAGTAAATAACCGGTTGACAATTGTGGTCATCGTAGTAATTAATTTTGGTTAAGACCAATTTTAATGAACCAGACCGGTTATGTCATTTAATTGGGCAATTGGGTTATGTCTTGGACATGAACCAATTCTTGGGCCTCGGGCCAAGAAGTTAAAACAATTGGGCCAATTATTTGAGTCTTTTCTTCAGAATTAATTTAAAATTTATTTTTATAAACTTATAAAATCGATTTTAAATTAAAGTTTCCGAAATTTTGAAATTAGAAAGTTTCTTAAAATAGAAGTTTCTAGATTTGCATGTTTTGGATTTTAAGAAATTTCTAAAGTTAGAAAGTTTCCAATTTTAGAAAGTTTCCAAAATTAGTAGGTTTCCCAAAAAGGAAAGTTTCCAAAAATAGTAATCTTCTATTTTGGGATGAATTTTAATAAACCTACAAACCTCAAATAATATCAAGCGTTGGATGTCTTGTCCAGTCTATGTCAGCTGTCGAAGCCCATTCAATTGTATTCATGGCCTTACAGTGTGAGGGTGTCTACTTTTGCGTGGATAAGACGGTTTGTGATTCATAAATGTCATTGGGAGTCCCAGACATTAATGATTACATGACTGTATAGTCTGGTTTTCTTGACTAGGCCATCGGGAGTCCCGGGCCTTGAGACATCAGAGTGGATTGGGCCTCGGGCCCAGATTCACAACCAAGAGTTATATCACGGATATAATTAGCCGACATAGGGCTTACCGATATAAGCTAAGGTTGGGTGATGGCCAGTGGCCCACTTTGATCTTAGTTATATGTGGATCTTGGAATCATTATATTCTATTGAGGGTAACTTATGTTATTGAATATAATGCGTGATTAATCATATTAAATTTAATACGAGATTAATCATATTGAACATATTAACTAATAACCTTTTTATATTATATTTCAGCTATGACTACTACAAGCACTCAAAACACATTCTCAATCCGGTCTGTTCTCGAGAAGGAGAAGCTGACTGGAACGAACTTCCTGACGTGGTCAAGGAACTCGAGGCTGGTCCTCAAGCAGGAGAAGAAGGATTATGTCCTTCGTGATCCCCTCCCCGAGAGGCCTCCTAACAATGCTGCCAGGACTCTGCATAATGCTTGGGAAAAGCATTCGTCAGATGAAAATGATGTGTATTGCCTTATGTTGGCGACAATGACTGCTGAGCTGCAAATGCAGTTCGAGAGTGTATTGTCACCCATCGAGATAATGGCAAGCCTGAAATCGCTTTTCAGGAGCAAGCAAGGACTGAGAGGTTTCAGACGGTTAAGAACCTCTTAGACTGTAAGTTGGCTGCAAATGCGGCAGTGAGTCCTCATGTCTTGAAGATGATGGGTTATTTCGATCATCTTCAGAAACTCGACTGCCCTATCAGCCAGGAACTTGCTTGCGACATCATTCTGCAGTCATTACCTGCAAGCTATGATCAGTTCATTTTGAACTTTAACATGCATGGCTTGAGTAAGACATTGCCTGAGCTTCACGGAATGCTCAAGACTGCAGAGCCCAACTTGAGGAAAACCGCCAAGGACCCCAATGTGCTTATGGTGCAAAAGGGCAAGGGGTTTAAGAAATCCTCTGCTAAGGATAAAGGAAAGGCCAAGGCTGTCCAAGTCGCGGACAAGGACAAGCCAAAGCCCAAGCCCAAGTCCAAGGCTGGGCCAACTGACATATGCAGGTTCTGTAAAGAACCAGGGCATTGGAGGAGAGAATGTAAGAAATTCCTGGAAGGTCTAAAGGAATTAAAGAAGAAGACTCTGGAGACTTCTTCATCAGGTATTTTTGTTATAGAAGTTAATACAACTACTTCTGATAATACCTCATGGGTTATGGATACTGGTTGTGGGGCTCATATGTGTACTAATATGCAGGCACTCAGCAACAGTAGAAGGCTGAAGCAAGGACAAGTGGAGCTACGAGTTGGGAATGGAGCGAAAGTTCCAGCACTAGCTGTAGGCACATACTTGTTGTCTTTACCTTCGGGATTGGTTTTAGAACTCAATAATTGTTATTTTGTACCTGCTATAAGCAGGAATATTATTTCAATTTCTTTGTTGGATTTGGAAGGTTATGATTTTTCAGTTAAGAATAAATTATGTTCCTTCAATCGCAACAATTTGTTCTATGGTTGTGCCCCTCTTACGAATGGGCTTTACATACTCGATCAATCCGCGCCAATTTATAACATTAATACCAAACGGTTCAAACCTAATGAGGAGAACCGAACGTTTCTATGGCATTGTCGTTTAGGGCACATCAGCGAGAAACGCATCAAGAGGCTCCATTCGAATGGACTTCTTGGCTCATTTGACTTTGAGTCATGTGAGAAATGCGAATCCTGCATGATGCGCAAAATGACACGGGCCCCCTTTAATAAACCTAACGAGAGGGCCAGTGACTTATCGGGCCTGATACACACTGATGTGTGTGGCCCAATGTCCACAAATGCAAGAGGAAACTATCAGTACTTCATTACCTTCACTGATGATTTCAGTAGGTATGGATATGTTTATTTAATGAAACATAAGTCTGAATCTTTTGAGAAGTTCAGAGAATTCCAAAATGAAGTACAGAACCAACTTGGCAAAAGCATTAAGGCTCTTCGGTCCGACCGAGGAGGAGAATACTTAAGCCAAGAATTCAGTGATCATCTAAGAGAGTGTGGGATCGTGTCCCAACTCACTCCTCCTGGAACACCTCAATGGAATGGTGTGTCTGAGAGGAGAAATCGGACCTTATTGGATATGGTTCGATCTATGATGAGTCACACAGACCTTCCAATATCCCTTTGGGGATATGCTCTGCTAACAGCAGTGTTCACTCTAAATAGAGCGCCATCGAAAGCAGTAGCAAAGACACCATATGAATTATGGACTGGAGTGGCTCCAGTGCTGTCTTATCTTAGAATTTGGGGTTGTGAAGCCTATGTCAAGAGATTAATCTCAGACAAGCTTACACCAAAGTCTGATAAATGCTACTTCATTGGTTATCCGAAGGAAACCAAGGCTTATTACTTCTATCTACGTTCCGAGAACAAGATCTTTGTTGCTCGGGATTGTAACTTTCTTGAGAGGGAGTTTCTCTCTAAGAAAGACAGTGGGAGTAAGGTACTGCTTGAAGAAATTCAAGATGAACAGGATACTGCTCAACCTAATGAGGAAGAGCAGCAGGAGGACCTACAAGAAATTGTAGAGCCTGAACCTGTAGTACCTGAAGTTCGAAGATCCGGGAGGATCCGTCACGAACCCGAGAGATATCAAGGATTCCTCGTGACTAACTGTCATGATCTTCTGATCATTGATGGTGATGAACCATCGAACTTCAATCAAGCCATGATGGGCCCAGATTCCTCTAAGTGGCGTAAGGCCACTGATTCCGAAATGGACTCCATGTCGGTCAACCAAGTGTTTTCGTTGGTTGACTTACCCGCTGGTGTAAAAGCCATCGAGTGCAAATGGATCTTCAAGAAGAAGATTGACGTGGATGGAAATGTCCAGATTTATAAAGCCAGGTTGGTGGCAAAAGGTTTCAGACAAGTTCACGGTGTGGATTACGATGAAACCTATTCACCAGTGGCTATGATGAAATCTATTCGGATTCTACTAGCAACTGCAGCTTTTCATGATTATGAAATTTGGCAGATGGACGTAAAAACCGCCTTCCTGAATGGAATTCTGGAAGAGGATGTGTATATGACACAACCTGACGGTTACATAGATCCAAAGAATGCTGGGAAAGTATGCAAGCTTAATAAATCCATTTATGGATTGAAGCAAGCATCGAGGAGCTGGAATCTTCGTTTTGATGAAGCGATCAAGCAATTTGACTTCATCAGAAACGAAGAAGAACAATGCGTGTATAAGAAAACTAGTGGGAGCAAGATAGTATTTCTTATTCTGTATGTCGATGACATACTGCTTCTCGGAAACGACGTTCCAATGCTGAAGTCTGTAAAGGACTGGCTTGGAAGTTGTTTTTCCATGAAAGACATGGGTGAAGCCGCATACGTTCTTGGAATCAGGATCTACCGGGATAGATCTAGAAGGCTGATAGGCTTGTGTCAAGATTCATACATTGACAAAGTCCTACAAAGATTCAGCATGAAGGATTCCAAGAAGGGCTTCACGCCAATGGTACATGGCACAACGCTAAGCAAGAAGCAGAGCCCTACGACGGCTGCTGAGCTTGAGCGCATGAAGAATATTCCTTATGCATCTGCAATAGGATCTGTCATGTATGCCATGATCTTAACTTGTCCTGATGTTGCTTATGCATTGAGCATGACGAGTAGATACCAGTCAAATCCAGGTGAAAACCACTGGATTGCCGTAAAGAATATCTTGAAGTATCTAAGACATACTAAGGATAAGTTCTTGGTGTACGGTGGAAGTGATGTGCTTAAAGTCAGTGGATTCACGGACGCAAGTTTCCAGACAGACCAAGATGATTTCCGGTCACAGTCCGGTTATATCTTTTGTCTGAATGGCGGTGCAATCAGTTGGAGAAGCTCCAAGCAAGACACCGTTGCTGATTCCACTACAGAAGCTGAATATATCGCCGCCTCAGAAGCAGCGAAGGAAGCTGTTTGGATACGAAAGTTCATTATTGAACTAGGTGTGATACCAAATGCGGCTGAGCCTCTGGCACTGTTTTGTGATAACAATGGTGCTATTGCTCAGGCAAAGGAACCAAGATCACACCAGAAATCCAAGCATGTTCTAAGAAGATTTCACTTGATACGTGACATCATTAATAGAAAGGAAGTCAAGATCAGCCGAGTTCAGACAGATGATAACGTCGCTGATCCGTTGACAAAGCCACTCCCAAGACCTAAGCTCGAGTTCCTGACTGAAGCTGTAGGCATTAGAGACATTGAAATGTAATCTAAATTTGAGTGGGAGTTTGAGGGCTTTATTTAGTTATTTGATATGTTCTTGTAAAACATTTTTATGTTTAATGAAATTATTATTTCAAGATTATTTTAACTGTGATGAAATAATCGTTCCAAAGTGATATGAACCATTTTGTAGGTCATCGAAGTAAGTGACTTGATCTTGAGTTATCAAAGTCATTTAGCTTGATCATGAGACCCTATATTTGATAGATGTTTTATATCATCATGTCCCTAGTCGAAGGTTGTTGAAATTGGAACACCAACAACCGTGTGAGACTAGATTGGTATGTGACTTATGACAAAGTCTCAGTGTGTCAAAGATGCGCGGCATCAAAGTCAGTACATAGGTGTATGTAGGGTACATACGACCGGACAAGACCCGATTATAAGAACTCTTCAGGATATTTATATCTGTGTCATAAGAGATTCTTACTACGACTATAGAGTATAGTCCTTAGACCTGAGTTCGCATGCATGTGACTGCACATGAACTGATGCGCTTTGATCATTGTCTAACGCTGTCGTTATGCGATAGTTATAAGGACCTTGTTTGGGTGTATTACGAAATGAGTAGTTTACAGTGATGGAACAAGACGGGATTTGTCCCTCCAATATAAATGGAGTGAATATCTCTAGGCCAATCGGAGACTTGAATACTGGAAAATGCATGGCCATGCTCAAACGGACTGTCCCGAGTCGTTTGGATTGTCAGTATCAAATCAGAGTCCGATGAACAAGATTAGGCTTTATAAGGATGACACTAATCTTGCCTTATGACTAATCGAGATATTGAGACAAAAGGATTATGAATACAGAGATTCCAGTACAAGTGGGAGATTGTTGGAATTGTGTCCAGTAATCTCGGTACTGTCTCTAGAAAGTAAGAGTATGTCAATGATCAGACATAAGTCATATAATACTGGGGGTCATGATGGCTTGCTAGAGTCCGCTCATGATCTATAAGTTTTGGACTTATTGCCTTTATTATATGATCCCATATGGGTCACACGCCTAAGCTAACAGGAAAATGTGTAGGAACGGCTTAGCAGAAGTACGGTAAAAGTGCCAGGCATTTGTCGTATTTAGAGAGAGATTAATGGGTCTGATTAAATCCAAGGGATTTAATCAGATTGGTATTTGGGCCCAAAAGCCCAAAAGGAACTAGACAAGTTTTATAATTAAAACTTAAGTCTGAGTCTCCTTCTAACCCTAGCCCCCTTCTGCGATTTCTCTCTCTCTCCCTGCGCCTCCTCACTCTTGGTCTAGCAGCCTTCTTCCTGCTTGGTGTGCGTGTGTGAACCTCTGGAGGAGTTATCACTTGGTGGCTCTGCTGATCTCTGACCTGTTCTCTCTTTCCGCTGCACAAACAGGTAAAAGGTGAGATCCATTATTGTTTCTATTCAAGAGAACCTAGATCTGGCATGTTTAGGATCTATTAATCTGATGAATTGAATCAGGATTAACACCAAAAGATCCCTCAAATAGACCCATGAAATCGATGCCCTAGCAATCAAAGACTTCAACCTCGAGGATGAAGTTTTGTGGCATCTCATGTCTCTTGCTGATCTTCTCCCTCCTCTGACACACATCACACTGAGAGATGAATAACTGAGCATCCTTGAATATTGTAGGCCACCAGAAACCTGCTTGAAGAACCTTAGACACTGTTTTGAATGTAGCAAAGTGTCCAGCATACTCAGAACCATGGCAGTGGTATAACACATCATCAACTTCACACTAAGCAATGCAACGTCTGTAGATACGATTAGAGCAGTGCTTGTACATTTAGGGCTCATCCCAATAATAGCGCCTGATTTTCCTAAGGAACTTCTTCTTAGCATAGCCTTTAAACACTTCAGGCTCATCATTTGCAGCAAGGTAGTTGGCTATGTCAGCGTACCAAGGTCTAGTGGAGAGATAACCTTGGGTGACTGCAGCTATGAACATGTCAGCTTCATCATCGAGAATAGCAGCCTGCAATCGCGACTGGTGTCAACCGACATCAAGGTTGATGTCGACCGACATTGTCCCTAATCGTCCAAACGGTGTCGAGGATGATCGATTATCGTCCGCTTTTTTGAGTCGGGTGTCGACCGACATGAACTGGGTGTCGACCGACACCTTCTCTGCAACCCGTTTAGAAGGCAGTGAACTCGCAGAAACTGCCTGAAATTCTGTCTCAACCTTGTAGATGTTCTCCTCTGGTAGAAAATCATCTATAGGAACGTCCTCGTCGATCTTAATCTGTGATAAATGATCAGCAACACCATTCTCTACCCCTTTCTTGTCCCTCACCTCTATGTCAAACTCTTTGAGCAACAAAATCCATCTTAGTAGCCTTGGCTTAGCATCTTTCTTCTGCATCAGATACTTAAGTGCGGAATGGTCAGTATGCACAATGGTAGGGGTGATTGTAGTATATAGGGTATCGAATCCACAGAGACTCTGGTTTCGATAGATCAAGAACGGTAGAGATTTAAACTAAGAAGAAATCAATGTAATGTAAACTAAATAGCAGTGCGAGAAAGTAAATCAATAGCAGGATTGGTTGTGAAAGCAGTTAATTAAGGGCGCTAAGTCTAGGGTGTTCTCAGGAAATCAGACAAGCAGACAATTCATTCAGTAAGGATCTAATTAAGTGCAGTTCTAGAACTCAAAACACGAATATAGAATTAACCAACTGTCGTTGCGAGAATTCTCTAAGTCTAAGTGCAGCAATCCAAATTTCTTTGCAATTACTAACAGATTAAACCAGCTTTAATTCCAAGTTCGATATGTTCACAATTAAACTAAACAAAATTCCTTTGCGAGAAGTTTAATTGCTCAACCTAAATAGTTCAGATTCTAAACCACACTTTCGTGTCGTATTTAGCAACCTAAGATCTAGATTCTAAGTGATCAGGTTAGAACTAGCATTAAACACAATTTAGATCGAAGAACAGATATGATATGAATCCTTAACTGAATTAAACAAGTCTAGCAAATCATGAAATCCTTAATGAGAAACCCTAAACCTAACTATGAATCTACTCAGACATAGAAGATGTAAACATAATCAATGAATAATTAGATATCATAAAAGAGATTAAACAAGTAAAGGGGTTCAAAATCTTCTCCAAAACAAAGTGTAGTACAAGATCAGATTAGCCCCAAAAAGCTCTAAAAACCCTCTGCTCTAAATTATGATTGGTGTCTGTAAAATAAAGTCTAAAACCTAATTAATATAGCTAATCACGTCTTGGGACTTCTGTGTAATATTCTGGAACTTCTGGGCTTTTCTGCAAAATCTCATAACTTCATAAACCGCCGAGATCTGGCCCATTCGCGTAGTGCAACGACCGATGCCGGTGTGCGTCGTTCGTTGCATGATCCCAAAACTGGACAGTGAGTTCTCTCTCTCGGACCAAATCTCCAAAATGCTCCAATAAGCTCCATAATCACCACATTAGCTCCAAACGTGCGTGTACCTAATAAAACCTGTAGAAGACTCTAAAGAAACACAAATAGACTCTAAAACAGACTTATATCATGGCATAAAACCAGTAAAAACCATGATATATCACACAACTACCTTGGATCCAATCAGATAGGGGCGGAACTTCTCGAATGCAAACACAACTGCCAACAATTCCTTCTCAGTGGTTGCATAATTTCTTTGAGCTTCATCGAGAGTTCTACTTGCGTAATAGATAGCATGGAGCTTCCTGTCCTTCTTCTGCCCAAGCACAGCTCCTACAGCATAGTCACTGGCATCACACATTACCTCAAAAGGAAGACTCCAGTCCGGTGGTTGCACAATTGGAGCCGATATCAAGGCTTGTTTCAGCTCTTTGAATGCAGCATGACACTCATCTATGAACTCAAACTTCACATCCTTGCAGAGGAGTGCAGTAAGTGGTCGAGCTATTTTGCTGAAATCTTTAATAAATTTCCTATAAAAATCAGCATGCCCAAGAAAACTCCTTATTCCCTTGACTGAATCCGGTGCTTGCAGTCATGTCATCACCTCAATCTTAGCTCTGTCCACCTCAATTCCTGCCTCAGAAACTCTATGCCCAAGTACACTGCCATTCTTGACCATAAAATGGCATTTCTCCCAATTCAGAACCAAGTGCTTTTCCTCACAGCGAGCTAGCACCTTGCATATCCAGACAAGCATGGTAAGATGGTCCGTAGAGATAGAAATCATCCATGAAGACCTCCATAAAATCCTTTATCATGTCTGTGAAGATAGACATCATACATCTCTGAAATGTCGTAGGAACATTACACAGGCCGAAAGGCATTCTGCGGTATGCAAAGGTGCCATAGGGACAGGAAAATGTGGTCTTCTCCTAGTCCTCTGGGTGGATAGGGATCTGAAAGAAACAAGAATAACCATCCAAAAAGCAGTAGTAAGGATGATTCGCCAACCTTTCCAACATCTGATCAATGAAAGGGAGTGGAAAGTGGTCTTTTCTGGTGGCTGCATTCAACTTCCTGTAGTCTATGCACATCATGTGACCAGTGATTGTCCTCGTAGGAATCAACTCATTCTTTTCATTCTTCACCACTGTGACTCCTCCCTTCTTAGGAACCACATGAACTGGGCTGACCCAATCACTGTCTGAAATAGGGTAGATGATCCCAACTTGCAGCAGCTTCATGATTTCCTTCTTCACAACCTCTTTCAGGTTAGGATTCAAACGCCTCTGGTTCTCAATTAACGACATGTTCTCATCCTCAAGGTGTATCATATGCATGCACAAGTCCAGAGAGATACCTGAAATATCATCAAGAGAATAGCCAAGAGCTTTTCGATGCTTTTGCAGCTTGCTTAGCAGTAAAGTGAGTTCTGCGTTATTCAAATCAGCATTGACAATGACAGGATAAGTGGAGTTCTTACCTAAGAATGCATATTTGAGGTCTGCATGTAGCTGCTTCAACTCGATCTTTGGATATTTTTCCTCGCTCCAATCATGCGCAACTGGTCTCGACCGATTAGCTTGTGGTGTCGGTCGACACTGAATGTCATCAGCCACTTCCAAGTTCATAACTTTCTCTGTAGCGTCCATTAGCCTCAAATATCCAATAGCAGCTTCATCTTCCAGCTCCAACTCATGCTCAGAATTCATTAAGGCTCTCTCCAAAGGGTCAACAAAATGCATTCGATTTAGGAATTCTGCAGCCAGATTCTCAATCGTATCAACATAGAAGGTCTGTCCATTAATGGTGGGATGTCTCGTCAACTTGTCCATGTCAAAATTCATCACCAGATCACCCACATCCAGTCCAATCTTTCCTCTCTTCATATCAATGATTGCACCAGCAGTAGCCAAGAATGGTCTGCCCAGGATAAGAGGGTCCTTAGGCTCATCATTGTACTGCAGGACCACGAAGTCAGTTGGGATAACAAATTCACCAATCTTCACCGGTACATCTTCCAAGAGACCTTCAGGAATCCTTATGGAGCGATCAGCTAGGATCAAGGAGATCCTAGTAGGTATAAAATCTGTCATTCTCATCTGCTTAGCGATTGAATATGGCATCAGATTGACACTTGAACCCAAATCACAAAGTAACCTCTCAAATTTGTCTCTGAAGATGGTACAGTCCAAGACAAAGCTTCCTGGATCCTTTTGTTTCTCGGGAACTCTGTTTAAGATGACAGCACTACAGACTTTAGTGATCATCATCAAACTCTCTTCATCTCCCATGTCAGAAGTCAACATCTGCTTCAAACATCTCTTCAACACTGGGTTGTTGTTGATAGCATCCATAAATGGCATTGGGAGAGTGAGCTTGCTCAGCATAGCCATGTATTTAGCCTTGAACCGTTCAAACTTAGACTGCTTCGGGTTTCTCGGGAAAGGTAATTTGGGTTTATACACTTTCCCACCAGCTACAGGGGCTTTCTGCGTAACATCAGAGTGTGTACGTTGTTGGTGTCGACCGACATCAGCTTGGTGTCGGTCAACATTGGTCGATTTTGATCTGTCATCGACCTCACAATCAATCTCGATCGATTTCCGTTCGTCACGAGAACTCGAAGAAGTTGGTGTCGCCCGACGTGCAGAGGCAGTGTCGGTCGATGCTCGTTTCGCAGCTTCATACTCTTCTTCAAATTCTTCTATCTCTTCGATCTCCTTATCACTGATCTGCCTATTAGGGATGGTGTGCAGCTCCTTCCCACTCCGCAGTGATATGGAATTGCAGTGATGCTTGGGGTTGGTATCTGTTCTTCCAGGAAGGAACCCGGCTTGCCTCTTAACAGCTCCAGCAGTTTGAGCAACTTGAGAATCCAATTGCTTCATCATATGTGTACTTAAGGATTCAAACTTCTCATTCAAATCAGCATAGACAGCATCTATCTTCTTGTTTAAATCCACAACAGTCTTTGTCTGACCTTCCAGCAACTGCTCCATCATAGCTTCCAGTTTACTCTCATGAGCCTTGGTAGCAGGAGGTGTCTGATAGGAAGATGATCCATAAGTCCTCTGGTAAGAGTTGTTCTGCTGAAAAGGCTTTTGGTAACCAGCATTCTGACCATATCCAGAAGAGTTTTGATTGCTTGTTAAAGCACTCTTATGTCCACCATTAAAGAACTTGTTGTTCTGCTGGTTTCCAAACCTATTTCCTTGAAATACAGAGCCAATAATGTAGTTCACATCCTCCTCTGTGCAGCCTTCTTCAGGTCCAAACTCTTCAACATCCTGAGCAAAGCGGGCATGCTTCTTACTAGTCAACAAGCTGTGAACAAAATCCAACTTGTTCTGCATCTCAGCCATCTGTAGATGATCCAATTTCCCACCAGACTCTTTCCTTCTCTGATCTGCAGTCTTAACACTGTTGCTGCTCACCAAGTTCTCAATCAACACTCTAGCTTGTTTAGGAGTCTTTGTGTTGAAGTTGTCATTGCTGGCAGCATCTAACGCAGACTGGTACCAGAGATCCACACCTCTGAAGAAAATGCCCAGCAGCTGAACTTCAGAGAATCCACGATGAGGACAATCTCTTTGGTACCTCTTAAACCTCACCCTAGCAGACTTAAATGGCTCTGTAGGTCCCTGAGTGAATGTCAGAAGATCCTGTCTGAGCTGATCTGAGCGAGCATCATCATAGAAATGTTTCATGAATTCTTTCTTCACTGCATCCCAAGTAGTTAACTTCCCAAGTGGAAGTTGCTTAAGCCAAGCTGCAGCTTCTCCAGCAAGAGAGTATGGAAAAGCTTAAGGTATAGGAAATCATATCCCACTCCATCGTGCTTCATTCCAGTGACGAAGGCTTCAAAATCCTCAATGTGGTCCATGGGTTGCTCATTGGGAAGACCATGGAAAGGATGCTGCCTCAGAAGTGTATAGTAGACAGTCTTGACCTCAAAGTCATTCCTCTCAAAAGGAGGAGGTACAATTGCTGACCGGTTAGCATAAAACTCATATGGTCGGTTGTAATCAGCAAGAGTCCTCTCAGCAGCAGGAGGATTAGGTTGATGTCCATTACCTCCAGCATTGACCATCTGCCCCTGACCTTGAGGCTGTTCAAGTTCAGGGATCACACGTCCCTCAGCTTCAATCCTTTGCCCCTGATCATTGTATGGGTTGTTCTGTGGGTCTCTCAGAACTCCCTCAGCATCTGGTCTCAAAATCAAACGGTTGTTCATCATTCTTGTTCTTTGACCCTTTCTATTTGTTCTCTCAAGTTTAGCAAGCTCCTCAAGTCTGAGGTTCAAAAGTTCTTCGCTCTGGTTGCTTCGGGTATGTCGACTTGGCATACACTGATTTCAAGTCTGAAACTGTGAGTGGTGTCGGGCGACACTAAGAAGGTGTCGGTCGACACTGAGAGCTTCTATCGATTCATGCAGCAACAAAACAATCCAAACCGAGAAAAATCAGTAACAAAAGAAAAGAAACGACTTAGACTAAACTCTAAAACAAAATCTATCGGCGAACTCAGTTGAGTCCCCGGCGACGGCGCCAAAAACTTGATAGGCTCAGAGTTTTATCCTATTCTACTGCAAGTGCACAGTGATGCGAATGTAGTACTTAGGGTATCGAATCCACAAGGACTCACGACTCACACGATAGATTGTATGTTCTCAAGCTAAGCTAAATCAATCAGAAGAAAGCAGTAAACGAAAGCAAGTAAACAAGGAAGTGTTTTCAATAGGAGAAAGGCGTCGGACTTAGGAAGTTCTCGGGAATTATGCAATGTCAGATACTTAACTAACCGGATTCAGATTAAACACAAGTTCAAGAACTAGAAACACAATGCTAAACAATCCAACTCTCGCTGAGATTGTTTCTATATCTAGCAACCTAGTGATCCAAATCTCTTTGTGATCCTAGAGTTCTAAACAAGCATTAAGAACAGGTTCTATCGGTTCAAAATTCTCCTAAACCAAATCTCTTTGTATCTAGTCAAATTGCTCACACTAAGTTTATTCAGATTATAACTCACACTCTCGTGCTAAGTTAATTATCTCAGATCTAAACCCTAGGTGATCAGTCCAGAATTCAGTATTAAATGCAACTTAGGTGATGAACGAGCAGATTGTGAATCCTAACAAATCAGTTATCTAAACATGCATAAAATCCTTATGAGAATCCCTAAATCTAACTAGGTTACTACTCAGACATATTATCAATTAAACAACACATCATGAATAGAAAACCAAAAGACTGAATAGATAAGATAAAGGGGTTCGAAATCCTTCTCTCAAAGGTTACAAGTAGCAAGAATCAACCCCTTAGCAAATCTCTCAATCTCCAAAAGTAAGAACAAGATCCACTGAATAATGAGTCTGAAAACCTAATTAAAACTCCTAAACTCGTTTTGGGGCTAGATTAGAATTAGGAGAAACTTCGGGGTCTTTATGCAATTCTTCAAAACTTGTCTCAACTCGGCGTATAGCTTCTCTCGCGCTCAGTGTCGACCGACACCAAGGTCAGTGTCGGTCGACATCCAGTCATGGCCGAGACACCAACTTCAGCTCCTTGCACAAATCACCAGAAACGTCCTATAATCCCACTCTCTGCTCCAAACACAAGCCTACATGTAGAAGACTCAATAGACTCGAAAAACCAGGTTAAAGACTCAATATACACAACTATATCATGGTTGAAAACCTAGAAAAACCATGATATATCATACGTATCATAAGAATCACCGTTACAATTAGCGTTTGGCAGAGAGCCAGATATATCCAATCTATGTGTTTTTGGATATGCGGTTTATGCTCTAATAGCCACACCACAAAGAAAAAAATGGGGCCACAAAGGTGATTGAGAATATATATTGGGTATACATCACCTAGTGTAATTAGTTACCTTGAACCTCGAACTTGTGATATGTTTATGATACATTTTGTCGACTTTCATTTTAATAAAGAAAACATTCCCGCGTTCGGGAGAGGATTAAGAAAATCAGCAAAAGATATCACATGGTGTACATAATCTTCGACTTATCTTGATCCTCCTATAAATAAATGTGAGATAAAAGCTCAACAAAATTTACATCTACAAAATATAGAAAATCAGTTACCATATGCATTTACAAATACAAATAGAGAGAGAAATTCATATACACCCAAATTATCCATCTAGAATTAAACTTCCAAAATAAAAAATTGATGAAAGCATTGCAAACGAACCTAGGATTCAATTGAGAAGAGGGAGACCAATGGACTCAGAAGAAAAAATTCTCGAAAAAAAGTTAGGAGAACAAAATTAAAAGGTTCAAGGAGAACCACATTAGGAAAAAAAAATTTCCTAAGAAATTTGTGAAAAGGATCCCAAAAACAAGATAAATATAAAAATCTCCAAGTCGAGCATGATACAAAAAAAGTGTGTGATTTCCATTAATTATGTTCAAGATGAAAAATTATGGATAAGATATGAAATTGATTACTTCAATAGAATATTCTGATTTTCTGTATCTAAGAAAATTAAACAAAAAAAAATGATGATACAAATTCAATGTCCATATTACACTGTAAGAAAAGAGATGATTGGGAGAAGTGAAAAATGGCCATACAAACAAAATTACTCTCCCTCAATAAAATAAATATTTTTGGACCTATTTTCACAACACGTGAAGGTGTAAAACTAATTGGGTACAAATGGGTGTTTGTGAGAAAGATAAATTAGAAAAATGAGATCACAAAATATAAAGTCAATCTAGTTACCTAAGATTTTTCTCAAAGATTGGGAATTTATTACGAAGAAACATATTCAGAAGTTATGGATGCAATCACATTCACATATACTTAATAATCTTAGCGGCATCTAAAAATCTTGAAATGTATCTTATCGATGTTGTGATAGTACTATCTATATGAATCACTTGATAATGATATATACATGAAAATCCTATAAGGATTGAAGGTGTATGAAGAATTGTGTTCAAAATCCAAAGAAATATGTTCGATCAAATTACATCGATATCTTTATGGATTAAAACAATTCGGACACATGTGTATAATTGCTTAAGTGAATACTTGTTGAATAAAGATTACATCTATAATGTGATATGTCTTTGTGTGTTTATTAAAAAATCACCGTAGAGATTTGTGATCACTGTTGTATATGTTGTTGACCTTAACATAGTTGGAACTCAAAAGGAAATTAATGATGTAAGAACTTGTATAAAAGAAGAGTTCGAAATGAAAGATCTCGGAGAGACAAAACTTTGTTTTTTTTTACTACAAATAGAACATCTTTGAGATTGATATTTTTGCATCAGTAAATTTATACCACAAAGATCTTAAAATGTTTTTATATGGATAAGGTGAATCTTTTGAGTATTTCAATGGTCAATGGATCACTTGATGTTGACAAAGATCCATTTAGATCTTGTGAAAATAATTAAGAAACATGAGGTCATGGTGTACCTTATATGATTGCTATCGGTAGACTCATATATCTTGCTAAGTGTACTCGACTTGCTATAGATTTTTCTACTAACTTACTCGCAAGATCCATCTGTCTCCCACACGTCGACATTGGAACATAATAAATCATATATTATGTTATCTCCAAGGAACGATTGATTTAGATTTATTTTAAATTAGAAAATCAAAATTTGGTATAATTAGTTTTACAATTGCTAATACTTATCAGATCCTCATAAAGCTCAATAAAAAATAAATATACATTTTCATAATTGACATAACTGCGATCTCTTGATGTTCCCAAAAACATATTTGGTTGCAACTTCTTCAGGGAAGTGAACTAAAAAAAATTTGCTTGAAATTATTCCAATCACGAAATCCTCCATGAAACATTACCCAACAAACCACTTCTTAACTTTCATAACTACTGCAAACGCAATGAAATCCAACTTTTCTTCGTCGATAAATCTACCTACTATGAAGAAATGCTAAATATCTACCAACCAATCGTTCGGATGATTTCCATCAAAGGTGGGCATTTCAATCTTCTTCACCGTACTATCACGATTAACTACATTCAACTGGCCATATCGATAACCTAGTGGATAACCATTCCGTTTTTGTTCCAGATTTAAAATTGGGTACCTAATAATGGTAATTCGAGGTTCATGGATGTTGCGATGGTGATATGTCGTTGTGATCTTGTTGAATTGATTGCTTACCAAGAATCTTCGTGATTGCTTTGCGTTGCTCCTCCAGATTCAACAAATAATTTTTGTTGTAAAATGATTGATTGATCATGAAATTATATCCTAGATACCCTTATGAATGGAATCGTAATGAGACCTCGGCTTCTTCAGAATCTCGTAACTCCTTTGAATCGTCGGTGAATCACTCAATGTCATTATCGCGATGGAATCGCCCAATTTCACCGCACCAATGATAGATTGAAGTTATCTCTAAGTCTTTAAATACTCTTATACAACACTGAATAATACTATAATTTGACTGAAAAAGAAGAAACTATGAATGTACAATTATCACCACAATCTCATAGCGATAGTGAATCCAATCATCAATCTCATGTCGATCAAGTAGCTCATACTCATAGCTTTTCCCACAACAACATACAAAGAATGAAAAATGAAATTAATCTAAGAATTGTTATTTATATATCAGAACTTCTTCTTCGATCATCTTTTCTTCATGAAACAACAAACTCTATCTTTTGACACTAGTATTTGCTTTATTCTTCCTCAAGAGTTTCCCCTTCACCAACGGACTCTTAGAATTAGAATACCTCTTCTTCTTCTTCTTCTATAGTAAGCTTGATGGTATCTATCAGGTGATTGTGTTGGTTGGTTTTGTATCAGCTATGATCTTTCGTGAGTACTTTTAACTATTGGTTTGAGTGACATTTTTTCCATATTTTGAAAGTTCATGTATTTGCTCATTTTTCGGTAATGACTATCCTTTCTATTATTGTTGGATAGGCTATTCCAAGTATATTCTGTTTTTTTTTTTTGTAAAACTTTTTTCTTGAATCAGATTGTAGTTTGATGGAAATTTTAATGATTTTACTAAATGTTGATTCAAACCTGTACTTACAGATCTCTCGCAAATGAATTCATCACATAACGACAATGTCGTTATTTAGTTTTGGGCTTTGTGGGACGGTCTCGAGAAGATAGTTGTATATTTGATTAGGGGCAGCTTTTTTCTTATGCTTTAAGCGTCCAACTAGCCCACGAGGCAAGGGATAATGACATGATGTTAACATTACCAAAACCATTCGACTAAGTATGCGGGTGAAAGTTAAACGTTTTATGTTGAAAATATAAAAAAAAAAAAACTTTAATGTTTTAACATTTGTGGTAAGAATAAAATGTGCTTAACATTTTGGAAAACAAAAGTGCTATTCTTATAGAATAGTTTACCAAACAAGTGATGATGCATATGGACCCATCACATCTGGCTAGCACCTATGTTCACTTTATTTTAATAGTTCTCATATATATTTTTCCTAAGAGTGGGTAAAATTGCGGAAACAAGCAAGATTAAAATCCCAATTAATTACTCATTGATTATGAGCATTTGCAAACACAAATATTAGCATTTTAGGGTTTCGTTTCGAATGATGTATGATTTTCTTCCTGTTTTAAATAATTAGTAAAAAAATAAAATATTTGTGTCCTTTTATATATAATGGCCAAAATCAATCATTGAATACTGATACATGCATTTTTGAGGAGGAAGCTGAATCTGAATAGTTGACTTATTTATACATTTGTTGACAAAAAAAATACTTATTCATTTCGACCCACCCCAGGGAATACAACTATAAGGTTGTGAGTGGATGCAGTGGTTCATATGAACCGCTGTGTGGTTTAAAAAAGTGTTACCATTCATACAAAATTAAGCATTTACTAGATTTTGATCCGCGCTAATGAAGCGCGGGTTATGTTTTCTATCACGTATTCTAGTAGACAGGTTTTGTTTTTAATAGTATAGATAATTAAATTTGGTTCATCTATTTTTTGACCCGTTTAATAATGGTCTAAATATAAAGATTTTTATGTTTATTTTATAAATCAAAATGTAACTAATATATAATAACCCGTTCATTTAACATTTTGGATCGATTAAGTTCATTTTGATGTGTTTTTATAATTAAGATAAAACCAATGACACAAAAAGTAATATCCCCCGTAAGACCAAGGGTAGTTTCAAAAAAGGTCACATGTTTTAATAATATAGATAATATTACTATATCGAATTTATATAAAGTTATAGTTAAATTATAATATATATATATATGTAGATATAGAAAAGAATATTAACAATACATGGTTACATTTATTGTAATAAAATAAATAAAATATAATAGATTATGTTAAATATATCGATTATCAATATTATTATTGAGTTTAAACTATTATTTCAATATTATATTCTATTTTTTTATTTTAATAATAATTTATTAATTTTAATGATTATATAATTTATAAAATAATTATGTATTAAATTATATAATTATATGTACCAATTGATTTAGTAATTTAATTATGCTTGATTTTATTTTTTAAGTTAAATTTTAGTTAAGAATAATTTATAATATTTATTTTAATATTAATTTCGAAATTAATTATTATTTTATTAAATTTTTGAAAAAAAATTTGTTAGATATGATTAGAATAGAAAAAGGAAAACAAAATATATTATAAGATATTATTAATAAATCAAATATAAATTGTTTTACAGTTTTACCCTTAATGAAGGTTACAAATCCTAATAATATCAAGGGCAAATTCCGGGAACAACATTTATGTACCATGGCAAACCTTCCTGTTTTAATAGATTAGATTTATTAAATTAAAAATAAATAAATAATTAGAAAAAATAGGTGTGGTCCAAGTAGATATTGAAAAACGCATGCAGCGGTCAGAAGTAGGAAGAAGGGTGTGGTTATAATGTGTGGTTTCATAATAGCTAAAAGTTCTTTTCAAACAAAAATTTAACTATATAAAATACATATTTTTATTTTCAAATATATATTTTTTACCTCAAAAAATTACATACGTTTAAAGATACAATTTTTTTTCATAAATACATGTTTCGTGTTTTATCTATTTTAATGAGAACAAAAAACTTTTATTTACTTATGGATTGTATATTAATTAAAAATAATTAATTTAGTTTTATTTTTCTATATAAAGGGAAGAAAATATTAGTTTAACGTATATATAAGTATGTTACATATAAAGTATAATTTATTATTTTAATGATTTAGTAATTTACTCAAGAAAGTTATTATTTAATTATTGTAGAAATTAAATATTATTGTATTTTTATATTTTTCAAAACAAAAATTAACCATATAAAATACACATTTTGTCATTTGCAAAATATACATTATATCTAAAAACTCAAAAAGTTGTTATCGGGTTAGATCAAGTTTTTAGGGTATCGATTCGTTTGGGTCGGAGCTATAAGATATAATCGGATATTTTAGATTTTTCAGATTGGGTTTGGGTCGCTTCTAAACGGGTTTCGATCAAGTGAGTATTTGATGAATGGAACCGAGAAAATAAAATAAAAACCGGAAATTTTGGATCCGACATAACCAAACTCTACCTGATTTGATCGTTTAAAATATTTTGTATATGAAGTAACCAAAATTTAACCGAAATATCCAAATCTAATATAATTTACCCAAAAAATAATCTAATATACCCGAAAATAAACCTTTTTACCCAAAATAACGGTTTTACCCAACCGAACGGTTATTTATTTTTTTGTTTATTTAAATCAATTTATACGGGTTTTAAATCGGATATATAATTTTAAATGTTCAATAAATCATTTATATTTTACTCAAATACACTTTAATATGTATCCCGCACCATCTTTTGTCATTTTTACAATTCAAGCATATCTTGTACCGCATACAATTGTTTTCACCATTCAAACATTTTTATGTACCGCTTGTCCCGCAATAACCACACTTGTTCCGCATAGTGCGTTTTTTTCGTACAAACCGCACTTAAACCATTCCGCACTGCTTGATCCGCTTATCCCGCACCGCCTGATCCGATGTCACCATTCGAAGCCTAAATCTCTTTAAAATGCACATATATATATATGTATGTGTATATATTATGCATATATAGTTATCTATAGTGAGTGAAAACTAGATTTTATCTTCAAGAATTAAGAAGTCACCAATATTTGGCGACTAATCTTATGATTCAAGTAATTACTATACTTATATTCTACACAAGCAGCAATCAAAATTTTAATTTACTTGGAGTGTTTTTACAGTGATTTCATTCATAGTTATTGTGGACATTTTAAGTAACTAGATAATCTTATCACTACAAGAAAACATGTCATAACCGACGGATTCCTAATCGAATGAATCTGTCAGTTCTGTTTCTTCGGAAATCGAAATTCTTTGGTTTTTTATCAGTAATTACCGACGAATTATCGACGGAGAAATACCAAAGACTAACCGATGATTTATCGACGAGAGGAAAACCAACGGTTTATCGACGAGAGAAAAACCGACGAAATACGATGATTTACCAAGGAGAATAAAATGAAGGATTACCGACGCCGATAACCGACATCTATTTTGTCGCTAAATGGCGTCGGTAATCCGTCGATAATAATTTTTTGTGTACCGAAAAATAACCGATGGATAATTACTGACGGTTTACCTATGACATCATAACGACGGTTTACCGACAAGATCAGAACCGACGGTAATCATTGACGGTTTACCAATGAATAAAACCGACGATTTGCCGACGGAAAAACACCGATGGATTATTGAAGGTTCTTTCTAATGAATTACAGACCGTTCTAAACCGATGGAATAACACTAATAGATTACCGATGGTGTTTCCTGACAAATTACTGACCGTTCTAGACTGACGGATTACCGATGGGCCTTAATATATATATTTTTAATATAATAAATAACTTTGTAAATTATATAATAAATTTCTTAATTTAAAATTAAAAATTAAAATTTAATAAAATAAAAATATATTATAAAATTAAAATTATAAAAATATTCAAGAAACAATAAAAAGTATTAAAATTACATAAAATCGGGATCCGTCGGTGCGGATCCCGATTCCCCCCTCTCCTTGTCCCATTCTCGAATCTCCCGTTCCTGCTCCCAGGCCGCTCCCATTCCCGCTCTCGCAACTACCGGTCTCAATCCTGGCGAAAGAGTACCGAACGTCATGAAGTGCATCATCTGAGCTTGCATCTCCTGCATCTTCCGGTTGGTTTCTTGTTGTTCTGCTATCATCTGAGCTTCCATTCGCGTCTGACTCGCTTTCAACACTGCGATTTCTTCGTTTTTCTCCCTCGACGCTTCGACGAAAGAGAGAGTGTCTGGATGGAAACGGGAAAGCGGTGTCGAGACCCTCTCTGCCATGTTTCCTAAGTCGTATAAACAGCCCTTACTCTTCGGCGTTTCCTGTGATTTTTTTTAAAATACAAGTTAGAAATCAAATAATCTTAAATTAATAACAAAAGTCATAATTATCATAACAAGTTACCTCGAAAAGATCTCGTTGATATTTTTCCGGCAATAGCAAAGTCGAGCCTTCCTCGGATTGCTTGGATAGTACTTCCACCACTCGGCTCTTCGACGCCTCAACAACTCTTCGGACGATCGGATCTTTGATCTCGTTGGTATTCTCTTTTATGAGGCAGTCCTCGACCAGCTCAACATATGTCGGCTCTTGTCCTTCTCGCCATGTCTACAAGAAGTCATTAATTAGAAATTAGACTATTAGAATATGAAAAAAATTAGCATATAAACTTACAAATCAATCTTTCGCTGCAAAGTGCTCTTCGCTCTTGCGTTATGGGTCGCAATCCCGACACAGTCTCTCCGACTTTTACGGTTATGTGAGTTCGTTGAAGAGGTTTCACACGTGGATGGTTGCGACCAATGATGGACGAACCCGATCAAGACTTCTTGGATTACTCCATTATGTACATCTTCTACCGCCCACTTCTGCTTCTATTCGTTGATGATATGAGTGTAATGCGACCTCGCCTTCTTTTGGAACTCCTTGTCCACAAGTTTAGTATATATCTTATCCCAAGTATACTATTGCTACAAAATAAAAATAAAAACCGTTTGTTCTTAATAATTAATAATAACACAAAATTTGAATGATAACGAATGAAAATACGTACCACAAACTGGCGGAACCAGTTATGCATATCGGACAAAGGAATATCCATGTAAGTTAGATATGAGACTGCAAGCATACTGTTTAACATATTCAGCTCTTTGTGATCTTTGCGTCCGTCATCTCGAACCTAAAAACGCAAAAATATAAAACGTTAAACGTATATACAATAATAAGGGAAAAAAGAATTTCTTCAAGTTAAAAAATAACCAATAAAATTGATGTTGGCACTCGTAATGGGGATCGAGTCGTTTCAGCATTTCTCGTCCCAGCTGCTCGACTAGTGCCTCAATCTCCAATACAATAGAGGCCGGAAAATTCTTTGTCTCCGGCACCTGAGACACAGAATGGCTCCCACAAGGATTCTGCTGACAAGGCTGAGACAGTCTCGGCTGAGCCGATCAGGACTGTCGAGGCTGTCCCGCTCGAGCAGCCATCTGAGAAGCCTGATAAGCCTCAAAATCTAGGAAATGGTCCCTGTACACAATAAAATGGATTCAAAGTTAAAAAAATGTTTGTAAAGCTTCTAAAATCTTTTAAAAATTTAAAAAATTATATAAAACTATACAAAATACCTATAAAACTTAAAAAATATTAAATATTTGGAAATATTAATAAAAAATTAATAAATTGCTAAAAATAATAAAAATTTTAGATACTATAAACAATTAGAAATAAATATAAAAGTTACTAAAGTTATAGAAACTTATATATATTTTATATAAAACTTTTTATAGATAAAAATGCTTATAGTTTTTTTTTTAAAACGTTTTCTGTAAACATTTTTATACAAAAACATTTTTATTTTTTAAAAAAAGGTTTAATAAAATTAGAAAAACTAAAAAACAAATTAATTGTTTTAAAACTTTAAAATTGTTTAAAACGTTTGTAAAATTTAAGAAAACGTTTTAAAATTTTAAAAAATTTAAAATCAATCACATACTACAATAACTTAAATCATTTTCTAAATCACTCTAAATCAACCTAAACAACCTAGAAATTTCATTAGAACAACACATGAATGCCACCTAAAATGTATCCACCTAAAAATCAATTTTTATTGAAATTAACTTGGTAAAACGAAAACATACATGGTTTTGGAGGTTTGGACTGTCGGATTTGGCTGTTGGAGGCCGGAATAGATGAAAAATCCTAGAGAGAAGGCGGAGCTCGAAGGTAGAGAGAGAGAGAGGGAAAAAATGCAGAGAGTGAGGAAGAAGAAGTTATCCGTCCAATATTATCCGTTAACTGACGGACTACCGACAGATATTTCATTTACCGTTGGAAATCCATCAAAAACAGACTGTTCAATTATTTGGTGAATTTTAATGGCGGTTACACAAAAAAATTGAAGAAAAAATGGCAGTCGAATAAACGAAGGATTAATGACAGATATTTTATTTACCATTGGAAATTCGTCGATTAACGAAAATAAAAACAAGGTTCGACATGACTTGAACCTGGATTCTTGGGAAATTTACAAAGCTCTGAAACAATTTTTCTATGTTGTTATACTCGTTAAAATATTATAACCAAATTCATTTATACTATACACATTGGTTTAAAAAAAGTAATAAACCTGTTTTCGGCGTGACTCGAACCAAGGATATTTGCCATGTTTATAAGGATCCGAAAAGAATAGGCTATGTTGTTATACTCGTTTGAGAATAAGAACCAAATGCATATATTTTATATTTTCTATTTAAAAAATGTTAAACATTTCAAAAAATTATATTTTAAATTTTTGATTGTTGATAATTATTGAAAATACTAAAAATAATAAAAGAGAAAGATAATTTTTATTAATTTTTTATTAAATAATACATTTTTAAAATTATTATTTTCTTAAATTTAGTTCTCGAACCAATCCCTAACGGCTGCCTCGTTCCAATTTGAGCTCATACGGTTCCACTCCCTGACAAGAATCCATGTTGGTCTCGGTCTCCTCTATGGCACAACAGCTTCAACCGCAGCATTTCGGTCTGAAATACTCGTCGAGCCATCTTGTGGAATTACCGCCAAACTTGATTGATTATGTACGGGCTAAAATTAAAGAATTCATGAAATTTTGAAAACAAAATTAATATTAAAACTAAGAAAAAAAAATTAGAAAATATTAAACTTACCAGAAAATCATCGAACCATGATGCTTTCAAACTAATAGGAACATTTATGTAAGTGAGTCAGTTCCCGGACCAATGATGTTCGATCACGACGCTTATGACAGATGGTATCGCCGCATTATAACCGAACAATATTGCACGGTTTTGGCGGGACGGTGAAGGACATGAAGATGTTCCCAACCCGGGTTCGTGATTTCCTGAGTAGTGGAAACTCAGGTCTCGGGCGACAGATAAACAAGGTCCATTTTGGATTTTTATAGTACGTAAGTAGTGGTTCTGAAGATGGAACACAATTGGGTCTTTATTTATACAGAAATAATTGACAGGTTGAATCGTCGTAAATCTGTTGGTTTCTGTTCAAATTTTCGAAAAGATAGTTTCCAAAACGTTGGATAGGGAACATACGCAAAGTAATTGTTGTTTTGACCGTTTACTAAAACTTACCGATGGATTTCCATCGGTAATAAAAAAAACCAGGTTCAGCGTGACTCGAACCTGGGTTGTTAGCAAATTTTATATGCTCGGAAACCAATACGCTATGTTGTTATACTTATCGGTATATAACAACCAAATGTATATATTGTAATATTTGTTTTTAAAAAATATTAAAAAAATTTAATTTAATTTTAAACATTGTAATATTTTATAGTATTGATAAAACCTAATGAAAATAAATAAAAATAAATAAAACAAAAATTGATTTTATTGATTTAATTATTGAATATTACATTTATTTAAATTAATCTACTTAATATTTTAATTCCCGAACCAGCCCCCTTCCTCCGTCTCATTCTAATTCCCGATCATATGGTTCTAGTCATGAACTGTAATCCATGCTGGTCTTGGGTGCCCTCTTTTCCATAGTAACTTCTGCCCGCGCGTTTTCGCCTGGAATATTATTGGAGCCATCTTATGGAATTCCCGCCAGAATTTCCCGAGAATATCGGGAATAAAACTAGAATAAGCCTACAAAAACAAAATTGTTAATGAAAGCTAATAATTGAAAAATAAAAATGAAAACAATATATTTACCAGAAAATCGAAAAACCATTTGATTTCTAGACCTCCGGCAATATGCATGTGCGTCATAAAATTTCTGGACCAATGAGCTTCAATCACATCGCTCAGATTGTATAGTTGCATTAAAAACAAACCAAATGGTCCGGTTTTCGCGGGAGGGATGAATAATTGAAGTCGTTACTGATCCGGTGTCAGGATTACATGAGTAATGCCGGTTCGGGTTTCGGCGGATAAATGAACAACGTCCATTTTGATGGACTTTTAGAAGAAATTAAGGAATTTAATTAGAATAATAGTAGAAGATTAGAAGACGAAAAAAGAAGAGATCGGTTCTATATTTATAAATTGTGTTCCGACATCATAACCGTCGGAATTCTGTCTGAAACCTGACTAATTTTCGAAAAGACCATTTTTGAAACGTTTTTGGGGAACAAACGCAAAGCAAATGCAGTTTATGACCATTTGACTAAAAATTACCGACGGATATCAAATACCCAGCGGAAATCAGTCGTTAAATTTTTGACGGATTTCCGATGATATAGGGTTTAGGGTTTCTTTAGGGTATGTTTTACGGATTCCAAGACTTTGGTACTTACGTTAAACCTAAATGAAAAGGTTTATTGACAAATATAGATTCCTTATATAAAATTATCGATAACTTATGTTTTCATATCGCGAACAACTGCCATATATAATTTCTTCTTAAACACCATTGTATACTAACAAGTTGTTTTCGCCTGACGGACTTGATATTCTTAAAATCATGGAACACATGTTCTAAGAGAATTTAAGGGATGATATGTAGTCTTAAATATCCTTAAATTATGTCCTCGGTTGATTTTTGATCGTTCGTTTTTTATTTTGAAACCTTATACCCTAAACCCTCGGTTTTCCATCGGTAATTTCCAACAGATTTCCGATGGATTTTTGAATTCCGTCAGGTATCCGTCGGAATATGCGCTGTTTTTTCTTCCTATCAGTTTTCCGTAGAAAATTTGAAGAATAAAAGAAAACTTTCTTTCCTACATCTATCGAACCCTGGCACAGAGAGAAAATTGCAGGGGATCGAAACTGTTGAGTTGAGTGTTACGTACCGTTTAACATATATAAATATATTGATATTGTAATATTTTTTTGAGATTTACTATAAAAAAAATAAAACTTTGGAAATCTTAGATAACTTATTTCAAAATAAAACAAAAAAGTTATAAACTAATGTTTTTTAAGTTTTTCTGAAATGTTTTATGTTTTTTTTTATAAATATTTTATATTGTATATTTAATATTCATCACTTTATGAATCGTAGTCGGATGAAATTGAATCGTTATCGTCATTGTAACGCCCCTTTCCCGTTATCCGCTGACCGACGAGCTGGCCGGTCAACAATCAAACAAGAACCTGGCCGATTGAACCCAAGCATGCCAAACGAGAAAAGTTCATCATAATACGAAGCCAGAGACAGTCCGTTTTGAGTCAATGGATCGAACCAAACCGTCATTGACTCCATTTACCTCGCTTCCACAATACAAGGCTTTTCAACCAGTATTGCTTCCACGAGTTGTGTCGTTTTGGACTAAACCATATACCAGGGAATAATTTTATTTCTAAGTGTTTTAAGTCTTTTAAATCCTTTAGCCTATTAATATCTAGTTCCAAAATATTTTAAAATCAATAGGCGCCCATAAAACCCAAACCGAATAAACCAAAATCGATATCGAAATCAAACTGTGACCAAAAGTTATCCCAAGATTACACTGAGGTCCTCCTGCGTCCGCCGAGCTAAGCCAAACCTGAAAACCAACAAAAGAGTCTAATGAGCGATCTAAGATCACACAGTGAGTCGGCTCCCTACTAACAAGCTTCTAATGATCTACTAAAGTAATCTCGCCCCAAAAAACCCAAAGTAACAAACAAAAGAACAAACATAAACAAATAGTTGATCACGTGCCACCATGACGTGATGAGGTCCACAACACACATGTATTCTCTATCAACAAAAGAGTACCACAAAAATCGAGATCATTGCGGCACATGACCTCGATTCGACTCGATCTAACTATCGCGATACTAACTCCACACCACTGGGCCCACTATGCGAACTTGGTAACTTCCACGGGAACACATAGCTACCGGCATGGTAACTAAAACTACCCCATGACTCCTAGACGTAAACACAAATTCCTACGACCTAGAACAATGTTCTCTGTCCATCGATACACAACGACTCGGGCTACCCCTAGATAGCCTAAGCTTTCATGCAGTCTGGCCCTAGGAAATGACCCCGTATTCTCCGGACTACCCAGCTATCGGCTTCACTCAGTAGGTTAACACCATAACCAGAATCACCACCCGAAGGCACGTGAACCGATCAAGTAACTACCCGAGGATCCAATCGGTCGGAAGTACCGGAACGCTTTCACTAGACTTGCAGAATCTAATGCACCCTAGAGTCCTGGTAAAAATAAATAAAACACACAGACTTTTTGGGACTCTAACACGCAAGACCAACAAGGTCAACAGAAATAACAACACAATCATAACCCCCACACTATTCTGCAAGTCCTCTCCAACCTACACATCACCCAACCTTAACTGGTTTCGTACTGGTCTAGGTATCTAACAAACTTATCCGGGAGGTAAGTAACACACAAAATGTCTATCCGGCCCAACACCGGATTAGGCTAAACATCACAATCAACCGAATATCCAGCCCAACACTGGCATAGTCAAACACACAAGCCTACACAATAGTCACACATCATTAATCACCCAAATCACATAATCAATTACTTAAGTTAAACATGCATTTAGTTTTATCTCATCTTTTAATTCATTCATTATGCTACCTTGGGATTAGTGGCTTACTAATCACGTAGACGGCTCAATTCCAATGAACAACTTTAATACCTATAATACCTAAATATCTTTTAAACTCCTCGATCCGTCAGATTGAGATTAGTAAACTTACTAATCTTCTGACGTCTCATTGTTCTTTAATTAAATTCATTTAACCCGATAACCCGTCTATTATCTAATAACCCACTCCGTTATTATATTATAAGGTTTGTTATGTCTTTTAATTGTATTTTAATCAACTCATAATTTCCCATATATATTCATTTAATTACGTTCTTACTATATTATATATGCATATACGTCCTAGCATGCCAATCTAACATGAATGCAACAATCAATAATCAGTCAACAGTATAACAAAGCAATAACCAATATGGGCTAACTAACATGCATATATTAACATAACCATTTAATTATTTAAACCGAATATCAACCAATTAACCGTTCTAACCAAGTCAATCAAACAGACATGCAACCTAGAACTATGGTTTAAGGTTCTCGGGTCTACATGACCCAAATAATGCATAAATAACCGACTCACAGTGTATAAGAGTGACGAATGATGGTATGACGGAACTCCTGAACCTTCGAGACCAAACTGCAACTGCTCTCGAACCATTCCCAAACCAACAGACTGAACCGAATGCAAACTCAGAGCTAAACCGGTCCAAACCGAACCATTGACCAAGCTGAGCCGGCATTGACTGAGTGTTGACCGAGTATTGACCAAGCTAAACCGAGTTGACCAAGACTGAACCGGCATTTACGAAGACCACACCTTGACTGGCCGAAGAAGGGCGCTGACCGCGGCTGAAGAATGGTTCTCCGGCGTTGACTGACGACGGCTCCAGCGTTGACCACGGTGGAGGGGCTTTGATCGGTGACTAAGAAGCTTATCTGGGGAGGGATACTCAGGTGAGCTTAGTCAGCGATGAGAGAACCGGCGAGAGGAAGGTGGCAGGAGGGATAAGAGCTCACAGTGAGCTATCTCTGGCGGCGACCAAATGCTTCAGCGTTAACCGCGGCGGAGCTCCGACGAGGTTCTCCGGCATGGGATGATCTCTGGCGAGAGGAGGAGCTGATGAAAGGGAGTAACTGGCTGATGTGTGTGTGTGTGTGTGTGTGTGTGAGAGAGAGAGAGAGAGAGAGAGAGAGAGAGAGAGAGAGAGAGAGAGAGAGAGAGAGAGAGAGAGAGAGAGAGAGAGAGCAATGAAGGGAGAAACGGCGGAGGTTGCCGGCGGCCGACCCTGACGAGATTTCATCGGCGGCAGCGACTTGAAGACCGGCGGTTGTAGAGGATAGACTGGGTATCTAAAATATTTAACTGGTTTAGGGAGATTCAGCCTGGTTTGGGAGCTATTTTGATTACTTGGGACTCAAGTTATGAAGAACATCAAGCACATTCAAAGAAAACTCATGAAGATGTAGAGAGAACTTGAATGTGGCTTGAAGATGGATAGAGAATGATGGGATTTCGTGGGTGAGAGAGGAGAGAGGTCTGAGAGGACTTTTTGAGTGATTTTAGTGAGAGAGTGGAAGAATGAGAGAGTGAAAGGTGAGTGTTTGAAATGATGGTTAACATGCAAATGGGTAGAAGATTCATTGAATCTTTGGGGAGGGGTTATGTGGCGCAAAGGAGAGGGAAAGCTGTACACTTGGAACACAAGGGATATTCATAGATACTATTCAATAAATCTTCAAGTCCATAGATTCCCAAATTCTCCGATTTATCCGTTCGGATCATAATAGCCAATTTCGGTTTAATTTTCCAAAAACCTACATAGCTTTTGAATAAATTCCTCCAAGCTTCTTTTTAAATTACTAGACTCCATAGGAAACGTTTTCCAAGTCGTTTCATTCAATTTGGCCTCTTGTAGCTCTCGTACCAATTTTTATAAGTTTTATCGGTTTTATCGGTTTCCATCTTGATAATCCGTAGAACTCTTTTTAAAATCCGCTTCCACCACTTTACGTCTTCTAAATGATTTTTTAATTAAAAATATAATAATTTGACCCGACTATGCTTCCGCCTTGCATTATGGTACCAAAATGTCCCTTAACTCTTAGAAAATTACAAAAATGCTCTTATTGACTTTTTTGACTGCCCGTTGACCAATTTCGTGAGACAGGGTATTACAGTCATCAACCCCTCTGTTCTGCTGAATCTGAATTAAGAATGACGTTTCCAAATTGAGTGAAAACAACGAATATATTAGCTTCAAGGATTTTTCTATTGGAGCTATATAACCAGTTTTGTCTGCTTGTAATGGATCGTGTTCTTCAACTCCGTAGACTCTTCCTATCGGATTGATTTTAGTAAATGTGATCTATGGATCGTTTTTGTATGTTTTCCTAGGGTAAGTAATGTAACACACCTGCATCAAATAAAATATTATTTATATGGTAAATTAAATAGAAGAAAGTCAAGTTTTTAGATTAATAAAAACGTAAAGTTGATCACTAGCCTAATCTGCTTATTAATCAATGATAAAATGATCATATTTTCGAAGTTTCTTACTCGAATTCTTAAACGTTACTCCAAACTCATTGATGTGACACCTTGGCCAATAATTGGGTTATACCAATCATAAAAACCACCACACACCTCATGTCGAGTATCCCCACATACTTCACTTCCATTATTTCTTTGAGAGCCCCGTAGTACACAATTTTACCAGAAGCAGACGAAACACTGTGATATGCGCTGGTCTTAGCAGAGCCATCTTTATGCACCTTAAACGCATATCCCATTGTGCAATATCCTGGATACTACTTTGTATTGTAGGGGGGGGGGTTGACTATGTCTTTCAACTAATCATCGGGTGGATGTGCGTTCGTTTCTTACTTCACTTTCTGCACCTGAAAAAATATAACACGCAATAGTTAATAAAATACTCAATTTATCGGTGTTGAGTAACATTTAAAAAGAAGCGGACAAGTCTTTTTATTTACGCTCTTCACGCTCGTCCTCAGTCAATTCTGAATGGCAATGTTGTAGAGCGTCCATGTATAACTTAAGAAAAGTAAACATCTCATTAGTACACTTATTATGAAACTTACTTGCCAATTAATAACAAACATAATGTAAACTATATATCTCTCATATTAGATGACTTCGTCGCATTTGGTAAGAATATAAGTGTGTAGGTATGCATGCTCCTGGGATGTTAGTTTCCGCACATATGGTTTTCTGCTTTACCGTCCAACTTGTTGAAAAATGTTGGAAACCGTTGACGAATAAATTGGCTTCTCGCCTCTATCATCGTTTTGAGCTGTGCGCCGATTCTTTATGGGTACTTGATATACCATGGATTTTAGGGTTTTTAACCATGGTATATATCTTATTTATCGAGTCTTATGTTATGTTTTGGAGTCGTTTTAGTATGTTTACAGGTCTAGGTATGTTTGGAGCGGAATTGGACATTATGGTGCATTCTGGAGCATTTTGGAGTATTGACCCGAGAGGAAGATTTCAATGCCCGTTTCACAGACCTGTGTCGATCGACACAGAGGGTGCAACGATCGACACAAGGTCGACACAGACTTCTCGCGAGCGTTTAATGAAGAGAATTGGAAATTGCAACTTTGCCCATAAGTCTCTCATAATTACAAAGAAGCCCCAGCCGACTTTAGACCATTATATTAGGGTTTTTAAGCCATTGTTTAGGCTAATTTTTATTCTACGCTTTACCTAAGTTTTATTTTATTTTCAGAGAGAGTTAGGGGCTGATCCTGTTCTTGAAAGAGAGAGGATTTTGAACCCCAGATCTATACTTTGTTTTATGCTATTTGGTTTTCTATTCATGATATTTTCTGTTTCGATGAACATGTCTGAGTAGTTTACCTGTTAGGTTTAGGGATTCTCACAAGGGATTTCATGGAATTATAGGTTAATCAATCTGTTAGGGATTCATATTTTCTAGTTCTTCGTCTAGGATTGTTCTTAATGCTTAATCTGAATTGGCCACTTAGATTATTGATGTTAGGTTGATTGATGCAACGACAGTTGGTTAATTAGCTAGAAAGAACCTAGATGAGCAATTGAATTACTCGCAAAGGAATTTGGTTTAGTTTAATTGTGAACATATCGAACTTGGAATTAAAGCTGGTTTAATCTGTTAGTAATTTCAAAGGAATTTGGATTGCTGCACTTAGACTTAGAGAATTCTCGCAACGACAGTTGGTTAATTCTATATCTGTGTTTGAGTTCTAGAACAGTTCCTAATTAGATCCCGCTTGATTGATTGCATGTGTTCCTGATTTCCTGAGAACTCCCTAGACTTAACGCTTCGCCTCCTTGCTTACAAACTCGCTGCTATTTACTTTTCTGCTTGCTTTCTAGTTTCTCATCATATTTGCTTTCTCCTAGTTTAATCTTGATAGTTCTATAATTTATCGTTGACAAGAGTCCATGTGGATTCGATACCCTAAGTACTACAATTACATCACTGTGCACTTGCAGTTAGTATAGGGATTAAAACTAGACCCCTATCAAGTTTTTGGCGCTGTTGCCGGGGACTCTTTTGAGTCTTCGATAGATTTGAGCTTAGGTTTTAGACTAGATTTTTCGTTTTTATTTTTCGTTGCTAATTTTTTCTCTTTTTCTGTTCTTGCGTTTAAGGTACGCCTGTAATCGCCTTGCATCGATCGACACGGTCCTGTGTGTCGATCGACACTTCTTCAAGCTTGCATCGATCGACACGTCTCTGCATCGATCGACACGTCTCTGCATCGATCGACACATTGCGTAAGATGATGGGAATGATGGAACGGATGTTGGAAAATCAGCAGAATAACTCATTCTGCAGAGGCTATGGTTCCTATTCATTCACCAGAGGTTATGAATCTCCATCATATCAGCCTTTTCCTCCTCGCAATACACAGTCTGATAAGCTGATAAGTATGATGGAGCAGTTATTGGAAAAGCAGGAAGAAGATTTGAACTACATCAGTGGCTCTGGATTCCAAGGAAACAGGTTTGGTAATCAGCAAGGTAACAAGCTCTTTAATGGTGGACAGAGGAGTGCTTTCACAAGCAATCAGAACTCTTCTATATATGGACATACTGCTGATTATCAGAAGCCTTTGCAGCAAGGTAATTCTTATCAGAGAACCTATGGATCATCTTCTTATCAGACACCTCCTGCTGCTGATGCTTATAAGAGCAAGATGGAATCCATGATGGAGCAGTTGCTAGAGGATCAGACTAAGGCTGATGTAGACCTCGACAGGAAGTTGGATGCTATGCATGAAAATCTGAATGGTAAGTTTGAATCACTGAGCACACATGTGAAGAAGCTAGATGTTCAAGTTCAACAAACAGCTGGAGAAATACAAAGGCAAAATGTGAAGGATGTTTTGGTTGTTAATCCAGATTCAATTCTCAGATTCAACAGTTCCTAAACATGCGGATCTAGGTTCTCTTGAATAGAAACATTATGATCTCACCTTTTACCTGTTTATGCAGCGGAAAGAGAGAACAGGTCAGAGATCAGAGAGCCACCAAGTGATAACTCCTCCAGAGGTTCACACACGCACACAAAGCAGGAAGAAGGCTGCTAGACCAAGGGAGAGGAGGCGCAGAGAGAGAGAGAGAGGCGCGGCTGGGGGGCTAGGGTTAGGGAGAAAGATATTTGGGTTTTAGTTTATAAAACCCCTCTCTTTCCCTTTTGGGCTTTTGGGCCCAAAATACCAATCTGATTAAATCCCTTGGATTTAATCAGACCCATTTATCTCTCTCTAAGTACGACAAATGCCTGGCACTTTTACCGTACTTCTGCTAAGCCGTTCCTACACATTTTCCTGTTAGCTTAGGCGTGTGACCCATATGGGATCATATAATAAAGGCAATAAGTCCAAGACTTATAGATCATGAGCGGACTCTAGCAAGCCATCATGACCCCCAGTATTATATGACTTATGTCTGATCATTGACATACTCTTACTTTCTAGAGACAGTACCGAGATTACTGGACACAATTCCAACAATCTCCCACTTGTACTGGAATCTCTGTATTCATAATCCTTTTGTCTCAATATCTCGATTAGTCATAAGGCAAGATTAATGTCATCCTTATAAAGCCTAATCTTGTTCATCGGACTCTGATTCGATAATGACAATCCAAACGACTCGGGAAAGTCCGTTTGAGCATGGCCATGCGTTTTCCAGTATTCAAATCTCCGATTGGCCTAGAGATATTCACTCCATTTATATTGGAGGGACAAATCCCGTCTTGTTCCATCACTGTAAACTACTCATTTCATAATGTACCCAAACAAGGTCCTTATAACTATCGCAGAACGACAGCGTTAGACAATGATCAAAGTGCATCAGTCCATGTGCAGTCACATGCATGCGAACTCAGGTCTAAGGACTATACTCTATAGTCGTAGTAAGAATCTCTTATGACACAGATATAAATATCCTGAAGAGTTCTTATAAGCGGGTCTTGTCCGGTCGTATGTTCCCAACATACACCTATGTACTGACTTTGATGCCGCGCATCTGTGACACACTGAGACTTTGTCATAAGTCACATACCAATCCAGTCTCTCACGGTTGTTGGTGTTCCAATTTCAACAACCTTCGACTAGGGACAGGATGATATATTCCATCTATCAAATATAGGGTCTCATGATCAAGCTAAATGACTTTGATGACTCAAGATCAAGTCACTTACTTCGATGACCTATAAAATAGTTTATATCACTTTGGAACGATTATTTCATCACAGTTAAAATAATCTTGAAATAATAATTTCATTAAACATAAGAATGTTTTACAAGAACATATCAAATAACTAAATAAAAGCCCTCAAACTCCCACTCAAATTTAGATTACATTTCAATGTCTCTAATGCCTACAGCTTCAGTCAGAAACTCGAGCTTAGGCCTTGGGAGTGGCTTTGTCAACGGATCAGCGACGTTATCATCTGTCTGAACTCGGCTGATCTTGACTTCCTTTCTATTAATGATGTCACGTATCAAGTGAAATCTTCTTAGAACATGCTTGGATTTCTGGTGTGATCTCGGTTCCTTTGCCTGAGCTATAGCACCATTGTTATCACAAAACAGTGCTAGAGGCTCAGCCGCATCTGGTATCACACCTAGTTCAATAATGAACTTTCGTATCCAAACAGCTTCCTTCGCAGCTTCTGAGGCGGCGATATATTCAGCTTCTGTAGTGGAATCAGCAACGGTGTCTTGCTTGGAGCTTCTCCAACTGATTGCACCGCCATTCAGACAAAAGATATAGCCGGACTGTGACCGGAAATCATCTTGGTCTGTCTGGAAACTTGCGTCCGTGAATCCACTGACTTTAAGCACATCACTTCCACCGTACACCAAGAACTTATCCTTAGTATGTCTTAGATACTTCAAGATATTCTTTACGGCAATCCAATGGTTTTCACCTGGATTTGACTGGTATCTACTCGTCATGCTCAATGCATAAGCAACATCAGGACGAGTACAGATCATGGCATACATGACAGATCCTATTGCAGATGCATAAGGAATATTCTTCATGCGCTCAACCTCAGCAGCCGTCGTAGGGCTCTGCTTCTTGCTTAGCGTTGTGCCATGTACCATTGGCGTGAAGCCCTTCTTGGAATCTTTCATGCTGAATCTTTGTAGGACTTTGTCAATGTATGAGTCTTGACACAAGCCTATCAGCCTTCTAGATCTATCCCGGTAGATCCTGATTCCAAGAACGTATGCAGCTTCACCCATGTCTTTCATGGAAAAACAACTTCCAAGCCAGTCCTTTACCGACTTTAGCATTGGAACGTCGTTTCCGAGAAGCAGTATGTCATCGACATACAGAATAAGAAATACTATCTTGCTCCCACTAGTTTTCTTATACACGCATTGTTCTTCTTCGTTTCTGATGAAGTCAAATTGCTTGATCGCTTCATCAAAACGAAGATTCCAGCTCCTCGATGCTTGCTTCAATCCATAAATGGATTTATGAAGCTTGCATACTTTCCCAGCATTCTTTGGATCTATGTAACCGTCAGGTTGCGTCATGTACACATCCTCTTCCAGAATACCATTCAGGAAGGCGGTTTTCACGTCCATCTGCCAAATTTCATAATCATGAAAAGCTGCAGTTGCTAGTAGAATCCGAATAGATTTCATCATAGCCACTGGTGAATAGGTTTCATCGTAATCCACACCGTGAACTTGTCTGAAACCTTTTGCCACCAACCTGGCTTTATAAATCTGGACATTTCCATCCACGTCAATCTTCTTCTTGAAGATCCATTTGCACTCGATGGCTTTTACACCAGCGGGTAAGTCAACCAACGAAAACACTTGGTTGACCGACATGGAGTCCATTTCGGAATCAGTGGCCTTGCGCCACTTCGAGGAATCTGGGCCCATCATGGCTTGATTGAAGTTCGATGGTTCATCACCATCAATGATCAGAAGATCATGATAGTCAGTCACGAGGAATCCTTGATATCTCTCGGGTTCGTGACGGATCCTCCCGGATCTTCGAACTTCAGGTACTACAGGTTCAGGCTCTACAGTTTCTTGTAGGTCCTCCTGCTGCTCTTCCTCATTAGGTTGAGCAGTATCCTGTTCATCTTGAATTTCTTCAAGCAGTACCTTACTCCCACTGTCTTTCTTAGAGAGAAACTCCCTCTCAAGAAAGTTACAATCCCGGGCAACAAAGATCTTGTTCTCGGAACGTAGATAGAAGTAATAAGCCTTGGTTTCCTTCGGATAACCAATGAAGTAGCATTTATCAGACTTTGGTGTAAGCTTGTCTGAGATTAATATCTTGACATAGGCTTCACAACCCCAAATTCTAAGATAAGACAGCACTGGAGCCACTCCAGTCCATAATTCATATGGCGTCTTTGCTACTGCTTTCGATGGCGCTCTATTTAGAGTGAACACTGCTGTTAGCAGAGCATATCCCCAAAGGGATATTGGAAGGTCTGTGTGACTCATCATAGATCGAACCATATCCAATAAGGTTCGATTTCTCCTCTCAGACACACCATTCCATTGAGGTGTTCCGGGAGGAGTGAGTTGGGATACGATCCCACACTCTCTTAGATGATCACTGAATTCTTGGCTTAAGTATTCTCCTCCTCGGTCGGACCGAAGAGCCTTAATGCTTTTGCCAAGTTGGTTCTGTACTTCATTTTGGAATTCTCTGAACTTCTCAAAAGATTCAGACTTATGTTTCATCAAATAAACATATCCATACCTACTGAAATCATCAGTAAAGGTAATGAAGTACTGATAGTTTCCTCTTGCATTTGTGGACATTGGGCCACACACATCAGTGTGTATCAGGCCCAATAAGTCACTGGCCCTCTCGTTAGGTTTATTAAAGGGGGCCCGTGTCATTTTGCCCATCATGCAGGATTCGCATTTCTCACATGACTCAAAGTCAAATGAGCCAAGAAGTCCATTCGAATGGAGCCTCTTGATGCGTTTCTCGCTGATGTGCCCTAAACGACAATGCCATAGAAACGTTCGGTTCTCCTCATTAGGTTTGAACCGTTTGGTATTAATGTTATAAATTGGCGCGGATTGATCGAGTATGTAAAGCCCATTCGTAAGAGGGGCAGAACCATAGAACAAATTGTTGCGATTGAAGGAACATAATTTATTCTTAACTGAAAAATCATAACCTTCCAAATCCAACAAAGAAATTGAAATAATATTTCTGCTTATAGCAGGTACAAAATAACAATTATTGAGTTCTAAAATCAATCCTGAAGGTAAAGACAACAAGTATGTGCCTACAGCTAGTGCTGGAACTTTCGCTCCATTCCCAACTCGTAGCTCCACTTGTCCTTGCTTCAGCCTTCTACTGTTGTTGAGTGCCTGCATATTAGTACAAATATGAGCCCCACAACCAGTATCCATAACCCATGAGGTATTATCAGAAGTAGTTGTATTAACTTCTATAACAAAAATACCTGTCGAAGAAGTCTCGAGAGTCTTCTTCTTCAATTCCTTTAGACCTTCTTGGAATTTCTTACATTCTCTCCTCCAATGCCCTGGTTCTTTACAGAACCTGCATATGTCAGTTGGCCCAGCCTTGGACTTGGGCTTGGGCTTTGGCGTGTCCTTGTCCGCGACTTGGACAGCCTTGACCTTTCCCTTATCCTTAGCAGAGGATTTCTTAAACCCCTTGCCCTTTTGCACCATAAGCACATTGGGGTCCTTGGCGGTTTTCCTCAAGTTGGGCTCTGCAGTCTTGAGCATTCCGTGAAGCTCAGGCAATGTCTTACTCAAGCCATGCATGTTAAAGTTCAGAATGAACTGATCATAGCTTGCAGGTAATGACTGCAGAATGATGTCGCAGGCAAGTTCCTGGCTGATAGGGCAGTCGAGTTTCTGAAGATGATCGAGATAACCCATCATCTTCAAGACATGAGGACTCACTGCCGCATTTGCAGCCAACTTACAGTCTAAGAGGTTCTTAACAGTCTGAAACCTCTCAGTCCTTGCTTGCTCCTGAAAAAGCGATTTCAGGCTTGCCATTATCTCAATTGGTGACAACACACTCTCGAACTGCATTTGCAGCTCAACAGTCATTGTCGCCAACATAAGGCAATACACATCATTTTCATCTGACGAATGCTTTTCCCAAGCATTATGCAGAGTCCTGGCGGCATTGTTAGCAGGCCTCTCGGGGAGAGGATCACGAAGGACATAATCCTTCTTCTCCTGCTTGAGGACCAGCCTCAAGTTCCTTGACCACGTCAGGAAGTTCGTTCCAGTCAGCTTCTCCTTCTCGAGAACAGACCGGATTGAGAATGTGTTTTGTGTGCTTGTAGTAGTCATAGCTGAAATATATAGATAAAAAGGTTATTAGTTAATATGTTCAATATGATTAATCTCGTATTATAATTTAATATGATTAATCACGCATTATATTCAATAACCTAAGTTACCCTCAATAGAATATAATGATTCCAAGATCCACATATAACTAAGATCAAAGTGGGCCACTGGCCGTCACCCAACCTTAGCTTATATCGGTAAGCCCTATGTCGGCTAATTATATCCGTGATATAACTCTTGGTTGTGAATCTGGGCCCGAGGCCCATTTCACTCTGATGTCTCAAGGCCCGGGACTCCCGATGGCCTAGTCAAGAAAACCAGACTATACAGTCATGTAATCATTAATGTCTGGGACTCCCAATGACATTTATGAATCACAAACCGTCTTATCCACGCAAAAGTAGACACCCTCACACTGTAAGGCCATGAATACAATTGAATGGGCTTCGACAGCTGACATAGCCTGGACAAGACATCCAACGCTTGATATTATTTGAGGTTCGTAGGTTTATTAAAATTTCATCCCAAAATAGAAGATTACTATTTCGGGAAACTTTCTATTTTTGGAAACCTACTATTTTTGGAAACTTTCTAAAATTGGAAACTTTCTAAAACCGGAAACTTTCTAACTTTAGAAATTTCTTTAAATCCAAAACATGCAAATCTAGAAACTTCTATTTTAAGAAACTTTCTAATTTCAAAATTTCGGAAACTTTAATTTAAAATCGATTTATATAACTTTATAAAATAAATTTTAAATTAATCTGAAGAAAGACTCAAATAATTGGCCCAATTGTTTTAACTTCTTGGCCCGAGGCCCAAGAATTGGTCCATGTCCAAGACATGACCCAATTGTCCAATTAAATGACATAACCGGTCTGGTTCATTAAAATTGGTCTAACCAAATTTTAATTACTACGTTGACCACAATTGTCAACCGGTTATTTACTAAACCGGATTTTCTCAATTTATTTGGTCCAACCAAATCAAATTAGAAAATCCTGGTTTAGGCACAAAATCCAATTTTTCGACTTTGGATTTCTTATCCCGGTTTAACCAGAATTTAATAAAATTATTAAATCTGTTTATTAAACCGAGACGTTTAATTTTAATCAAATTTTAAACCGAACCGAAATTGTCACGAACCAATTATGGTTGTGACCTAGCTCCACGATCACCATGCCCAGCCGCAAACCGTGCGCCAACGATCCGAGATCGAGACGATGCCCAGCTGCGGTCGGGACGATCCATCGGGACGTTCGGGACAGGGACGGTCGGGACGATGCCGAGACGATCGACCGCGATCGTTGATCGATCCACTCGGTCCATCCTCGCACGATCATCACCGATCGAGACGATGCTCGAGACACGGCAGAACACGATCGCCGTGTGATCCATTCGGCCGATCGATCCTCGTCTCGCGATCGGATGATCACGCGACTCGATCCGTTCGCGATCGGTCCGTGCATCATCAAACCGACGCATACCAAATCATATAGTTTGGTCATGCGATTTTCTTTAGTTTGTTTAGGTTTCAATTCCTTGTTGCTTAAGTGATTTCTCTTATCAGTAGTTGATTCAAAACACTTTTAAACAAGAAAAACAATCCTAAACATGAATCTAAACAAGAAAAACACAGAACCAATAGCTCTGATACCACTGAAGGATGTTTTGGTTGTTAATCCAGATTCAATTCTCAGATTCAACAGTTCCTAAACATGCGGATCTAGGTTCTCTTGAATAGAAACATTATGATCTCACCTTTTACCTGTTTATGCAGCGGAAAGAGAGAACAGGTCAGAGATCAGAGAGCCACCAAGTGATAACTCCTCCAGAGGTTCACACACGCACACCAAGCAGGAAGAAGGCTGCTAGACCAAGGGAGAGGAGGCGCAGAGAGAGAGAGAGAGAGGCGCGGCTGGGGGGGCTAGGGTTAGGGAGAAAGAGATTTGGGTTTTAGTTTATAAAACCCCTCTCTTTCCCTTTTGGGCTTTTGGGCCCAAAATACCAATCTGATTAAATCCCTTGGATTTAATCAGACCCATTTATCTCTCTCTAAGTACGACAAATGCCTGGCACTTTTACCGTACTTCTGCTAAGCCGTTCCTACACATTTTCCTGTTAGCTTAGGCGTGTGACCCATATGGGATCATATAATAAAGGCAATAAGTCCAAGACTTATAGATCATGAGCGGACTCTAGCAAGCCATCATGACCCCCAGTATTATATGACTTATGTCTGATCATTGACATACTCTTACTTTCTAGAGACAGTACCGAGATTACTGGACACAATTCCAACAAAATGAAGCTGGGAAAGCTAAACAGAAGCTGTACATCAATGTTGTAACCATAAGAGATGAGATTGACTTGCTGGGAGAAGAAGAGAGCATAATCTCGGATTTTCTAGGTGAATTATGTCTGTCTGAGACAAGCATCGATCGACACAACTCATGCATCGATCGATGCAACCCCAGATCCGTCTAATGGAATTGAGCATAATCACCTTGTGTCAATCGACACACCTACTGCATCGATCGATACAGATCGCAGACGAGACCAGAAGCCTGCAATAGTCCCAGAACGAGTCTATAAGCCCATTGTGCCATATCCTAAGGTTCCTAAACCCTCTAAACAAGAGCTAGAAGTGGCTAACTGCATGAAAGTGATGGATAAGAAGGTGAATGAAACCCCACCAGTTGAAGCTTCGCGAGTTCATACAAAGAAGATGATCTCCACTGATGGTCATCTGAAAGAAGAAGTTCAGATTGGTGGAACTACAGTATCTGATAGTGGAGAGAAGAAGATGGCGGTTCCTCTTGAACCTGCTCTAACATCTTCAATACCTGCAACTGCTCATAAGCAGAAAGCTCCAAACATTAGATCTGCACCAAAGGTAAGGTATAAATCACCTAAGCTTAAACCTCCTGATCACATTGTTTTGAATGCAGGAAAACGCAATGTCCCACCCAAGCTTCGCTCCCGCCCTGATTCTACTCCTTCGTTCCTTGGAAAACCTCATGATCTGAAAGCCTATACACCTCCTTGGATGAAGAGATATTCACAGAGACACTCAAAGTCTCTGTTGAAACCGCCATGAGTTCAATCTCTATCCCATAGTCAAGCTAATGAAGGATTATGGGTGTTTTCCCAAGGTTTAATTCTCAATTACAACCTAACACAAATCCTTAAACGGATCTAGGTTCTCGTCAAATGAATCATAAAGCAAACCTGATCACTACCTTTCAGATTGCAGCGGATGATGGATGGTAATGATGAGATCAGCTAGAACAGATGGTAACACCTATTCCTCCTCGAGTATCCACACTCTTACAAGCACGGGACGGCTGCTAGACCAAAGAGATGAATGATCAGAGAGAGAGAGGTTAGAGAGAGAGAGCAAGCTCACGGCTGGGAGGAAAAAAAAAATCGCAAGCTTGATGGCTTAGGGTTTCGATTTCTTCCTTCTCATTAACTCTCTAATGGGCCCAAGTCTAATGACTAATGGCTCATTTGTTATTTGGGCCCAAGACACAAATCAGACAAAAGCCTGTATTTTGTCTGGCCCAATTCTCTGATCTAATACAGTAAATGCCATTGCATCTTACCGTATTAATTCCATTTAACTTTCCCGTTAGCTATGGTGTGTGACCCTTCGGGATCATACAATACTGGTAATAAGTCCTAAACTTATAGATCATGAGCGGACTCTAGCAAGTCATCATGATCACCCAGTATTTATGACTTATGTCTGATCTCGACACTTATCATACTTTCTAGAGATAGTACGGTAGATTTCAGGACATTCCCAACAATCTCCCACTTGTACTGGAATCCTACAAAGGACATTCCCAACAATCTTCCGATTGTACTGGAATCCTACATTCCCTAATCCTTTTGTCTTAATATCTCGATCTGGCATAAGGCAAGATGTGTGTCATCCTTATATAGCCAGACCATGTTTATCGGACCAGATTTGATACTGACAATTCAAACGACTTGGGCAAGTCCGTTTGGGAATGGCCATTCTCTTACCAGCTATCAAATCTCCGATTGGCCTAGAGATATTACCTTCGTTAAACGGCAGGGACAAATCCCATCTTGTTCCATCACTATGAACTACACAATTCATAATACACCCAACCAAGGTCCGTATAGCTCCCAGTTACGAAACAGCGTTAGACAATGATCAAAGCGCATTACTCCATGTGTGGCCACATGCATGCGAACTCAGGTCTAAGGACTATACTCTATAGTCGTATATGAGAAATTCTTATGACACAGATATTAATATCTTGCAGAGTTCTCATCAGCGGGCCATGTCCGGTCATATGCTCCCCTACATATACCTATGTGTCGACTTTGATGCCGCGCATCTATGACCCCTCGAAACTTGGTCATAAGTCTCAACACAATCTAGTCTCAACAGGTTGTTGGTGTTCCAATTTCAACAACCTTCGACTATGGACACTATGATTTATGTCACTTCGTTAAATATGGGGTTTCAGGATCAAGTCTACTCATGTACTTCGATGGCCCATATATAATGACATGAATCATTTTGGAACGATTATTTATATCACAGTTAAAATAATCCAGAAATCATTAGATTTCATAAACATAAAATATTATGTTTACATGAACCTTTCAAAACAACTAAGTAAAGCCCTTTACAAACTCCCACTGAAATTAAGACTACATCTTAATTTCACTCATCCTACAGCTACAGTCCGCGACTCGTGCTTAGGCATAAGGAGTGGCTTCGTTAATAGATTAGCAACGTTCTCATTCGATGAAACTTGCTTATCTACTTAACACCTCTGTCATTTATCTCACGAAATAGGTTATACCTATCCTCAAGGTGTTTGGACCTCTGATGTGCAGCTAGCCTCATCTATGCTGGCAATCACATCAAGTTCAGTGATGAACTTTTCTATCCAAATAACCTCTTTCGCCGCTTCTCAAGCTGCGAAATGTTCAGCTTAAGTCATGGAGTCAACAACAGTGCCTTGCACCGCCAGTTAGACACAAGATATAGCCGGACTGTGACCAGGAATTATCTTTGTCTATTGGAAACTTGCCTTTCAGACTCTATCGACTTGTAGCACCTCACTTTCTCCGTAAATCAAGAACTTATCCTAAGTATTCCTCAAATACTTCAGAATATTCTTTACGGCAATCCAGTGATTCTTTGCTGGATTTGACTGGTCTTTACTTGTCTTGCTTAGCATTAAAGCAACATCAAAACAAGTATGTATCATGGCATACATGATAGATCCAATTGCCGTCGCATATGGAATCCTATCCATGCATTCAAGCTCAGCAGATATCGCAGGACACTGTATCTTGCTTAATGAATTGCCATGTGACATTGGCATAAAGCCCTTCTTGGATTGCTGATTACGTGTAGGACTTTGTCAATTTAAGAATCCTGACTTTGTCCTACTAGCTCTTTTGGATCTTCATCTTTAGATCCAAAATCCAAGAACTACGTGGCTTTACCCATGTCAATCATAAAACCAACTCCCAAGCCAGTCCTTTACCGACTGCAGCATTGGGACGTTATATCCGAGAATCAGTATGTCATCGACATACATTATGAGAAATGCAATAATGCTCCCACTTATCTTTTAGTAAACGCACAGTTCCACTTTGTTCCTGTTCAAGTCAAAACCTTGACTACTTTAACAGAACGAAGATTCCAACTCCGATATGTTTGCTTCCATCCATGAATGGATCGATAAAGCTAACTTACACAAAATGTAATTTTTTGGAGTCCGGGCTCACTATCGCTTCTTTGAATTTCGCAGATTCGTCGCTTTCAATGATCATCAGATCATGCGAACTTTCAATGATCATCAGGTTCAACTAATGACGAGAAATCACTCTCGGATTAGTGACTGATTCATTCATATCTGCGATCTTCAGGCTCTACAGGTGTAGATTCTACAGAAATCTGTAAATCCATCCGTTGCTCTCCCTCAACAAGTTGAGCAGCCTCCTGTATTTCTCGAATTTCTTCGAGTTATACTTTTACTCCCACTGTTCTTCTTGGAAAGTAACTTCCTTTCTTAGAAAACAGAATGGACGTAAAAGTAACAAGCCTTGGTTTCCCTAGGACAACCAGCGAAGTAGCACAACTACAAATACTCAGTAAAGACGAGTTTGGATCGATTCCAATCCACATTTACGTGGTGTCTTTCAACTGATATTGGTGGAACTATTTCAGCGTAAACTTAGATATTTCTAGAGCGTTATTCTTAAAGAATATCATGGAAGATTCGTGTGACTCATCTTTAATCATTTCTAATAAGATCTGATTCATTCTCACAGAAACACCTCTAGGTTTTCAGGAGAAATGAGCTGTGAAACGACTTCACACTCATTCAGATGATCACACAATCAATGACTTAAGTATTCTCACTCGTGATCTAATCCAGAGTCTTAATACTTCTGTCATTCTGATTCTATACTTCATTCTGGAACTCTTTCGACCATGTCAAAGAATTCCGACTTGTGTCTCATCAGATGAACACAGTCACACTCACTGAAGTAATCAGTAGAGACAATGAAGTACAGGAAATGTTCTCTGGCATTACTGCTCATCGGACCACATACATGAGTATGTTCAATCTCCAATAAGCCTTTGGGCCTTTCTCTAGCTCGGCTAAGATGGCCCTTTTGTCTTTTGGTCTAGTAAGCAGAATTCAAGTCTCATAAGATATCCATTCAAATGAGCCCAAAAGTCCATAACTATGGGGTTTCTGAATCTGACTTACTCTATGTGACCAAAACATTTATGCCAAGAAAAATCAGGTTTAACTCATCAGATTTAAACCAATTGTGGTATTTATGTTACATTTAGGCACTCTTTGGTTTAAGACATAAACCCCATTCCTTGAATAGGGTGCTACAATTAATATTTCATTAAGATCAAAAGAACAAACTAGTCTTTTATCAAAATGAAAAACATTCAAATTCTTACAAGAAAATGAAAGACAACTCTGCTTAAAGCAGGTACATTGTAGCAATTACTTAATAAAACCGAGCCTCAAAGGCATCTACAAGTGAAAACCCTATGGCTGAGGCAGCATCCCAAGCTCCTTCCAGACATGCAGTTCCACTTGCCCTTCCTTCAACGTTCTACTGTTGCTCATGCTCTGCATATTATAACAAATATCAGTGCCACAACCAGTATCCAATACCTATAAGGTATAACTTGAAGTAATAACATGAATACCTGAGGAAGTAGTTTCATACATCAACTTCAACTCCTCATAATCTTCCATGAATTTAATGCAATCTCTCTTCCAATGCCCAGTCTCATTACAGTAGCAGCACTTACCAACGTAAGAGGTATCTGACTCGGGCTCAGAAGACACACGCTTGCCATGATTCAAAATCTGGACAACTTTGTCTTCACCCTTGTGAGCATTAGGTTTAGTAAACCTACCCTTCTCATTCATGAGATTGTACAGGGTACTCTTCACGTCTGGCTCAACTGTCTTGAGCATATCATGCAGTTCAGTCAACGTCTTCGTTAAGCCTTTCTTGATCTAGTTCCTTACGAACTTATCATAGCTTGACGGCAGTGACTGCAGAATGATCTCAGTTGCCAATTCCTGGCTAACTGGATAATCTAGTTTCCTCAGGTTATCAATGTAACCCATCATTTTACTGACATGAGGACTTACTGGATGATCATTTGGTAGCTTGCAGCTAGTGAGAGATTTAACCAACTGGTATCTCTCCACTCATACCTGCTCCTGAAATTTCAATTTCAGGCTGCTGATCATCTCTATTGGCGACTTCATGTTCTCATATTGCTTCAGCAAATCTGAGTCCATGGTAGCCAATATCAGACCACGCACATCTACCGCATCATTATAATGCTTATTCCAAGCATCATATACTGCATGAGAGGCATTGGACCCGATCCTCACGGGGAGAGCTTTCTCAAGGACATAGTCCTTTCTCTCCTGCCTGAGAACTAGTCTCAGGTTCCGCGACCAAGTCAAGAAATTTGATCCGTTCAGTTTGTCCATCTCAAGGACATACCGGATCGAGAAAGTGTTTTGATTGTTTGTGCTTGTCATAGCTGAAATTTAGAGATAAATAGAGTTTTAGATATTTAGTTCATAAAAGAGTAATCTTGATAACTTATAAGAAAACTCGCATTGCATTCAAAATTTCTATGTTTAACCTCATAAGAATACAATGATTCCGAGACCCATGTTCAGCTAAATCCAAAGTGGGCCACTGGCCGTCACCCGGAATTAGCTTTACTTGGTAAGCATACACACAGCTAGTTATATCTCATATAACTCTCGGTTGTGAATTGGGCCCAAGGCCCAATATCACCAGATGTCTCAAGGCCCGGGACTCCCGATAGCCCAGTCAAGGAAACCAATCTCTTACAGCCAAATAATCACTAAAATCTGGGACTCCCAATGAAATTAGTGACTATATACTACTTTACTTACGCGAAAACAGACACCTCACACTGTAAGCCATATCTGTAATCAAATAAGCGTTAAGTAGCTGACAAGATTGGAAAGACATCCAAGCTTGATATTGCTTTTGAGGATTTTTAAGTTTTATTTCCAAAAATAGAAGATTACTATTTTGGGAAACTTACTTATTTTAGAAACTTTCTAAATTTAGTAACTTACTAAAATAGAAATTTCTAATTTAATATTTTATAAATATTTTGGGTTGGGTCACAAATTATAGGCCCAATTCTTGGCCCAAGACCATAGAATTCCAGCTGGCCCAATAATTTGACATAACCGATCCGGTTTATTAATTCTGGTCCAAGACCAAATTAACTATCAAAACCATCGGTTATTTACTAAACCAGACCAGCTCTAAATTATTTGGTCCAACCAAATCAAACTTAGACCAGCCTTCGGTTTATGTTAAAATTCAAATTTATGAATTTAAATCCGGTTTAACCAGTAATAAAATTATTTCCAGTAAACCGCGATTTGGGTTAACCGCTTGAACCACCAATTAAATTAGATCGGTTCAGTTAAATCCAAAACCGGGAAGAAACACCTAGTGTTTTAGCCAATTTGATTTAACTTGCGGTTTTAGGCTTTAAACACACAATTAACCGCCAATTTAATGGACCGGTTTAATCGGTGTGGTTTTGGGCAACGAACCGCGAAGCTCGGTTTAACCGATTGACTATCCGCGGGACGTAAAATTTTAATGGGCCAAACAATCGGATCCTAGATCCAACTCGGCCCATTAACGCAATTGTGGGCCCATAATGCATCCGAGGCCCAATGATCCAACGGCGCATGTTGCGCATGCTCACGATCACAAGATCGATCATCGCATGTGATCATCCTCGGTACAATGCATCATGGCCCACGCATCACGCTTGATCCATCTTGCCTCACGATCGATTACGCTCGATCTCGGCCAAGATCATGCGATCGTTTAGAAAACGGCTCACACAGATCGATTATTAATTGGCTCACGCGCACACAAGAGGCCATTAGGGTTTCAATAATAAAATGGCATTCGACATCACAAGCGAACATTCGCTTAGGGTTTTAATAATCGCCACATACATGAAACACACGCCTCACATAATTAATTGGAACAACACAAGAACACACGCACACACATTGAGCCAATCAAAATGATTAACACAGCCGAGACCAAAAACACATGTATCACATGTATGATTTGATCAGCCGACACACACATATGTGCCAAAGCAATAATCAATTATGATTTGATAATCGGCCCATCACATGTATCACAAGCGATCTATTGATTAACACAGCCGATTAGGGTTTAATTAGTTTTAATCAATTTTCATTCCTTAATTGATTCAAAAACCATTAAAAACATATGATCCAAATTACAAGAAACTAATGCCTTAGCTCTGATACCACTGAAGGATTATGGGTGTTTTCCCAAGGTTTAATTCTCAATTACAACCTAACACAAATCCTTAAACGGATCTAGGTTCTCGTCAAATGAATCATAAAGCAAACCTGATCACTACCTTTCAGATTGCAGCGGATGATGGATGGTAATGATGAGATCAGCTAGAACAGATGGTAACACCTATTCCTCCTCGAGTATCCACACTCTTACAAGCACGGGACGGCTGCTAGACCAAAGAGATGAATGATCAGAGAGAGAGAGGTTAGAGAGAGAGAGCAAGCTCACGGCTGGGAGGAAAAAAAAAAATCGCAAGCTTGATGGCTTAGGGTTTCGATTTCTTCCTTCTCATTAACTCTCTAATGGGCCCAAGTCTAATGACTAATGGCTCATTTGTTATTTGGGCCCAAGACACAAATCAGACAAAAGCCTGTATTTTGTCTGGCCCAATTCTCTGATCTAATACAGTAAATGCCATTGCATCTTACCGTATTAATTCCATTTAACTTTCCCGTTAGCTATGGTGTGTGACCCTTCGGGATCATACAATACTGGTAATAAGTCCTAAACTTATAGATCATGAGCGGACTCTAGCAAGTCATCATGATCACCCAGTATTTATGACTTATGTCTGATCTCGACACTTATCATACTTTCTAGAGATAGTACGGTAGATTTCAGGACATTCCCAACAGCTAATGACTCAAAACAAGCGCTGAGTGGGAGGCAACCCACTGTTAGGTTTGCATAATTTATTTTTGGTGTTTTCATTAGCATTTTACGTTTTTGTTTTTGGTTTTTGGTGAATTTTGTCTGCAGGTTTCGACAGATTCGCAGTGCGTCGATCGACACACCTTGTGTCGATCGTCACAACACGAAAGAAATCGCATTGCAGCGATCGTTGCGGTCCTGAGCAACGATCGACACACGACGAAATATCGCCTAGCAACGGTCGATGCATTTTTGCAGCGATCGATGCATGTGCGACAGAGGTAAAAACCCGACATACATAATCTCATCTTTTGGGGACATTGTGTCTTAAGTGTGGGGGAGGTGCTACTGACTTTATCTTTTTGTTTTCTTAGAGTCAGTCCGTTTTTCAAAAATTGTTTTATCGAGTCAAAACAGTTTAAGTAAGAAACAATGATTTTTTGAGAAGATTAACAGCACTTGCAGGAACTTAAGTAACCATTGGGATGAAGTTGCAGATTATCTATGACTATTAGAAAACCCAAACATGGATCAGCCTACTGAGAACACCCACATCACTTCAGGTATCAGAGGATCTTTTTACTAACTTTACCTTAATACTGACTTAATTTTCTCACCTAAGGGCTTGGAATACCTTGAGTCGGATTCCTTTGTTAGTTCTGACACAGTCTGTAAACCTGTCCTATTTGGTTCCCTTCTCCCCTTCCATAAAGTAAAAAAAAAAAAGAGAATAATAAACTTAGGATGAGCTAGTAGCTCCGAAGTGGTCTCTGGGACTGGTAGCTACAGCTATCATATCCTGTGCATCCATGGAATGTGTCCAAAGTACACCCCAAAACGGGAAGAACACTGATAAAAAAAATGATATCCAGTGGGGAAAAATCAGTTGTTAAGGAAGGGAAAAGAGAAGAAAGGGACCAGAGAAAGATAGTATGGTGGTCTAGAGCTGACAAGGTAAGAGTCCATGTGCCCTTTGATCGATACTCCTTAGGTGAGACCGCACTTAAATACTCGCAGAAGTTAGTAGGGTGAATTTGAATGCGTGAATGTGATTGTGGAGTTTACTTAGGACAGTTGCTAAGTGTGGGGGAAGTATATGTTGGTCTTGATGTCTGCAGGTGAAATCTTTCATGTGGCTTACTAAGGGGAATCTGAGTGTTGTTGCTTCTAGGATGAAAAGAGTTTCTGAAAGTTTTCAAACCTCTTCACCATGTTTTAGTTCTCTGTTTTGCTTGAGGACAAGCAAAGGATAAGTGTGGGGGAGTTGATATACCATGGATTTTAGGGTTTTTAACCATGGTATATATCTTATTTATCGAGTCTTATGTTATGTTTTGGAGTCTTTTTAGTATGTTTACAGGTCTAGGTATGTTTGGAGCGGAATTGGACATTATGGTGCATTCTGGAGCATTTTGGAGTATTGACCCGAGAGGAAGAGTTCAATGCCCGTTTCACAGACCTGTGTCGATCGACACAGAGGGTGCAACGATCGACACAAGGTCGAAACAGACTTCTCGCGAGCGTTTAATGAAGAGAATTGGAAATTGCAACTTTGCCCATAAGTCTCTCATAATTATAAAGAAGCCCCAGCCGACTTTAGACCATTATATTAGGGTTTTTAAGCCATTGTTTAGGCTAATTTTTATTCTACGCTTTACCTAAGTTTTATTTTATTTTCAGAGAGAGTTAGGGGCTGATCCTGTTCTTGAAAGAGAGAGGATTTTGAACCCCAGATCTATACTTTGTTTTATGCTATTTGGTTTTCTATTCATGATGTTTTCTGTTTCGATGAACATGTCTGAGTAGTTTACCTGTTAGGTTTAGGGATTCTCACAAGGGATTTCATGGAATTATAGGTTAATCAATCTGTTAGGGATTCATACTTTCTAGTTCTTCGTCTAGGATTGTTCTTAATGCTTAATCTGAATTGGCCACTTAGATTATTGATGTTAGGTTGATTGATGCAACGACAGTTGGTTAATTAGCTAGAAAGAACCTAGATGAGCAATTGAATTACTCGCAAAGGAATTTGGTTTAGTTTAATTGTGAACATATCGAACTTGGAATTAAAGCTGGTTTAATCTGTTAGTAATTGCAAAGGAATTTGGATTGCTGCACTTAGACTTAGAGAATTCTCGCAACGACAGTTGGTTAATTTTATATCTGTGTTTGAGTTCTAGAACAATTCCTAATTAGATCCCGCTTGATTGATTGCATGTGTTCCTGATTTCCTGAGAACTCCCTAGACTTAACGCTTCGCCTCCTTGCTTACAAACTCGCTGCTATTTACTTTTCTGCTTGCTTTTTAGTTTCTCATCATATTTGCTTTCTCCTAGTTTATTTTTGATAGTTCTATAATCTATCGTTGACCAGAGTCCATGTGGATTCGATACCCTAAGTACTACAATTACATCACTGTGCATTTGCAGTTAGTATAGGGATTAAAACTAGACCCCTATCAAGTAACTTGCAGTTACTTGGGATGAGAAGTAATAGCTAGCAAATGTCACAGTCTCTTTGTTGTTATATTGATCCACAATTTAACCCTCCACTTTAGCGAGGTTCTTCACCTTCTTTTTTAGGTGGAACATATAGCTCTCGAAAGGATACATCCACCGATATTATACCAGACCACCAAGTCTAACTTCTCCAGGAAGATGAACTGGCAGATGCTCCATAACATCAAAGAAAGACGGTGGAAATATCTTATCTATACTGCGTAAGATCTTAGGAATGTTTTTCTCCAAATTTTTGATGTCGTCAACTATATGTGACCTCATAAATATATCCCTGAAAAAAGCTCCAACCGATGTGATTTATTTATAAACATCTTTTGGGAGGAGATGAGCAAATGCAAATGTTGTTGCATCACAACATGACAATCATGGCTCTTCATTCCGATAAATTTTTCTCCATCAGTGTCAACACAATTACACAATTTTGAAGCGTAACCGTTTAGGAATTTAACTCGTCGCATAATACAATCAAAGAACTCTTCCTTCGAATGTTGGTTTAACAATTACGTTGGAATTGGACATATTCCGTTCTTTTAAAGATAATGTTCAGTCCGAGAACAAATTTCCGGTAAATCAAACATAGACATCAAATTATCTTTCGTCTTACCTTGCACATTTAGAACAGTTTTTATGATATTATCAAAAAAAAAAAAATTATCAATGTGCATGACATCAAGATTTTACCTTAGTAGTTAGTCCTTCTAATATGTCAAATCCCAAAAAATGCTTTGCTTGTGCAAGTTGTGGGATAAATCAGCAGCATATACACTTTTGTGCCCATTTCCACCACAATCGGGAGTTCTTAGCGCACTAAAGGTTCCTAAGAGCCCTAAAGTAGCTGAACCGCTGTCTTAGGGAGGAGGATCATCAAACACTTTTCTCTTCTTTGTAAATTTCTTTGTGTTTCTTCAATATGGATGAGGATGATCATGCAGTATTCTTTTGACAATACGGACATGATAACCTCTCATGCGTTGTCCATCCAGATAACATACCATAAGCCAGGAAATCGCTAGTGGCCCATATTACTACAACCCACATCTGAAAATTTTGCTTGCACGAGACATCATATGCTTTAACACCGGACTCCCATAACATTTGCAACTCATATATCAATGGCTGAAAGAATACGTCAAGTGATTTTTTGGATGTTATGGTCCGAGAACGAGTACGGAGAGGAAAAGAAACTCTCAACGAATGCACAGAGATGGCGGTAGGTTATAAGGAGTCATAATCACTGGCCACAACAAATATTTTCTCCCATGCCTCCCAAATGGGTTGAAACCATATGTGCATAATCCGATGTACACGTTACGTGGCTCATACGCAAAATCTGGATATACTATATGAAAATGTTGCCACGCCTCAGCATCTGATGGATGTGGAATCTCTTATCCTCTTCTATGCTCGGCATGCCATCTCATTTCCCCCGAGGTTCGTTCAGATTGGTATAATCACTTCAACCTAAATATCACATTCGTTTGAATGGAACTTTTAACTCTTCCCCTTGTGTTCTGATAGCGCGGCTTCAGACAAAATTTACATTGTAGACGGTATTCATCTTCTTGCCAATATATCATACAGTTCTCGATGCACACATATATCATCTCGTACGGCAATCAAAGCCCTTGAACAAGTTTCTGGACCTCGTAGTATGAACAGTGCGCAAGATTATCTCCAAGAAGAATATCTTTCATAAAATCGCAAATCGCAACCTCACATTCCTCCACCAAATTTTAGTATGTCTTTATGCATTTTAGTCTAGTAGTAGATGATAATGGCGAATGACCCTCTCTTCAATCTCCTAATGTGGTCGCTTTGCTGCATCAAACACATAAAAAATCTCCTAGCTTCTACATTAGGTTCCTCTACCCTAGGAATTTGATATTTACAAACTTCCTGAATATTTTCTCGATATGCATCATTAACCATCTGAACTACCTATACCAAAATATATTCCGCATAATAAGATTCGCTAGAACTATCATAAGGTTCCCTATTACTATTACTAGC